>OZ020310.1:18666070-19266070 GCA_963971305.1 Arcuatula senhousia
GAGGTTTCATTCCAAATCAAATATTTTATACAGTACATTGATGAGTGATGAGTGTTTTTTTTTCAATAAAATTAAGTTGTAAACTAATGTTAATTTATATCTTACGAATCCTTTGCTTAAAACCTGATTTAATATGTTTTAAGGAAAATGGTTTAAACGCGTCAGCTACAACAATTAAAAATATCCCTAAGGATCTAAGATTTTTGTAGTTTAAAAGTCATTGCGTTTCTATGCAACAACTTCATAAAATTATGACCATTTATTGTGAAATTTTATTATGATGTTATTATATGATAAAGGAATCTGACTTGATGACAAAAGACGGTCAGCCTAAATGGAAAGGAAGGACAAATAAAGTGGAAAAAAGTAAGTTAACAAAAGTGAGCTATTTCGAGCGCTGGGTGTCCATGGTCAATCTATAAACTTTTATGATAAGATACAGTCTTAACTTACTAAAATATTGATTCTCAAGTTCCTGTCTCATGCTTCGATTGAGACCCATTATAAGCATGTAGAAGCACTACTTCTTCTCGACTTATTACTCTGTCTTTAGCAAACATGCATCCTGCTAGATGAGAATGTCTCCCTCATCAAGAAACCAAATGTTTTCCTCCTTTTCGCTCCAGTAGGCGGCCCAGCTTTTCATTAGACCAATAAGTACACTCTTGAGCTAAGTCTTTCACGAATTTACTTTTTAACTGGTTAATAAAAATCATTCTTTTCTTTATTATTGTTATCTTTCCATAAAATTTAATTTTGATCATGATTATTTGTTATGGCTTGTAGTATTACCAACCTTCAATAGAGTGAGTGAGTGAGTGAGTTGGTGTTTTACGCCCGTGCAACGCTATATAGGTTGTTTACAGGCGATGAACATGAAAGGGATGATAAAATGAACATGAAATGATGATGATAAATGAAATATGGGGTGGGGTGGGAAACAAAGGTCCGGTATATTTTGAAGAACCACAGAAAAAGGGGAGAGGTGGGTAGGGGCGGAAAATTTAGCCTATGTGGTGCACTACTGGGCGGTCCACAAAGGGGTCTTTTACGTGCATGAAGCGTGGCACTCTCCACACACGTTGGCCCACTATGGTCGGCGGTCAGGGTTTCCGTATTATAGACCTGACAACCCCCGCGGACGAGGGCTACCCTATTCAGCCACCTAGGGTACACATTTGGTCGCTCTGTGGGCTGAGCACTGACCCGATGTCAGAATCCCAAGACCCTTAGTCGCCTCTTACGATAAGCTAGGCTCTGCTGCGGGCCTATTCGCCACCCGGGCCCCGCACGGGACACCTTCAATAGATTGAGATAATTTGTTAACTTTATTTAAATGAGAAATAATTGTCCCAAGAAAGCGTTTTTTAAAGACCATGCACAACATTAATTTATAGGGATCCTAGAGCAGATGACGTAAACTTTATTTCAGTCTCAAGAAAAAAGTCTGTTTGATTGCATATTTACAGTCATTCGTTTATTTACACATAACAATTTCTTAATAAAGCAGTCAGTGAAACTCTAAAGTTGACGGGCAGGACAGGGAGAATAAAAAACTAACCATAGTACCATAAGGAATAGCACAAATGCCATCAAGTCTTTGCTCAGCATAATTTTCACTAAACCATCTGGTTTTTTTGTGGCTACAGGTAGACAGGTGGTGTTCATATGCTTTAAATGATTCAAGAAAACTTTGAATGTCGGAGTCATCTGGTTTCAGTCACTTTTGTTGGCTGAACACCTTTCAGATTTAGGGCTTCGAATGCATCCATAAGACTGAATGACATCGGGTGGACAGGGAACCAGCGGACTGACGAAACGAAAACCGTTCCGGAATTTCAAATCGGATATTTGGTCTAGCTTTATATAGGCATTTATCGGACCGAGCCGATTTTTACCGGACATGTCCTACGGTCAGTTGGTGTCGAGATCATTCATTCAGTGACGGCTGTTGATTTTGGTCGGCTTGGCAGTGTAAGAATAGGAAGAGGGTCGGATCTTGGTTCTGGAGTTTGAGTTGTCTCTTCTGTTGTTATAGGCACGTAGTAATTAGTGATTGTCTTCTGGTTGATTGATGGGTCTGCTGCAGCGGTACTAGGCAGGCAGTAATTGATAGATGCAGGTATACTGGGCAGGTTGCTTTATCCTTCAATCTCACATTTCGTTATATTGATGATGTCTTTTCACTAAACAATCCTCGATTTGGTGACTATTTACATCTGATATATCCGAAGGAACTTGAAATAAAGGACACTACAGATTCTAGGAGGTCCGCTTCATATTTGGATGTATTTCTCGAAATTGACACACAAGGAAGGCTTTGTACAAGGCTCTATGACAAATGTGATGCCTTCAACTTTCCAATAGTTAACTTTCCCTTTCTGTGTAGCAACATTCCGTTCGCTCCAGCATATGGAGTTTACGTATCACAATTGATTCGCTTTTCCAGAGCATGTGGGGAGTACAAGGACTTCCTTGATAGAGCTACACGACTGATAAGCAAATTGTTAACACAGGGGTACGTTGCTCCCAGGTTGTTGTCATCACTCAAGAAATTTTACGGACGACATCATGTGCTTGTATACAAATAAGGGATTTCTATTTCTCAGATAAGATGGTTTGACATAGGGTTTTGTAATGTCATCCTTTCCGGATTTGACCAAAACTTAATCGATCTTTGGCAAAGTGACGGGTGTGCTTTAGCATGCAGGAACTACTTTCTCTTCCGGAGCACCTGAGTTCACTCTCGTTTCGACTTGAGTTTGCGTTGCTGAATGCGGTATATTGTTATGTGGTTTGTTTTGTTGTGATGATTTTTTTTGTCTGCCGGTTTTGTCTTTGTCTTTACGGTTTTATGATGCTGATAACCCCTTTGGTACACCTTTGCTTCTCTGTTATTGGTAGCTGCAGGAGTTGGACAAGTCAAAAGAGGCTTCCAATTCTTTTAATCAAATCTAAAATTGTGCCGAGCTTTTCATGGACATACATGTCATACAGATGTATTATTTGTCGGTCTGGAAGTGGGGGTGTCTTCGCTGGTGTCTGCTCTGGTAGTGTGGGTGGGTCTCTCTGTGGTTGTTGGTGTGGTAGTGTGGGTATGTTTTTCACTGGTGACTGGTCTGGTAGTGTGGGTGTGTCTTCCGTGTCTTTCTCTGGGGCTGGTCAGGTAGTGTGTGCTTTTTTTCTATGTTGGTTGTTATGGCCTTAAACTCTGCCATATGCTTACAAGAGAACCGATAGTATCCGTAGATCTCATTAAGAATGCCCGGGTACTTCTTGAGATATGGGACAGAGTTAGCAGCCTAGGAGGCAGCTAGAGCCAACCTGTGTTACAGTTAGTTAGTTATTGCTTTACTCCCAAGCAGCACGATTTCGGGCTGAGCACTGACCCGACGTCAGAATCCCAAGACCCTTAGTCGCCTCTTACGACAAGTTAGGCTCTGCTGCGGGCCTATTCGCCACCCGGGCCCCGCACGGGACAAAAAAAAAACTATAATAAAAGTGTTTTTGTTTTATTATGTGCAGCATGTTACATTAATATCCCACTTTTTAAAGTGTATAAAATAAGTCTTGTTTATATAGAGCATGATCCTAATTATATATATGATATAAATTAAAGTCTGTAATTGGCATCTTCCCTCTTTACTCAAGATACTCATATTTAACTTTTAAGTAATCTTTTTATAATTACAAATATTTCAGCGACAATATATTAAAAATTGTATGGTAATTCGTGTCAGACAAATCTGACTACCAGGCTAGTGATTGCCCTCGGGGACCTCTGGTCCACCAGCAGCGGTTATCGCCCAGTGGTTTCAAAATTACAAATACCAAAGCGTGGGTATGAACGGTTAATTTGGATATGCTATATATCGATATTTAAAGTACCTTAAAAGATTGCTATGTTGTGTTTAGCCAGGGAAGGACTGTAATTCTGACCTTTAGCATTGTGCTCAGCTCTTTCTGAAATTAAATTAATTAAATTTTAAATATAGTAACCAAATTGTTAAAGGGAAATAACACTGATATCTCAATGTCCTTTGTTTTTGTGTATTTTATGTTCAAACCAGAGGAATGAGTTCAAAGGTCAAGGTCAACTATGTATTGTAGTGAGCTAGTTTCATACTGAATATCTAAGAACTGTCAAAAGACAGATCCGAAAAGCATCATTGAATACATGTATTTGCCACTTTCAGAATATGAAAATGAAGAAGTTTTCTGGTAAAGGGAACTCGTTTCCTTTCTGTCTCTTTATTGATGCACATTGTGGGGGTATCCTTTAATGTTCCATTAGATGCCATATTTTTCTGTAGGGTTATGCGGATCAAGCTTTTGGTCGACCTGCCCAGTAGCATCAGTACACCACAACCCTGTCTTACCACATCTCGAAATACATCAAGTTATTGAGGATAACTGGAAAAGGCACAGCTGATATATTCTGTATACAACTTTTGAGGCATTTTTTAAATTTCGTCTTTCTTATCAAAGTGTGAATTTCGTAGTTGCAAGTCGTTATCAACATTATTGTCCAGAACAGCTATCCTTAGACTTAGACTTTACTGATAAACACTCTGTGACATTACTAGCATCTTATGCAGCTTCATCCATGTCTGCCATCATGTTGAAAAAAACACTCTTGGCACGCCTTGCATTTTATATCTCCAATTTTGTCCTGTCGGTTTGAACATTTCGGATGTCGTTATTTTTATTTATCCCTATTTGTGATGTATATCTCCATATAGGCGTACAGTAATCAAGACGTCACTTTCAACGTCTGGCTCTTAATTTATTTCAAATGTGCATGCAGCGCAACCATCGAACATGGGCTGAGTTTTTTACAACAGTTTCTTTTTCTAGAGTTTTTCTTTAGGCATCATATGTTGTAAATAGACCACAAAAGACACTGTGGACTTTGTTTAGTACACTTATAATACAGTAGTTCTGACCATTCACCTCTAACCGTCGGTCACTTTAAACTGAAATTCGGCGTCATATTATGTCATTCACGCTTGACAACTTTCTTTCACAGACTTGTGACGGTGGAACATTTTCTTTTTTTCTTAAGGCTTTTAATAAATAGGAAAAACGATAAGAATTAAGTCACAACATAGAAAATGAATCGCAAAATAAATAAAATGTTAATGTCACATCTTCACCTCACCTTCTGCCGGCAAGAATAAAATTTTAGTTAGTTAGTTATTGCTTTACTCCCAAGCAGCACGATTTCGGCTATATCTGGGAAAGGACCATGAAAGTGGTGATACAATTAGCATGAAACGATGATGAAGTGGATGAAATGACGACACATGGCCAATCGGGAAGGAGAGTTTTGACTTCCACTGGAAAAAAAGGAGTGATGGGTAGGGACAGGAAATTTAGCCTCCTGCATGGAGATCCTACGGGGCCTTCTCTTACCGAGACCTGCAGCAGGGTTCTTTAACGTGCGAGGAACGTGACATTTTACCCAACACGGTGCACGACTATTGTTTACGGTCAGATTTTCTGCATTATAGTCTGACGACCCCGCATCTCTCGAAGTCAGGGCTGCCCCTTCCAGTTGCCTTGATGTCAGGTTTCTGCGCGCTCTTTAGTGGACTTATATCGACAAGTTTAGCGCTGTTGCAGGCCGATTCGCCACTTGGAACCCACACGTGTGGCAAGGATAGAAAGGTCAATACAAAGTACATGTATCAAATTTAATACATTTTTTATCTTCATAGGCCCCAAGACATGTCCCATCAATGCCAGACAGTGCTGTCCAATAAGCGGGGTCCTACGACGATCATGAGGTGTTTTGTATATCATGGTCGACGGGAAACGTTCTTAAAGATTACGTTCTTTTGGTTTCACAAAGTTTTAACTTGGCTGGTTGGTTCCATCATCTATTGCACCTGGCTAGGATATATGGACCCGCTTTCCTAATGTAATAAGGGGGACATGGTATTCTTTTCTAAGCTGGAAGCAAGGCTTTTTTAAAAGTCGGCCCTACAGAGACCAGATGGCGCGTCCTAGTGTGAGATGTATATAAACTTGAAACTTTATTATTTGCTTAAACGCCTGTTTCTACAGCAATGTATTAAATGGCGTTGTACAATTCAATTATAAAAAGTATCCAAATAATTATAAGAAATATTTACATATGAACACACAGATAGACTCATCATAGAACAATAATTGCTGTTTTCATACATTCAAAATAAAGCAAAATAGTTTTCAAAGTAAAATGACTTCAGCTTGCTTTTGAAAACATCAACAGATTTAGAAGTTCTCAAAGTAACAGGTAGCTCGTTCCAGAGTTTTGGTCCAATGGTACAAAAACTTCTATCAGAAAAAAGATTTTCTCTTATTAAAAGGAACAACATAACATCCTTCAGCAGATTCTGAAGATCTTAATATACGTTTAGGCACCTGATGAGTTAAAAGATCGATTAAATAAGATGGTGCGTTCCCTACCGAACAGTTGTACATATTAATAAGTATTAAAAGTTTATTTTCGCTTTAACAGGAAGCCAGTGCAAATCAAATAATGCCTGTTTTTAACTGTCATACTTTGAGCGATTTTGAAGTTTCATTAATTCATTTTGAGCAATACCATATAAAATAATGTTACAAAAATCTAAATGGGAAATAACCAAGGATAATAACAGTGTCTCTGTAGCCTCTTTTGACAAATATTTTCTGATGCTTTAAATTTTAAAATAATAAAGCATGGCTGTTTTACACTTTCGTTTAACTTGTTCCTGAAAATTAAGTGACTCATCTAACAAAGCACCAAGATATCTTATACAATTTGCTGGTTTGATAACCTCATTACATATTATTATTTCTTTAGTACTACATTTGTTTAGCTGTGATTGGCTACCAAAAATGATAAATTATGTTTTTGAATTGAATTCACCCTTTCACTTTGCCTAAAATTTCATGCGACATGTATGATTTAACTAAAATTGTTCATCGACATGTCAATTGAGAAGTACAGTTCGCCCTTTATAAAAATTCGAACTGGAAAAAATGTATGGTAAAAACTACACCACCTTCAAATAAATCAATGTTAAAATAAGCTGTCCAAATCTAGGTCCTACTATACTTTGTTTGTTCTGGTAACATGTCAAAAGAAGATAAGCTTAGTATATGTACAACATAAATTCTAACAGCATTCACCAGACACCGTTTTCGTCAATTCGTAATCTGTATAAAAAGACATGTCCATGATTAACACGTGCAATTCACCCCAGTCATCCAAATTTTAAAGAAGTATTTTAATAAATATTCCTTCAAAAGGCGACTTATTTTGAAACCATCAAATTATCAATTATTTTAGTCAACTTGCTTGTTATCTTACAAATTCTACTTATCCTTGAAAAAATTAGAATCTACATTTAAAAAAAAAGTTTATTTTAACAAACACTAATGCATCTATTAACATACTAACATTGTGTGATGAAAATATAAATAACAGCAAAAAAGTTATAGCATTAGTAGAAACGAGTTTCTATAAATCACCATGATTATGTTTTAGATAACCGCTACAATACTGGAGGCCCCAGTTATTAAGCCTACAGGCAAAACGCAGAAAGTGTTCGTTAAAGCCCTAGATCATTCGACGGAAGACGTAATAACTCCTTCGTCGTTTGAACTGGAGATGATACAAAAGAAACTCAAAGATGGACAATCCTACAAAATTAAGAAACTGGTAACCACACTACATTTGGCCTCCAAATAAAGAAGTCATCAATCGTAAGCTCACAATTACCACACCAATGCAGCATATACATATTTATTATACTTATGATTTTTTCCTTACAAGTTTTAATTAAACAGATTTTTTTTTTAAAATTCGTGCGCCGAACTAGTGCATTCTTTAATAGTTGTATTATTGATAGCATTTCGATTCAACAATATTTCACGCAAAATGCTTGTTTTAACTAACACTAATGCATCTATTAAACGCATAAACAAATAAAAGTGTTTTCTTAACTTAATTCATAGGATGTCAAAAGTCTCCATAGGGTTGAAGTTGTCAGATGACCCCTTATAGGGGTTACAGCCCCTTAAAGGTGAAGAATAGTGTTTTTGGCCTATAGAATAAAAACTATTGCAGATAGAAAAAGGCTTTTTCTTGCTTTATCATATAGCTTATATACCTATAAAAAGTCTTCATAGGGTTGACATCAAGACCAGGTGAGCGATTCAGGCTCCTGGGAGTCTCTTGTTTCTTTTTCTATCTTCCCAAGTAAAGGTTTTCTGATCCATGTTTTGTTAAGTTTTAAGTCGAGAGGTGGTATTGGTTTGAATCGTATGCATCTGGTTTTGTTCTTTGGTCATTATTTTAAATATGCAATGTAGCCTGGGTGAGGTAATTTTAAGAGCAACTCCAATTCATGGATCTCAAGAAACTTATTGCAGTCGTCCAGCACTAAATTGTAAATAATAGGAGTTACCATTGAACAACAGTGTGTGCTTCGTCTACCACAGTAATACATGCTTTTTCTGGAACTTTGCACTTTTCTTGTGTCCTTCCACTTTGGAAGTCCTGAGTTGTTAGTTGGCTGGTCAAACAAAAATTCGCATGAAGTGCTTGTTGCAATGTTCCCTGTTTCCCATCAACACAAGTTGGTCTATATCCAAGCTTGTTCAATCGTTGAACCTGTTGCTCCATAATACTTGTGAGAGGAGCGATAACGACAGTCAATGCCCCCTCCCGAAACTAAAGGAGCACACTCTTAAACCAACGACTTTCCGCTCCCAGTTTTACAAGATAAAAAATGTCATTTTCATAATTAAAATTTTAATTTTAATAATTAAATCAAAATTGGAAATTAAGCAGAGTCAAAAGACCGTAGATAAAACAAAAGGTATGAAAAGATAAAGTGATAAAAAGCAAACATTAAAAATGAACAAATAAAGGTAATAACAAAACTACCGAACTTGAATGATCAATCTCATAGTCCAGAGAAAATGACAAAAACGAATCAGTCATACCGGAGAACTGGTGGATCGCAATGGTCCTGACTTGGTACAGGCATTTCAAACGAAATGGTGGGTTAAACCAGGTTTTATGGCGCCAAACCTCCCTCTTCCATTGCGATCTTAGGATCCGGTAATGACCATAGAACACAACATAGTTGTGAGACACAATAGGGATATTGAGGTGATCATCTCAGTACAGCACACCAGTCAAACACTAATTAAAACAATTAACTATCATATCTTTTAACTCGATTTTGAACTTTTCTACTAGTGGCTGATAACGAAGAAAGAATTTTTTTAGTGATCGTATGAGACGTATTTTCTTATAGCCCTGCTTCAAAAGTCGGTCACGAAGAAACCGGTGTCTGATCAAAAAATCTGTGAAATGTGTGCAAGCTCTGGCATATCGAATAAGTTGAGAAATATAAACACTTATGCAGGAGAAGTATGTATATTGCTCTGTAGATTAGGAAAATTAATAATTTGAAAATTAAAATCGTCTCGTTTATCGTAAATTTTTGTACTGAGATGACCACCTGGGTCAAATTCGAGGTGCAAATCCAAGAAAGACGTGAAGCAATTGGATTCGGTGGTCTCTTTAATCTCCAATTCCGGAGGATATATTGAAGGAATCCAACTACCAAATGAAGTGTTATTGATAGAAAGGACATCGTCAATATATCTGAATGTAAGATTAAATGACCTTGCCTCTTTCATCTTCTTGTTCTTTACGAGTCCCTGAAGAAATTCAGTTTCGTAAGAGTATAAAAACAAATCGGCGAGGAGAGGAGCACAGTTAGTGCCCATTGGAATGCCGATTTGTTGTTGAAAAATCTCTCCTCCGAAGGTGACAAATATGTTGTCAATGAGGAAATCAAGCATACTGCAAACTTGTTCCAGTGTGTAACAAATTTTATCTTTGAAAGATGTTTTGGAAAAGAATGTAGAATTATAACCCAAAACAACAAAATTCCTTGAGTTTGAAAAGGCTTTTTCGAGAAGTTTTTTCAACTTCAACAAACTAAAATATAAAACAAATCATAAGGAATCAATACAAAAAAACTACAGATGTGCGGCCCAGAAATTTTATACCCACACCATTAATATATTGGTCAGCGTTAAAAAGACACACATTCATATATACTTTTAATGGATATAAAATTACACAGAATATGCTTAATCATAACATATATATATATATATATATATAAACTTCTAAAATGGTGCACAACAACATCAAATATGATGTTAAAATAAAATAATAATTAAAGTCAAAAGACAATAATTAATAATCAAATTTGCGGATATTTCGCTGGACCGACCAGCTTCATCAGCGCTTGTAATGAAAAAAAAAAATGATAATCAGATTACAAGCGCTGATGAAGCTGGTCGGTCCAGCGAAATATCCGCAAATTTGATTATTAATTATTGTCTTTTGACTTTAATTATTATTTTATTTTAACATCATATTTGATGTTGTTGTGCACCATTTTAGAAGTTTATTTATCATTTTTGTTTGCACAGTATCGTTAACTTTTTTGTTTTCGATCCGACATCCCGTAGGTTGATACGTTGGCTTCTTCTTTCAGACGTTTATTATATATATATATATATAGATTTCCTATTAAAGCAAAAGTTGAATGGTAAAATTATCTAATGCATGTACATAAACATGGAGGCAAAACGTGGATGTTTGACCATTTGTGAAAAGTATACCGTATCATATGTGCAACATCTGAAATTTCCATCCTTTCACATATTGAGCACCCAAAAAAGTTAACCCTTTTTGGGTAGTACATATGTTCTTTCCTATAAAATGGGTCCCGTGCGGGGCACGGGTGGCGAATAGGCCCGCAGAAGAGCCTAGCTTGTCGTAAGAGGCGACTAAGGGTCTTGGGATTCTGACATCCGGTCAGTGCTCAGCCCACAGAGCGACCAAGTGTGTACCCTAGGTGGCTGAATAGGGTGGCCCTCGTTCGCGGGGGTTGTCAGGTCTATAATACGGAAACCCTGACCGCTGACCCTAGTGGGCCAACGTGTGTGGAGAATGCCACGCTTCATGCACGTAAAAGACCCCTTTGTGGACCGCCAAGTAGTGCACCACATAGGCTAAATTTTCCGCCACTACCCACCTCTCCCCTTTTCCTGTGGTTCTTCAAAATTTACCGGTCCTTTGTGTCCCATCCCATCCCCATATTTCATTTATCATCATCATTTCATGTTCATTTTATCACCCTCTTCATGTTCATCGCCTGTAAATAACCTATATAGTGTTGCACGTGCGTTAAACACCAACTCACTCACTCACTCCTTTAAAATGGAAGTTACCCCCCTTACGTTGAGCACTGACCATATGTCAGAATTCCAAGACCTTTAGTCGCCTCTTACAAGCTAGACTTACAAGTTTCTTTATCATATCACTTCACAGGTTCTAAATTATTAAACATGTTAAACAAGTTCAAAAATAGTTATAGTTATGGAACGCCGTAACTGTCTTATATGGTCAATAATATTTATATAAATTATAATTTTCTTTTAGTGCAGCTGTCAAGACATCTTCGCTAGCCAAGGGTTACGATCCGCTATCTCTCATCTTCACCCTTGGCAGATCTAGAAGGTTTTTTGTAGTCTCAACATTCTAATTATCTCCCTTGAGGCAATTTCTTTATCAAGTTAAGAATTTAATTTTCATCCAGATAGATGCAAAAATAAAAGATAATGCATTGCATTTGCTACATTTATTTATTGAAAGATGAAATATAGGTAGTCTTGGAAGAATTGATCACAACTTTTAACATTCTTTGCAAAAATAATAATTAATTATCACCTTTGTTAACCCATATGTTTGTTAACAGATTTGGTAAACATGAACATTTAGCAATTTGATTGGATGCAGCAAACTTTCACTGCAGCCAATCATATGAGAGAATGTGTGTCCACAAAATCTTGGCCATTTCTGCCAAGGGTGAAGATGAGATATAGCGGATCGTAACCCTTGGCTAGCGAAGGTGCTTTCAAGAGGGGACATGATATATTTGTATGTAAATGAATCCAGTACTTAACCATACTAATAACAATATCAATATATAAGGGGTACCTTCCAAGTTATCCAGTTACTGCTAAGTTGGATGCTTTATTAGAGACTCCAAGTACATATTTACTAAATTGTAAATTAAATTTTTCAATTTTGTGGTCTTTGAAAGCATTGTATATAATGTTATCTTTTAACTTATTAATTTTGGTAGTAATATTAAACATGCCCCATATCTCAGATGAATACAAAATAACAGGTTTCACAGTGTGATCAAATGTTTTTAAAATAGTCATTATACTAGGATTACCATTCTTGAAGGTACTTTTCAGTTTAAACAATGCTTTTCTACCTCTATTAATTAAATCTGAAGTTGCAGATGAAAAATGACCTCCACAATTTAACATTAATCCTAAATATTTTTACTCCTTCACACATTGTAGGTATTCATTTTGTGAGGTAAATTTTCCTCTAATAAGTTTACTACCTTTATTAAAAATCATTACTTTAGTCTTCTTAATGTTTATGGATAAGCCCCAACTAGAGCAGTAACCAGACAGCTTGTCTAATGATTTTTGAAGACATTCTGCACTAGATGATAGAAGTATAATCAGCATACATCAAACTACTAAATGATATATTGTCTATAAGGACAGGATGGCAAGACTGATCAAAAATGTCAACTTGATCATTGAGAAATATATTAAATAAAGTAGGCCTTAGATTATCTCCCTGTTTAACTCCTACCCTGGAGATAAATTCATTGGACAATTTATTATCAACTTTAACCCTAAGAGCACTGTTAGAATACATAGAAATTAGGATATCTAAGAACTTTCTACATGTTTTCTGTTTTTGTCCCGTTCTTTTTTATGTTTACTGGTTTTGTCTCTGCCCTTTCGGACTTTCGACATTCGGATACCCCATTGGTACCTCTGCTTTTTTCTATGGCTATCAATAACCCCATATTAGTGAGAGTATTATTGCTTATGTCGAACCATCTTGAAGCTGTATTACAGTTGGGGAAAGAAATTGAATTTGCTCCATTACGAGTAATGGGACCGCATTGTAACTCTGCCCAATCAAACATGTCAAAGAAGCTACATTATTGTAGCTTACAGTTTCACTTTTTAGCGGGTTGCGGGCTGCTAGTTGCGGGTTGCTGGCAAAAGTAGATTTTAGTTGCCTGTCCTTTTTAGCTTTTGCCAACACTTGGCATCCGTCGTCCGTCCGTCGTTTAACTTTTCAAAAATCTTCTCTTCTGAAACCCCTTGGTCAAATGTTACCAAACTTGGTAGGTTGATCTATAGTATGTCCTTTACAAATTTATCGTCTGTTCAAAACGAATTTTGTATATGTCGCCACTTGGAGAGCATAAAGATACCGTGGCTTGCATGGGTGAATGTACGGATATATCAAGACATGTATATTCAGTCATTGTTTTGGCTTTTTCTAGACTTAATAAAAAATGACAACAAAGTTCCAGACAAGAAATTTTGCTACGCCTGACGCGCGTTTCGTCTATTCAAGACTCATCAGATGCGCTGTACCAAAAATATTGAAAATGCCAAGCACTATATGATTATGAAGAGCATAGAACAATAAAACCGAAATTACCAAAATGGGGAACCAAATTATTAGTTTAGTTAAAACATATTTATTTACCCTGGATTGGGAAACAAGCTTTATGCTTATATAAATCCCTCTCCAGCTAGCAGTTTGCGAGTAAGGCCTTTGGAGTGGCCCCAAATTGAGCCTACTCTTATCGAACTCTACAAAGGGGTCTTTAACGTGCATGAGGTATTGCTCTCCACATACACGGGACAACCTTTTTTCGTCCCTTCCGAAGAACTAGCATCGTTCCTTGAGACCATCCTCGCAAATGGTGTAAAGAGAGAGTCGGCAAAATTGGTTCATGCAATTTTCAACCCTGACGAGGATCGAACCACGAACCTCGGTGTTAGTAGCCCGACATATTAACCACTACACCGTCAGCTCTCTTTATTATTACTAAGATGATCAACCTATGTCTGGGGTAGGAGGAACCTGTTTTGAAACTGTTTTGATACAGAAATTCTTTTCTTTTCAATGGGTCTCTTGTCGTTGGTTGGACCTTTATCTGCCATGTGCGAACATGTAGGTTCCGATAAAAATGTTGAACTTGATGGTAAAGATGGAGCCTTGCCTCCTGGTTATCAAGCTCATCTCAAAGAGTGTTAACTAATTTATTTGACTGCTGTGAAACTAATTTCTGTTTTTATGCCCCCGCGACGACATGTCGGGGTCGGGGGGGGGGGCATTAAGTTTTACTCATGTCCGTCCGTCCGTACGAAATTTCCGTGATGCTTTTCTCAGGAACCATAAATGAGAATGATTTGAAACTTGATAGGATTGTTAAGTAAGACAAACTGTACGTCCTAAGCAATTTTCAGACCTGTCGGACATCTACTTCCTGTTTGGGACTTAGGCGAATGTGAAAATATGTGACCATGACTATGAAAATTTTCGTCAAGCTTTTTTTGTCCCGTGCGGGGCCCGGGTGGCGAATAGGCCCGCAGCAGAGCCTAGCTTGTAAGAGGCGACTAAGGGTCTTGGGATTCTGACGTCGGGTTAGTGCTCAGCCCACAGAGCGACCAAGTGTGTACCCTAGGTGGCTGAATAGGGTAGCCCTCGTCCGCGGGGGTTGTCAGGTCTATAATACGGAAACCCTGACCGCCGACCATAGTGGGCCAACGTGTGTGAAGAGTGCCACGCTTCATGCACGTAAAAGACCCCTTTGTGGACCGCCCAGTAGTGCACCACATAGGCTAAATTTTCCGCCCCTACCCACCTCTCCCCTTTTCCTGTGGTTCTTCAAAATTTACCGGTCCTTTGTGTCCCACCCCATCCCCATATTTCATTTATCATCATCATTTCATGTTCATTTCATCATCCTCTTCATGTTCATCGCCTGTAAATAACCTATATAGCGTTGCACGGGCGTAAAACACCAACTCACTCACTCACTCGTCAAGCTTTTCTCAGGAACCGTACACGATAATGATTTGAAACTTGGTAGGATGGTTTAGTATGACATATACGTCCTAAGCGATTTTAAGACCTGGCGGACATCTACTTCCTGTTTGGGCTTAGGCTGATGTGAAAGTGTGTGAACATGACTTAAACATTTTCTTCGAGCTTTTCTCAGCAACCGTTCATGAGAATGATTTGAAAGTCGGTAGGATGGTTTAGTATGACAAACTATACGTCCTAAGCAATTTTCAGACCTGTAGGACATCTACTTCCTGTTTTGACTTAGGCTGATGTGAAAATGTGTGAACATGACTTAAAAAGTTTTCGTCAAGCTTTTCTCAGCAACCGTTCATGAGAATGATTTGAAAGTTTGTAGGATGGTTTAATATGACAAACTATACGTCCTAAGCGATTTTCAGACCTGTCAGACATCTACTTCCTGTTTAGGACTTAGGCTGATGTGAAAATGTGTTAAAAAGTTTCCGTCAAGATTTTCTCAAGAACCGTACATGAGAACGATTTGAAACTTTGTAGGATGGTTTAGTATCACAAACTGTATGTCCTTAGCAACTTTCAGGTCTGTCAGACGTCAGCTTCCTGTTTAGGGCCTAGCGGGGGCATCTGTGTCCCATGGACACATTTTTTTTTTATTTTTTACTAAAGATGGTCCAGCCCCACTTTTAACAACACCCATAGCATACCCTTTTATTAACTGTGAATATTTAAAACAATCAGAAATGTCAAAAATAGCTGTTTGAATCAATTTAGGTTGGATCCACTACAGCGACTGGCTGAAGCATGAAAGTTTTTGGTGCCAGAATGTCTCTGTATGCATCCAATATTTTTATTTTCTGTGATATATTTTCTAAGTTCACTGTAGAACCCATTGTACTCATTTACAGTTGAAGCATGTACCATTTCATTTATGAGAGTCCCGCGCGGGACCCGAGTGGCGAATAGGCCCGCAGCAGAGCCTAGCTTGTCGTAAGAGGCGACTAAGGGTCTTGGGATTCTGACGTCGGGTCAGTGCTCGGCCCACAGAGCGACCAAATGTGTACCCTAGGTGGCTGAATAGGGTGACCCTCGTCCGCGGGGGTTGTCAGGTCTATAATACGGAAACCCTGACCGCCGACCATAGTGGGCCAACGTGTGTGGAGAGTGCCACGCTTCATGCACGTAAAAGACCCCTTTGTGGACCGCCAAGGTAGTGCACCACATATGCTTAATTTTCCGCCCCTACCCACCTCTCCCCTTTTCCTGTGGTTCTTCAAAATTTACCGGTCCTTTGTTTCCCATCCCACCCCCATATTTCATTCATCATCATCATTTCAAGTTCATTTTATCACCCTTGTCATGTTCATCGCCTGTATATAACCTATATAGCGTTGCACGGGCGTAAAACACCAACTCACTCACTCACATTAGATTTCTCAATCTGCTCACTTTTTGTTATTTGTTATCATCTTGTATAAAAGCTGAGGATGTATGTCGGTTTCTGCACATGCTTAAATGCATTTGACAAGTGACAACTTTTTCCTGACAATAATATTTTCCAAATTTGTTTTCCAAGGCCGAGTGTAATCCTTCTCCTTCATCAAGCATCCAGCCAGAATTAGGTTTAAATTCTGTAATTTTGCATTTTGAAATATGTTTAACCATGCTGACTATAGAATTTAGTAAAAAAAGACAGTGGCCTGGTCTTCCTTTTCACAATCCATTCTCACTAAACAAATAACTTTTTTCAGAAGAACATGGTAAACAGATAGTCCAAGAGTTTTAAGGTTTTTTACCCTTTCTTTTTATTCTGTTTTCTTTAAAGTTCATGTAAACATACTCACTACTCATAATGTCTTCAGAATCAAGTATTTGGAGAAGAAGTGACAGTTCCTCTTTCGAGGATTTTAAAACATATATGTCATTGTCTTCATCTTCACTGAGTGAGGACCATTCTGTTTTGATAAATTTTTACCATCAAATTGCGAGGAAATAACTAGGTTGTTACTTTGGTCAACTACTTGAAATTTGTACATTAAATATGGGTCCTGATGTGTCTCAAGACATTTTGTTGCAAATCAAAGAGGCGCTTTTCAGGGTTTTGCACTATTGGAGATACAATTGACTGCTTTAAGTTCCTTGCTTTTGTTTCATCTGATAAATTGAATGCCAAATTCTCTATTTCATCTCTTGAATCCCCGTCTTCTATAGATTTCATGTCCCGTGCGGGGCCCGGGTGGCGAATAGGCCCGCAGCAGAGCCTAGCTTGTCGTAAGAGGCGACTAAGGGTCTTGGGATTCTGACGTCGGGTCAGTGCTCAGCCCACAGAGCGACCAAGTGTGTACCCTAGGTGGCTGAATAGGGTGGCCCTCGTCCGCGGAGGTTGTCAGGTCTATAATACGGAAACCCTGACCGCCGACCATAGTGGGCCAACGTGTGTGGAGAGTGCCACGCTTCATGCACGTAAAATACCCCTTTGTGGACCGCCAAGTAGTGCGCCACATAGGCTAAATTTTCCGCCCCTACCCGCCTCTCCCCTTTTCCTGTGGTTCTTCAAAATTTACCGGTCCTTTGTGTCCCATCCCACCCCCATATTTCATTTATCATCATCATTTCATGTTCATTGTATCATCCTTTTCATGTTCATCGCCTGTAAATAGCCTATATAGCGTTGCACGGGCGTAAAACACCAACTCACTCACTCACTATAGATTTCATCAAAAGTTTAGAAGAAACTTCACATGGTTTAGAACTCGAGTCAATTTCATACTATGATTTCAATTTTTCGACGGGAGGTTTTTGTCTCTCGACTGGTACACATGTATGATTTCCAAAATGGTAAACATTAACAAACTGACTTTCACTTGGAAACTCCCAAATTTTTATAGCACTATATTCTATGTGAATCATCTTGTGGTTACTGTCTTCACAGAAATTTTCTTTTCCTTCTTTAATAATTCTTTTACGATTTTCGGACTTGTAAAACTTTTTAAATGGACAAGACTCATTTGAGCAAATAAGGGAACCCTTGCAATTATCTCTTCAACGTTTTCCAGGCTAAAAGGAAATCACCATAGGAAAAGGACAGCATTATTCAAAGAGCTGTGTCACTTGAAGTCATATACGGAACGGGAAGGCTTAGTAATCCTTCGATCACATAGTCATTGGTGGGACTGATGATGAACTTGAAAGTAGGTTCTATAATAAAGAACCTCTAGTAGAAAACATTGATTCTAGAAGAACCTACACAATGTTGACATGGCTAGTGTCATGACAAGGTTATCAAAATCATGAAAAAAAAGGTTTTAGGCTTTTCTTTCAATAAGACCTTTAAACACCACTGCTTCACCGAATAAAAAGCTTCGCCAAGCGCAGCATGATACGACAGCAAGACGTTGAAGGCTGTACCTTTTAGGCCCAATATGGATAGTCAATTGCTCTGGACACATGCAGCCCATGGTGGACTGACAAAGGTTTTTGACACATGCCTTCTTTGGACTTTCCACCCACATTTAACAAGGAATTCATTAGATTTTAACTATTTTAAAAGCAAATGGAAACAAGAACAAAAATGCAAAAACAAATTCAAAATCAGATCACAAGAAAAAAGTTTCAATTTTTGTTCCGTTTGACCCCTAATTACGTATTAGGGGGAAAAAGGATGGGGATGGCAAAAATTAATTTCAATTTTGTATCTGCTTTTTGACAAGAACAAACATGCAGAAAAAATTTCAAAATCACAAATAAAAAAGTTCCCTTTGGCCCCTAATTACATAACAGGGAAAAAGGGGGGACAAAAAAAAAATTCACCAGGTTCATTATTTTACTGTAAGAAGAATTCTTGGTAAATTTCACAGCAATATGCCAACTAGGCCAAAGTTATGGTGGAAACCAATAAAATATTTGAATTTTTTACCCCTTTTGGATCCTTAATTTCGAAACAAAAAAGGGGAGACCCAAAATCAATCCCATTCATCCTTTTTATGGTAAGGAACATTATTGCCAAATTACAAAGCAATTGGATAACTAGAACTAAAGTTATCCTGGTAACAAACCTAAACGTAGCATTTTTGGCCCCTAATTTGTATACCAAACATTGGGGTACCCCCAAAATCAATCCCATTCATCATTTTATGTTACGTAACAACATTGTCAATTTCATAGCAATCGGATGACTAGAACTTAAGATTGTGGGAACACTAAAGTTAAAAGACAACACAGACGACGACGACGACGCAGACTACGACGACGACGACGACAGCATCATACCATTATACGTCCACAATTTTTTGCGGTCGTATAAAATAATAAGTTACGTTGCAGTTCATTCATGTTTCTCAACTTATCTTGAATAAATGGCATCTGGAATTTCAGGTGGAACATAGTGATAAGTAAACTGATTTTCTGCTGGTTTGTTGTTGATGTTCAGTTCAGGGATTTCATATTGTTCATCTGGATTGTCCTGCTCCGGCTGATGTTCCAATTCAATTTCTATTCGCTCTACCTCTGCTTCGGGAGCAAGTGCACCCCAAATATCTTAATTTACTCTGCCTTCTTGCAAATCCTCCCAAGCCTGTTCTAAGTCTTGAGAATTGTGCTCAAATCTGGCTTTGTTTCTATCAATGATATATTTTACCGAATGGTCATCTAAGAATGCAATGTTCACATAAGCTGTGTATGTATCAAATTTTTCACAGAGTGTAATTGGAGATCTGTCATGAAGAAATAACTTGGCTAAAGTTAGGCGATACTCCTAACAATAATTGCTGTTTTCATACATTCAAAATAAGGCAAAATAGTTTTCAAAGTAAAATGACTTCAGCTTTGTTTTGTAAACATCAACAGATTTAGAAGTTCTTAAAGTAACAGGTAGCTCGTTAAGTGAAGATCTAAATGTACGTTTCGGCACCTGATGAGTTTAAAGATCGATTAAATAAGATGGTGCGTTCCCTACCGAACATTTGCACATATGAATAAGTATTTTAAAGTTTATTCTCGCTTTAACAGGAAGTCAGTGCAAATCAAATAATGCCTGTTTTGAACTGTCATACTTTGAGCGATTTAACACAAGCTTGGCACACATGTTCTGAATACGCTGAAGTTTCATTAATTCATTTTGAGCAATACCATATAAAATAATGTTACAATATTATAATCTAAATGGGAAATAACTAAGGATAATAACAGTGTCTCTGTAGCCTCTTTTGACAAATATTTTCTGATGCTTTTAATCTTAAAATAATAAAGCATGGCTGTTTTCACTTTCGTTTAACATGTTCCTGAAAATTAAGTGACTCATCTAAAAAAAGCACCAAGATATCTTACACAATTTGCAGGTTTGATAACCTCATTACATATTATTATGTCTTTAGTACAACACTTGTTTAGTTGTGATCGGCTACCAAAAAGGATAAATTCTGTTTTTGAATTGTTCATTTTTAACTTATTGTTATTCATCCAATTGTTAATTTCAATAGCACAATTCTGTAAATCGTCAATAACACAAGCTTCTTCTGTCGCTGTCGGTTTAAATCGCGTATTGGCTGTATGACCGTCAGCGAATCCTTTCACAGTTATAGATGGAGGCACGATATCAAAAATTGTTCCGGCATATGCCAGGTATAACAAAGGACCTAGGCAGCTTCCCTGTGGGACACTACAGTCAAGCACCCGTTCGGAGGATACAGACGAGTTAACACTTACACGACCCTAACCCTAAATGTATATTGTATGCTAACCCCTAACCCAAACTGTGTGTTTTTACCAACCCTAACCCTAATAATATGTTTTAAACTAACCCTAGCCCTTATTTTACGTTTTTGTACTAACCTTTACCCTAATTGTATACTTTTGTACTACCCTAACCCTAAATTTATCTTTATATGCTAATCCCTAACATTAATTGTGTATTTTATACTAACACTAACTCTATGTTTAACACCAACCGTAACCCTAATTATACGTTTTTGTACTAATCCTGATCATAAATGTATTTTTGTACTTACCCCTACCACTTATTTTGTGTTTTCATCGACTATAACCCTAATTGTATAATTGTGTGCTAATATTAACCCTAAATGTATCTTATATGTTAACCCCTAACCCTAATTGTGTGTGTAATACTAACCCTAATTATATGTTTTACACTAATCCTAACCCTAATTTTAAGTTTTTTTTACAAATCTTTACCCTAATTGTATAGTTTTGTACTAACCCTAACCCTAAATGTATCTTATATACTTACCCCTAAGCCTAATTGTGTGTTTTATACTAACCCTAACCCTAATAATATGTTTTACACTAACCCTTACCCTAATTTTACGTTTTTGTACTAACCTTTACCCCGATTGTATTATTTTGTACTAACCCTAACCCTAAATGTATTTTTTTATTAACCCCTACCACTTATTTTGTGTTTTATCCACTTAAACCCTAATTGTATAATTGTGTACTAACTCTAACTCTAAATATATTTTTTTTTATGCTAACACCTAACCATAATTGTGTGTTTTATACTAAACCTAACCCTAATAATATGCTTTACACTAACCTAAACCCTTTTTATACGTTTATGTACTAACCTTTACCCTAATTGTACAATTTTGTACTAACCCTGACCTTGAATGTACTTTAATATGCTAACCCTTAACCCTAATTGTGTGTTTTATACTTACCCTACCCCTAATAATATTTTTTACATTAACCCTAACCCTTATTATACGTGTTTGTACTAACCCTTATCATAAATGTATTTTTATACTTACCCCTACCACTTATTTTGTGTTGTCATCGACTATAACCCTAATTGTATAATTTTGTACTAACCCTAACCTTAAATGTATCTTTATATGCTAACCCCTAACCCTAATTATGTGTTTCATACTAACCCTAATTATATGTTTTACACTAACCCTTACCCTAACTGTATGTTTTTGTACAAACCCTGACCATAAATGTATATTTCTGGTCCAACCCCTACCTCTAACTTTGTGTTTTCACAGACCCTAACCGTAATCCTAATTGTTCGTTTTTGTACTAACCTTTACCTGAAATGTATCTCTTTGTACTAACCTCTACACCTTATTTTGTAATTTCATCGACCCTAACCCTAAATGTATGATTTTGTAACCCTAACCTTAAGTGTATCTTGATATGCTAACCCCTAACCGTAGTTGTCTGTTTTATACTTAACCTAACCCCAATTCTATATTTTACACTTACCCTAACCCTAATTATACGTTTTTGTACTAACCCGTATCATAAATGTATTTTTTATACTAACCCCTACCACTTATTTTGTGTTGTCATCGATTATAACCCTAATTGTATAATTTTGTACTAACCCTAACCCTAAATGCATCTTTATATGCTAACCCCTAACCCTAAATGTTTTTTTATATGCTAGCCCCTAACCCTAATTGTGTGTTTTATACTAACCATAACACTTATGTTTTACACTTACCCTTACCATAAATTGTTTGATTTTGTACTAACCCTAATCCTAAGTGTATCTTAACATGCTAACCCCTATCCCTAATTGTGTTTTATACTAACCATAACCCTTATTATATGTTATACACCAACCCTAACCTTATCTTTATATGCTAACCCCTAACCCTAACTGTGTGTTTTATACTTACCATAACACTTATTATATGTTTTACACTAACTCTTACCATAAATTGTATGATTTTGTTCTAACCCTAACCTCACTTGTATGAATTTGTACTTCCCCTTATCCTCACTGTATCTTAATATGCTAACCCCTAACCCTAGGTGTGTTTTTAACCCTAATTATATGTTATACACTAACCCTAAACCCTTTTATACGTTTTTGTACTAACCCTTACCCTAATTGTATTCTTTTGTACTAACCCTAATCATAAATGTATCTAAACATGCTAACCCCTAACCCTAATTGTGTGTTTTACACTAAACCTTACCCTAATTATATGGTTTTGAACTAACCCTTACCCAAAGTGCATCTTAATATGCTAACCCCTAACCCTAAATGTGTTTTATATTAACTCTAAACCTAATTATATGTTTTACACTAACCCTAACCCTAATTGTATGATTTTGTACCAACCCTAACCCTAAGTGTTTATTAATATGCCAACCCCTAACCCTAAGTGTGTTTTCTACTAGCCATAACCCTTATTATATGTTATACATTAACCCTGACCATAGTTGTACGTTTTTATACTATCCCAAACCTCATTTGTATGAATTTGTACTTCCCTTAACCCTCACTCTATCTTATTATGCTAACCCCTAACCCCTAACCCCTAAGCGTCAGTCTCATTAAAATCAAACCTTCAATGTCGCTCCCCCCTTTTTTTGCTATGTCCGCTCGTTGAAGGTCTGACAACACCCGATATAGGGTCACGTCAGAGGTCACTTTGCGTACATTAAAAATCAACCAATCAAAACGGCGTCTACAAAATCTTGAAGACGGATCGAGCATAGAAGTTTTGAATCACAACCGAAAGGTTCCGAACGACAAAAACCAAGATGGCAGCCTCCATGGAAAAAGTTACGCCAAGGAAATTCTTTTTAAGATCAAATGTTTGTGTTATTTGTGGTTTGTCTTTCTCGTCAGAATTTTCGGAAATAGAAAGCAAAAAACTTCAGAAACAAAAATTACGACTGACTGATGAGCGTATATATAAAATTAAAAGTGTAATCGAGTCATTCGACCTACCATTCTCTTCAACAGGAGGTCGTAACGAATGTGGCATTTGTATCAAATGCTTTAGACGAATTGACAATTGTTTAAACCTGCAAAAACAGCAAATGACATTAAAGGAAGACTTAATCAAATCCTTTGAAAATATACAAACACAACTGAATTGGCGTAGTAAACGTGTTCTTAGATCCCCTGGATTTCCACCCTCTAAAGACATTGGATTGGGTTCCCCATGAGCAGTAAGGCCAAAGCATACAAAGCTTTGATTCTTTGCTGGAGGTTGCGACCAGCCCTAAGGCTAAATTAAAACCCAGACCCAGTACTACTGTGCAGCCACTAGAAAATCCATCAATGCCATTAGCATATATTCCTGGTAAGTAGTCCCAAAATTATAAACAATTTTAATAATACATACTGTGTACTACTTTGATGGTACAATATATAAAAGGCACGGACCATTTGATTTTGTGGGGGGGGGATTTTTCTGAAAAAAAAAATCCCGGCCCTGATTTTTGAAAAAAAAAATAAAATAATCGGGCCAGCACCTAGGTTAAAAAAATAATTTGGTTTCAATCTTGCCAATTGAAAAAAAAAATCTTGCCAACAAAATTTCCTTGCTTAATATGTGTGTGAAAAAAATAATCTGGCCCGCAAAGCAGGCCAAAAAATTTCCCGGCTCAAGGTAAAATCCCAGCCCCCAAAAAATCAAATGGTCCGTGCCTAAGACGGTTTTAATAAAACATTCATATGTACTGTACATGTATAAAAATGTTCACTATATACAACATACATGTACAGTACCTGTTCATGAATATTGAACATATGAATTTCAATGGATTTTATATTAAGTTTACATACATTGACAAATGTATAAACATACCAGATTAATTTTATCAAATGCACATTAATGTTAAGATTAGCAGCAAAAATAAAGAAAAGGTTTCAAATAGTGTTGATCTACATGTACTGTACATGTATCTGCACAATAATTAGGCATGGTTTAAAAAACATGACTTTGAATAAGGCATTGCCTTGCTTACCTACATGTACATTGTACGATCATTCCAATTTTGGATCAGCTCACATGGACACATATTCATTCCAAATGTGCATCAATCATCACTTGGGACAAGGTAGTTAGGTAAAATTTCATAAACATGTACATGTTGTAAATGTATTTCCCACCATATTTCAGGTCATACCCAGAGAATTTGAAACTTAGAGTAAGTTAATGAAAGAACATTTTTTCCATCATATTTTGAATCATAAGACATACAGCATAGACTCCATAGAGGTGGCTAGGCTTGCTAATTATTTTTTTATGCTGTTGGTAAAAAAGTGTACATACAGTATGTACATAATATATTTTAGCTTCATCATGCTCAACATCAGGACTGACATATGGTTTGAACCAACCAACTAAAGAGAAGTCGGTTTCTTTAAAAGCAAGGAAAACTTTGGCATTCCATCAAATAAGTGCACATAGTACGATGAAAGAGAATATTCCAGTGCAAGAGACTTCCTACAGTTCAACACACATAGCCGAGTTTAGGGTACAATCTTAATATATATTTGTTGAAAGTAGAACATTTAGAAGTTAAATAATGTTTGTTTTTAAGTGATCCATCAATCAGAAAGCTGTACATATATATGTACACTGTAAAGTGGTTTTATACTAACCAAAAACAAATCACAGGTTACATGTGTCATCATATTAATCATGTTACTTGAGAAATACTGAAAATTTGAAGTCTTATAAACTTGATAATAATATATTATTTAAAATATTTTTAATGTAAAGTTTGTTTTCAGTTTGTTAATTCATTATATTTTAAATACAACAAGGTCTGAATTTAATAAGACGGGGTATACATTGTACATGTATAAACATTGCTTTTTAAAAATGGATCACTTTTCAGCATGATTATGATGACTATAGACATGATAGAAATGATTATCAGAATAAATATCATCATGTTAGATGTAAAATTTGTTTAAAATGTTTTTTTTTTGTTTTTTTTTAATTGATTAAGATAAAGATTGATAATCATGAAGATAACAACTGTTTATAAATCACACATTTTAATAACCTACCAGAACTTACATGTAAAATTCTATACAGTCATGACAGTGTATGTTTTATTTTCATGTTTGGTTTCTAGCTTGGTATAGCTTCTGGTACATAAATATTAACTCTTTTATCATGTTTATCATGTCTATTATTTACAGTATGAGTATGTAAGAATACATTTTAATGTTAATATTCATGCATGGCATTTGCAAGTGTTGAATTTATTACAGGTATACATTATAGGTAAGAGGTTTCTTTTTTATAGCATGTTTGGCTTGTTTAGGGAGGTACCAATATCACTGACACATACACTGTATCCCCATAGATATTTGGGGGGGTAGGAGGGGGTATGATCCCGAAGTCCCGGCAAATAAAACAAGAAATCCCGGATTCCTGCGAAAATAAATGTGTGATTCCCGCATCCCGAAAAATGAAAATGGCTAAATCCCATTCCCTTTCGGGAAGGTTTTTCCCGAATTCCTGTTGAAATAAATGGGCTTTCCCGCTGTCCCGCAAAAGGTCCTACCGACCCTTATATTTCATCAATAATACTGTTTCCTCGGGTGTGTTTTTCCATTACCCCATATCACTGAATATCCTAATAATTTTTGCCTCAAATAACCCATGTCCCTTGAATAAAATTATGTGAATACATGTATCCATATTTTCCAATATTCCCTAAACAAGCCTTGCAAGTTTGTTAATGTTTCATAACAAGTTATTAGATTTAGTTTATTTTCAGGAATGCTGTTTCCATAATTTCTACTGTTTCTTTAATACAACTATAAACTGTAGCAGAGGTGAGTTGATCAGTCTCTGAAATAAGGATTTCTATTTATTTTTTTGTCCCAATCCTGATTTTAAATTTAAAATTTTCTTCTTTATATTCAAAATAAATTTGGTTATATTAAAATTTGCTTTCCTGAAAGGATTTTTTCTGGCCAGGGGCTTGCGGACCAGTGCTAATTTCGAAGCCTGGTTTATTACTTTTCTATGTGAAAAATTTATATTTGTTGATTTGCATTATGTTTTCATCATGGTTGTAAAAATAATTTCTTCCAATATAGCTAACTTGTTAAATATGCTTAGAAGTGGAAAAATGTACAAAGATGTATAGCATTCTTATGCAGGGGCTATGGTACATGTATGAATTGCCCGAACAATTTTATAACTTATTTTTTAAGGGGTTGGGGGTAAAGATTATGACATTAAATGAAAAACAAAAATTTTTGTAAGTATAAACACTTGAAAATTTATGACATCAATACTTGACGTGAGATTTTTTTCCATCTGTAATAGGTATCTGTGTCTTATCCGAGCGGAACAAAAACAGTTGTTATAACCAATGAGAATCACCAAAAGATATGCAAGGCGTTGGTAAGAGGAACAAATGTTGAAAAAGTTGTCACAGACAGTATCTGTAGTGAAAATCCAGTGGAAGTTGTAGGGCATGCTGCAAAACTTGTTCAAGAAGAGGCCATTAAAGTTTGCAAGAGGGGATTTCCATCTATTATCCAACAGAAAAAATATAAAGACTTTTTCAAGTTTACATGGGAGAAACTTAATACTGAGCTTCTGATAACTTGTCCATCAATTTCAACAATATTATCACGTTTAGTTGTCAACATTCCAAAACCTGTGGAAGGAAAACAGTTTCACCATGTTATGATGGCTGCTGTATTAGGGTTTCATGGTCGGAATCAAGAAATGTCATTGGTCCAGTATATGATTGGTTTTGTTCTTGTTCATGGTGGATGTACAAAAAGGGTAATTATTATGTCACCTGCAACATGTTACATGTCACAGTCTCTTGATATTTGGCATGTACATTTAGCTTCCTTCTATAGTACTATATGGTGTAAAGTGATTTTATGCCCCTTATTCACCTACTTCCTGTTTACAGAATATTTTAAGACGCAGGCAACATATGTCTTCCATGGAAGACTGCCATTCTAGTTTAGTAATGTAAACATTATTTTACACAAGTTCACAAGTATTAAACTTCCTGTTTTCTATTCAGTATTTTACTAATTTCATATACACTGTATATATATTGAATATTTTTTTTTCTGGTGTACAGTATTAAATTTCGCAAAAGATGCCTCTCCTCTTAACATCATCATGATCATTGAGAATTGAACTTTATGAACATTATAACTCAAAAACTGTTATTAATATATCTCTAAATTTGTGTACATTTTACATACACTGTGTCATAATGTAATATAAAATTTAATGTAAATCTGTTAATTCTTTTTTTTTGGGTAAAAAAACTTAAAATCACTGACTTTGTCACCATTTTAAAGCCATAGGATTTCATGCTTGTTTTTTCAAATGCATTAATCAGAAAAGTATTACTTATTGTCCTGTTTCTTTTTCAGGATATAGAGAGATTATCTCGAATTGGATTGTCTGTACACCCTGAAACAATTCATAGAATGCTAGCTTCCTGGGAAAACAAACTTGATAAAGAAATTCTTGCAGTTAAAGAATCATGGGAAGCTGGAGGCAACAAGAAGTACCAACTGATAGGTGACAATTGGGATAAGAACATACTCCCTTCTTACCGTACATCTGATAGAAAAACAGAATCTTTGCATCTTTTTAATATGTATGCACTTACTGACAGATTCGTACCTCAGACAGTTGAAGATGACTCACAATCAACAGTGTTGGATGTACCAGTTTTGACCTTCATTCCATCAGTTGAAGAACAGGAAAAGTTACTTGATGAGTTGGTTTTTATATATGCAACATCAGTTATCAAAAACTTACCACAGTTGGAGGCTAAATTCAAAAAGATATATCCACAACACTTGCAGCATAAATACTCTGAATTTTCTGGAATTAAAACTTCTCAGGTAGCTTGAATATTTTATACATGTAGTTGCTTTTAGGAAGAAAAAAAATAAAAGGTGAACAATTGGGGCATTAAGATATCTAGATGTAAACAAAACCAAAAGACAACTAAAAACATTACTGCAAAAGTGACGACATTCAAAAGCAAATATTTCAACCACAAATTCTGGTAACTTAGGTTGAACTAAGCAAGAACTTAGATGCTACCCAAGGTATCCTGCCAAACCTAAACAAATGTGTAGTATTTAGTATTTTTTTTTTGTAGAATGAAATTAGTTATGCTCATAAATTGTGTAAATAAGTAAAATGAGTGTATGCAGCAATATACAACTTCTCAACAGAAAACAGCCAGCAGTCTTTATTCACATTTTATTCTAAGGGCTATTCCAGAAATAAATGTAAGGGGGGGGGGGGGGGGGGAGAAAGGCACTTTTTTTACACCATGCATAAAATTTTAATTTTTCCCCCTTTATGTTGCATTTGAGAAATATCTAAAAATACCACAACCCACACAATTTTAATTATAGTGCCTTCCAAACCCCCCTACAATTAATTCTGGAATAGCCGTAAATTAGACAGTTCTATCTTGGTTGTTCCCTCCAATGGCAAAGATAAAAAATAATGGAAGGTTCTCAAGTTGTCGTTTTCAATCCTACTTTCTTTTTTTTTCACTTTTTAGTATCCATTGGGATTATTTGACACCAATGAAAACAAGACGAATGAAATGATACAACTCCTAAAACTATTGACTGAAAAATATGTACCATGCAGGGATGGAAAAATGGTTGAGCCTGTCTTCTTTGGAGGTAACCTTAAACTTCAGCAGTTATCTATTTTTACACATCTGCAAACGATTTTAGGATCATATACAGTAATATTATGGTGATGTCTTTGTCTTGTGACATTTGGTTTTTGTGCAATAACTTATGTAAATGTTTACTGATTGTTATAAAATTTTGATATGATGTTTGTATCCATTAAAGGAAGGTTGGTATTGTATTTTGGATTTGTGGCCATACCATTTTAGAAAAAGGGACAAATGTTTAATAAGCAAGACCTCACTCTATTGAAATATATTAAAAACAACCCCTTTGTATCTGATTGATACATTAATATACATGTGTATACTATATGCATGAATTTTGATGAAACTACGTGTAAATAAGAAAAAGATGTGACATGCATGGAAAAATGAATATCATTTTAGAAAAGATAATTTTGTGATATAGTGTAAAAGTCAATATTGGGATATCTTTGTTAGCCCATTCAAAGTATTCCTGATTTTTATTTTTTCAGGTGACCGTCTTACAGATGAAAGGGTCCAAGGCGCACAAACTGCAATGAGAAATGCAGAAACTGACCTAACAAGACTGGAAGGTTTTATATCAAAAACAGAAGACTTTCATCGTTTAATGAACTTTCTTGAGGTGAAAGTACTGTTTTCTTCTACATGTTCTATGTAAACTGTGTTTTCAAATTTTAACAATAAAATGAGAATTCCAGTTTGAAATAAAAAAAAATGCGATTAAGACAATTAAAAATTTAGATTGAGAGGCTGCAGCTGAATGGCAATTATTTTGTCTAATTGTCCCCTGCCACACACAGAGCCGGGACATAGAAATGCCAGACATCCATCTGTCACACTTTTTTCGTAACAGTTTTGTCAGCAACTATTAATCATAGGCTTCGATATTTGGTATGCAGTTCAGGTAGTGGTCCCATGGGATGTGTTTTCAGATCTGTTGCTCATCTACTTCCTGTTTAATGAGTCGACCGAGAGATTTTTCCACTCAACAGGCAGGGGACCTAGAATCTGTCCTTGATTTTAATTTGATTTGTGTTGACTGCTTAACATATGTCATAATTCCTTAAACTCTTGTCTTATTTTTTTTTATCTTAATATTTTAGGCAATCCATAAGCTAACATATAGTTCGGACAGTGGCAGTGATGAGTGTTCCGTCTTCCATTTCCGAGCACTATTGAATATGAAGAATGTCAAAGGAGAAGTGAAAAATAGTTATCGCTCTTATAAACTGCTTTACTATACAGTGTTGGATGCCATTTGTGTGTTAATGTTTCATTACCATTTCAACATGAAAGATATTGAGGATGACATTCCCTTTCCTGATGACTTTGATGCCTTTTCAGAAGAAGAAAAAATATGTTGGCTTAACCAAATTGCATGTGAAATTATAAAAGAATATTTCTTTGGCAATGACTCGGATCTGTTGAAGTCAGTAAGAGATATACTTGAAGATCCTGACCATCCTGAAAACTATTGGACAACAAATGTGGACGGTGAACGTACAAAATGTCATCACTGCGATAAGACATATGCTCGTATTGGATCTTTAAAAGCACACGAAGCAAAGAAACATAATGTAAAAATTGAAACACAAAAGAGTAAAGGAAAAGAGCAGGTGAATGATGAGGTGAGGAATTATATAATTTTACTATTCAGGCTCACTTTATTGCACAAAAATCTTGATTCTGCAGTGGATATGGGAGATGGGGAAAGATCAGTTAGGTCAGCAAAATACGAGTTGCCTATTTACAATCGCACAAACAAAATTAAATATGTTATTGGATCCATTCATTTGACGGCACTGACTTCTGGAGTTCTGGAAAATGACCAAAGAGAAAGATTAGTAGCAAATCGTTTTGTGAACTTGCAGGGTGGAAAAAACAACAATATAGCCTGTGACGAGTACATAGAAATGATGAACAGAGACAGTAAGAACATGTGTGCTGGTAATCAAACAAAGGAAAGCATAATAAAACATTCCAAGGAGTACCCAATTCTTATAAACTTTATAGAACATTTTGATGAAATGAATGATGCTAGAGCCCGCAAAGGATTTCATCATTTACCCTCTTATAAAAATGATGTAATGAAAGTGGCCAAGGTATTAAGGATGAAAAATGTGCTTGTAGAGACACCAGGAAGAACCTTGAAATGCAAGACTTTGAAATGTGATGAAAATCCATATCGTAATTCGGTATATGGCCTCTCAACCATGATCTATCGACACAAGCCAGTTGCACCATTCCGTAGACTGCGAAGTACCCATATTTAAATATGTTCAATAATTAAATACATTTTCAACTTACATGTATATTAACATGATTAAACATTTTTTTTATTTAATTTCTGCATTTACTGAAACTTGGTATGTCTTCTTTTGTCACTATGCAAGACTGCATGTACCAAAATGTATAATCATATTTTCATATTTACTGAAACTTGGTATGACTCTTCTTTTGTTAGTGGAAGGAGTATAAATTTGGACTTTCCATATGCCCTTATATTTTATATCATGTGTATGTTCTGATCGATCATGGTTTCCCCAGCGTAAATTATGAATGACTTGATACATATACATGTATACAATTTTATGAAACTTGCACACTTTGTAAAGCTGTATATAAAGAGAGATGTACGGTTACAATTATGCCTTCTTGTTCGATCTTTTTGGTTTTGAGTACTTTCCGTTCAATATTTGTGGTTTCTGATCTCCCAATGTTTTAATTCAAATGCTGCTGATGAGAGGTTACTCCTTGAAATATCGATATACAGCATAACCAATTTATAGTTTTACACCTGTTTTTGGTATTGTATTTTGGGGTCATTTTTTGAAATGACAAGGTCACAAATTTTTAAAATCTTGTTCTCTTGAGTTTTGTCAAGGTCACAAGTTCAGAAAAAATGACAACATGTACAAAATCTATACAGACAACTTCTTGAAAAGCTTTGGAGCTAATGGAGGGAGCAGGTACAGAAAGTAATGTTTTTGGCCCAGGGATGACATGTCGGGCGCATTAGGTTTTACCCATGTCCATCTAAACAGTACGTCTGTCTGTACGGTATACATACATGTATATTGGAAACCTACATGTACATTTGCATATCCAACTCCATTTTCATCACCATGGCATTCAAATCTAAAAAAATGTTATCGTTTCATTGGTAAATTTCATAATTAAAAAAAGATTTTGTTCATGCATAGAAACTACATGTATACTCTGTGCATACCAAAATTGGGCCAGACTGAAATAACAGGATTTCTTTAAACAAGAAGTACATGTAGATGAGCAACAATCAAATTGAATCTAACAATATGCATCTACCTGTAGGGAGCCAATGCTCACAGGTATGCTGAATACCAAATATCAAAGTAAGTGATAAGTTCATGAAGAGACAAGATTGCAACACGTACCAATGTAGCCAATGTCCCCTGCCATAGAATTTAAGTTGCAAATTTACATTTGTACTTGAACAATCATGACAATATACATGTATGGTACAGGTGTATAATTTTGTCAGTTGAATTTGTCAAACTCAAACATGTCAAAAAGTAATAATACCGGTATGCATACAACTACATACTGTCAGAAATGAATAAACCTTCACCAAAATCTGTTCAGCAGCACTTAAGGAGTTCCTTTGACCTACATGTACAATACCCTAAGGTCAATCAAGTCTTAATAATCATGTATTTGTTGAATCAAAATGGTGTTGCTATATAATTAACTATACATGTATATCATGACCAACAATCCTACAAAATTTCATACAAATACGTTAAGTGGTCTAAGAGTTTTGTGCTCGCAAAGTTCCAAATGACCTAAAATGAACAAAGCGATGAAGTCCCATAACTCGTATTAAAGTCCTCAAATCAAAATGGTGTTGTGCTCACAAAAGTGTGACAGACAGACAAAGACCACTTCTAAGACCCTCTTTTCAATTAGGCAGGGGACAAAACTGTTACAAAAATTTCCTCTATTGAACATTAAGGCCAATATAAAAATATTTAAGATTTTTGTCCCCTCCTGCCCAGATTTTTTCAGCCCCCCTCAAAAAATTTTGTTTTGATTTTTTGGCAAATTATGTTAATATTTGGTCAATTTCTTTTAAAATGGCAGCATATTTTATCACACTGGATAAAAAATAAATTCTAGCCCGCCCCATTAGTGATCACATGCCCATATCTTCAAGAAATTTGGATGAGAATCTAGGAATTATTTTATCATGGCCTAATGTAAAAAAAAATTTCAACTTAAGTCAATACACAGAGGAAGAGTAGGTGAGCCATAGACCTTAAATCAGATCCCACATCATGAGAGCACATGGTGATGATGTATACCAAATATCAAGAGCAGAGAATGTTCTACTATTGAATATTAATATAAGAAATTAACTAAGTGCAATCTGCAGTATAATCTAAAATCAATGTTTACAAAATACAATATGAATTTAGAAATCATTTCAATTCAAGCATTTGTCATTGTGGTTTGCACATCCATTTAAAGTTTTATTCTCACAGCTTCATGTCCTCCATATGGTGAATCATTGTCATTTCATCTTCATAATCGGACAAATTGTAGGTCTCGGTATCTGTGTCATAAGGGTCGTCTAACGACTCAGCAAAAGAACTACCAGAAAGTGCCCAAAGTTCCTCAATCTTAAGTTTTGAACAGCTGTTGCACTTACAACCAGTGGCACAAATGTCGCAACAGTTATGAGAGTTATTGACACTTGTTGTCTCAACAACTCTTTGAAAAGCGGACAACAAGGTTGATCTTCGGCATTGTGTTGTTTTTATCACATCTTTAACATAACTATCTGATTCTCTACTATTATAAGAGTTATATAAAATCAATGTAACAGATTGTTTGCCATCCCTGCTAGCTCGTCCAATCCTTTGAACTAAATCAACAGCCGTGTTTGGTGCCCCATACAAAATGATACTGTGGCAGTTGGAAATATCAATACCCATGCCAAGTGCATCTGTGGCAATTGTTATTCTCCTGGTGCTCTGTTCATCTTTTAAATCTGCAATAATCAGATCTTTGCAAGTCTTTGTAACTTCAGAGTGATACATGTCGAACAAATACTTTAAGTCTGGCAACTCTTCAACAAGAAGAGAATACAGTCTAGATGTATATGTAATGGAATTGCAGTAGATGATGGTTTTCGGAAAATCAGCCTTCAGATGGGATAAACCATCAATGAGCCATAACATTGCATCTTCCATTTCATTTCCAACTTTAGCACAAACAATCTTAATATTGTCGCGGTTTGGAGACAACACTATTTCTCTGAATTCTGTAGAATGCAGATTTAATATATTTAATACACGGTTTCTTATCTTAATAGTACATGTTGCACTTAACCCTAACACACTAGCCGAAGGACACAAAGCTCTCAATTCACCCAATTGGCCAAACCATTTCCTAAATGCTGCTTTCTGTGTTCCATCTGCATCTTCTCCCCTACAATAGTGATAAAATGACAAATAATGTAGTAATTTACATAAACAAAAAATACAAAATACAAAAAAAATGTACAAGTATTTCACTCAAATATTTAAATAAAATCAAACCATAAGTCATTCTTTGTTTTGAATTTAATTGACTCAATTTAAAGATGTGGAATAAGTGTATGCAACATAGCTGTATAAACAAGCAGCAATTTAAAATCAAAACAAAAAACGCAATTTAAATAAAGCAATGTGGGCAACCTGTTATTATGTATACCAACCATGATATCTATCTTAAATAATTATACAGTGTCACTGAAACAGACGGACAGACATGAACAGCCAAGTGTAAGTTTCTGGTTATGATGTGGAGCCTTTTTTTTGACAACGACATGTTAGCATAAAAAGTTTTATGAAAGTCATAGACTTTTAGTTCTTGAGAATCAGCTTAAAGATAAATCTTTGGGGTGACAGTGGAGACAAAACGAATGAAAGACTAAAAACCAAATTATGCAAAGTTGGCAGGACCATATATGAAGAAGTCTTAATTTTGTTGTTTAGTTTGTTAAAAATGTCTCTTGTTGGTTTAGTAAAGGTGTCAAACCGTGTCACTATACTATAAGAGGTTATTTTTTTATTTGTATTGTTTCTAGGGACTTTAAAAGTTAAAAACAGTAATAGCTTGAACATACCAGGTTGATATTGTGTGGAATTCATCAACAACAATAAGACCAATTTTTAGTTTCTGCAAACTCTCTCTCCAAAGAGGATCCCCAACAAACATCTCTGGTGAACCATATATCAAGTCAACTTTTCCATCTTTAATATCTGTATCAGAAGAGTTGCTTGAACCTAAAAAAAAATCCAATAAAATGTACATTAGAATAACTCTTGCCCCTCTTATTTCACTACAAGATGTACATGTACAAAATTTCTCATTTTTATACGACCGCAAATTTTTGCGATCGTATAATGTTATGGCGATGTCGTCGTCGTCGTCGTCGTCGTCGTCGTCGTCTGGGGACATTTGGTTTCCGTGCGATAACTTGAGTAAATGTTGACCAATTATTATGAAATTTTAATATGATGTTTGTAACCACTAGAGGAAGGTTCCTATTGTATTTGGGGTTGGTGGCCCTTACCGTTTTTGGAAATAAGGGCCAAAAGGGGCTAAAACGGGTGTATTGACAAAACTGTTGTAGAATGTTTATTATTCAATAGATTTTGAAAATTCTTTTTTTATTGAATTCCTCATTAAATTCTGTCAACAAAATGTGTCAATGGTTTTGATGTATATTGAACCGTTACATTGCTACAGGGGGTCGAAAAGGGGCCACACCCCAAAAAATGACTTTTTTATTTGTGGTCCGATTTTCAAAATCTTTTTTTCATTGGAATCCTTGTGAAAATTCCTGCCTGCGTTTTTCAATCAGATTTGCAATATCTCTTACGGTTTTTGAGAAATTAGGGGTCAAAGGGGCCAAAAACACCATTTTTAAAAGTTTGTAAAGGCAAATAATTTTATACCAAAAATTAAGTTGTACTTGGCCAGCCAATTGTTATGATGTTTTGATATGATGTTTGTAACAACTAGAGGAAGGTTCCTATTGTATTTGGGGTTGGTGGCCCTTACCGTTTTGGAAAAAAGGGCCAAAAGGGGCAAAAACGGTTGTATTAACAAAACTGTTGTAGAATGTTTATTATTCAATAGATTTTGAAAATTCTTTTTTTATTAAATTCCTCATTAAATTCTGTCAACAAAATGTGTCAATGGTTTTGATGTATATTGAACCGTTACATTGCTACAGGGGGCCAAAGACTGGCCACACCCAAAAAATCAACTTTTTTATTTGTGGTCCGCTTTTCAAAATCTTTTTTTCATTGGAATCCTTGTGAAAATCCCTGCCTGCATTTTTCAATCAGATTTGCAATATATCTCACTGTTTTTGAGATATAAGGGGTCAAAGGGGCAAAAAACACAATTTTTAAAAGTTGGTCAAGGCAAATGGTTTTACACAAGAATTTAGCTGTAGTGGGCCAGCCAATTGTTATGAAGTTTAAATATGATGATTACACTAAATGAAGCTTTTTATTGCATTTGGGGTTTGTGGTCCTAACCTTTTTAAAAAAAAAGGGCCAAAAGGGGCTAAATTGTGTAAAAAATGTCATTGAATTTAGAAATAAGATTTTTTATCTATTAAATGTTATTGTAAATATATATGTGTCAAATATGCATTTTAAAGTCCACCATAGGATGCATGTGTAAAAAAGCTTTGTAAGTCCACCATGGGCTGCATGTGACCAAAGCAATAGACTATCCATATTGGGCCTCCAATGTACAGGCTTCATCTTGTTGCGGTCGTATCATGCTGCGCTCGGCGTAGCTTTTTATTTAGCGTTACAAAAGTCAAAGTTGGCTTCAAAAACAGGAACTGGAAGATCAATTGACCTGAAAAGGAGAGGTACATTGTACGGTACAACTCTGCATGCTAGAGCTGTACAATTTAATTTGAAACCAATCCCTTAAGTAGTTCTAAGCAAAAAAATCTGTTAGGATTATGATTGAATATGACGTACGGACAGACAGACATGGTGAATACAACATACGATGTAGCCCCCTCCCTTATAAATTGGGGTTAACTACAAATAGAAAATAATGAGATGTGGAATAAGTGTACGCGACACAGCCCACAATTAAACAATTGCTGCCATTCAAATCTAAGTTACTTTTGCTTAATTATTGTTTGTACATGAACATATTCGAATAATATATACAGACAGACAGGTGACTGCAGTATAGTCACCTCCCTTATGAATGGTGGTATAATACAAACACTTGTTACCATTCAATGAATCAATTCTCTTGTTGCAAGTTACTGTTTTTATGTATTATTGTGTGTAAATTGTACATCACTGTGTGAACAGGAAAATATTCTTAATAATATATATTCTTCAATATTTTTTACATACATACATATACATGTATATGCATGTACAAAGAGATGGAAAAATTAAGGTCAAAAGTTTTCTTTGTACATATAGTTCCACAGGCACTATTGGGATTTTGGAACCCCTTTCAAAGTTATGGAGACTTTACTGACCTGCATATTCAGTTCTGAAATCTGGAATACAAGACATTTTTTGCACCTGATCTTGCATAAGGGCGATCAGCGGACAACACACAATGACTTTTTCATCTACTTTCTTTTGCATTTTGGCGAACAACTGAAACGGCAACGACTTTCCAAATCCTGTCGGTAAGACTGCCAAACAATTAACCTTATTTTAAAGACATCTAAGAATTTCTTCTTGCTCTTTTGTAAGTCGCTCTACTTGAAATAGCTCGAGTAATTCTTCGTCAATCAAATTTTCGCTGGAAGTCGCCATGTTGAATGCTCAGCCGAATGTTAAAAGAAAGCTGCTATTTGATTGGTCCAGCTGTTTGGGAATCCCGTAATTTCATTGGATACTTTAAATAGAATTATAATTATTCATATGACCTCTGACGTGACCCTATATCGGGTGTTGTCAGACCTTCAACGAGCGGACATAGCAAAAAAAGGGGGAGCGACATTGAAGGTTTGATTTTAATGAGACTGCCCTAAGCGTGTGTTTTATACTAACCCTTACCCTAATTATATGTTTTACACTAACCCTAGCCCTAATTTTACGTTTGTGTACTAACCCTTATCATAAATAATTTTTTTGTTATAACCCCTACCCCATATTTTGTGTTTTCATTGACCCTAACCCTAATTTTATGTGTTTGTACTAACCCTAACCCTAAGTGTATCTTAATATGCTAACCCCTTATCCTAACTGTGTGTTTTATACTAACCATAACACTAATTGTATGTTTTACACTAACCCTTACCATAAATTGTATGATTTTGTTCTAACCCTTATCCAAAGTGTATCTTAATATGCTAACCCCTAACCCTAAATTTGTTTTATATTAAACCTAACCCTAAATGTGTTTTATATTAACCCTAACCCTAATTATATGTTTTACACCAACCCTAAACCTAATTGTATGATTTTGTACCAACCCTAACCCTGAGTGTATCTTAATGTATTAACCTCTTACCCTAAGTGTGTTTTAAACTAACCATAACCCTTTTTTTATGTTATACACTAACCCTAATTGTATGAATTTGTACTACCCCTAACCCTAAGTTTGTGTTTTATACGAACCCTAACCCTAATTATATGTTTTACACTAACCCTAATTGTCCGTATTTGTACTAACCCTTATCATAAATGTCTTTTTTTACTAACCCTTACCCCTTTGTGTTTTCATCGACCCAAACCCTATCTGTATGTTTTTGTACTAACCTTAACCCTAAGTGTTTCTTAATATGCTAACCCCTAATCCTAACTGTGTGTTTTATACTAACCATAACAATAATTATATGTTTTACAGTAACCCTTACCATAAATTGTATGATTTTGTTCTAACCCTAACCCTAAATGTTCCTTTATATGCTAACCCCTAACCCTAACTGTGTGTTTTATACTAACCCTAACCCTAATTATATGGTTTTAAACTAACCCTAACTCAAATTGATTTTTTTTGTACTAACCCTTAATCTAAATGTATCTTTCTGGTCCAAACCCTATCCCTTACTTTGTGTTTTTAAAGACCCTAACTGACGCTAATTGCACGTTTTTGAACTAGCTTTTACCTGAAATAAATCTCTTTGTAGTAACCCGTAAACTTTATTTTGTGTTTTCATCGACCCTAACCCTAATTAAATGATTTTGTAACCCTAACCCTAAGTGTATCTTAATATGCTAACCCCTGACCCTAATTGTGTGTTTAATACTAACCCTAACCCTAATAATATGTTTTACCTTAACCCTAACCTAATTGTACGTTTTTGTACTAACCCTTATCATATATGTATTTTTTGTACTACCACTTTTTTTTTCATCGACTATAACGCTAATTGTATAATATTGTACTAATCCTTACCCTTATTGTATCTTCATATGCTAACCCCTAACCCTAACTGTGTGTTTTATACTAACCCTAACCCTAACCCTAATTATATGTTTTACATTAACCCTAATCCTAATTGTACGTTTTTGTACTATCCTGTAACTGAATTCTATCTCTTTGTACTAACCGTTACCCTTTCGTTTATGTTTTCATCGATCCTAACCCTAATTGTCTGATTTTGAACCAACCCTAATCCTAAGTGTATCTTAATATGCTATCCCCTAACCCTAACTGTGTGTTTTATACTAACCCTAACCCTAATTATATGTTTTACACTACCCCTAACCCTAATTATACGTTTTTGTACTAACTCCTACCATTTATTTTGTGTTTTCATCGACTATAACCCTAATTGTATAATTTTGTACTAACCCTAACCCTAAATGTATCTTTATATGCTAACCCCTAATCCTAATTGTGTGTTTAATACTAACCCTAACCCTAATTATATGTTTTACACTATCCCTAACCCTTATTATACGTTTTTGTACTAACCCCTACCATTTATTTTGTGTTTTTATCGACAATAACCCTAATTGTATAATTTTGTACTTACCCTAACCCTAAATGTATCTTTATATGCTAACCCCTAACCCTAACTGTGTGTTTTATACTAACCCTAACCCTAATTATATGTTTTACACTAACGTTATCCTAATTGTATGTTTTACTATCCTTTACCTGAATTATATCTCTTTGTACTAACCCCTACCCTTTAGTTTGTGTTTTCATCGACCCTAACCCTAATTGTCTGATTTCGTACCAACCCTAACCCTAAGTGTATCTTAATATGCTTACCCTTAAACCTAATTTTGTATTTTATACTAACCCTTACCCTAATTATATCTTGTACACTAAACCTAACCCTAATTGAATGTTTTTGAACTAACCCTTATCATAAATGTATTTTTTTTGTACTAACCCCTTCCATTTATTTTGTGTTTTTATCGGCTATAACCCTAATTGTATAATTTTGTACTTACCCTAACCCTAAATGTATCTTTATATGCTAACCCCTTACCCTAACTGTGTGTTTTATACAAACCCTAACCCTAATTATATGTTTTACACAAACCCTAACCCTAATTATACGTTTTACACTAACCCTAATCCTAATTGTACGTTTTTGTATTATCCTTTGCCTGAACTGTATCTCTTTGTACTAACCCCTTCCCATTAGTTTGTGTTTTCATCGCTCCTAACCCTAATTGTCTGATTTTGTACCAACCCTAACCCTAATTGTATCTAAATATGCTAATCCTTAACCCTTATTGTGTGTTTTATACTAACCCTAACCCTAATTATATGTTTTTGAACTAACCCTTAACATAAATGTATTTATTTTGTACTAACCCCTACCATTGATTTGTGTTTTCAACGACCATAACCCTATTTGTTTAATTTCGTACTAACCCTTACCCTAGGTGTATCTTAATATGCTAACCCCTAACCCTCATTGTGTGTTTTATAGTAACCCTAACCATAGTTATATGTTTTACACTAACCCTTACCCTTATTATACGTTTTTGTACTAACCCTTACCTTAATTGTATAATTTTGTACTAACCTCTACCGATTAGTTTGTGTTTTCATCGCTCCTAACCCTAATTGTCTGATTTTGTACCAACCCTAACCCTAATTATATCTTAATATGCTAATCCTTAACCCTTATTGTGTGTTTTATATTAACCCTAACCCTAATTATATGTTTTTGAACTAACCCTTAACATAAATGTATTTATTTTGTACTAACCCCTACCATTGATTTGTGTTTTCAACGACCAATTCCCTATTTGTTTAATTTCGTACTAACCCTAACCCTAAGTGTATCTTAATATGCTAACCCCTAACCCTTATTGTGTGTTTTATAGTAACCCTAACCCTAATTATATGTTTTACACTAAACATTACCCTTATCATACGTTTTTGTACTAACACTTACCTTAATTGTATAATTTTGTACTAACCCTAACCCTAAATGTATCTTAATATGCTAACCCCTAACTTTAACTGTGTGATTTATACTAACCCTAACCCTAATTTTATGTTTTACACTATCCCTAACCCTTATTATTCGTTTTTGTACTAACCCCTACCATTTAATTTGTGTTTTCATCGTCTATAACCCTAATTGTATAATTTTGTACTAACCCTAACCCTAAATTTATCTTTATATGTTAACCCCTAACCTTAACTATGTGTTTTATACTAACCCTAACCCTAATTGTATGTGTTACACTATCTCTAACCCTAATTATACGTTTATGTACTAACCCCTACCACTTTTTTTGTGTTTTCATCGACTTAAACCCTAATTGTAGAATTTTGTATTAACCCTAACCCTAAATGTATCTTTATATGCTAACCCCTAACCCTAACTGTGTGTTTTATACTAACCTTAACCCCAATTATATGTTTTATACTAACCCTAACTCCAATTGTATTTTTTTGTACTAACCCTTACTCAAATGTATCTTTCTGGTCCAAACCCTATCCCTTACTTTGTGTTTTCAAAGACCCTAACCGTTACCCTAATTGTACGTTTTTGAACTAACTTTTTACCTGAAATATATCTTGTTGTACTAACCCCTACACTTTATTTTGTGTTTTCATCGACCCTACCCCCAATTAAATGATTTTGTGAGTGAGTGAGTGAGTTGGTGTTTTACGCCCGTGCAACACTATATAGGTTATTTACAGGCGATGAACATGAAAAGGATGATAAAATGAACATGAAATGGTGATGATAAATGAAATATGGAGATGGGGTGGGAAACAAAGGACCGGTAAATTTTGAAGAACCACAGGAAAAAGGGGAGAGGTGGGTAGGGGCGGAAAATTTAGCCTATGTGGTGCACTACTGGGCGGTCCACAAAGGGGTCTTTTACGTGCATGAAGCGTGGCACTCTCCACACACGTTGGCCCACTATGGTCGGCGGTCAGGGTTTCCGTATTATAGACCTGACAACCCCCGCGGACGAGGGCTACCCTATTCAGCCACCTAGGGTACACACTTGGTCGCTCTGTGGGCTGAGCACTGACCCGACGTCAGAATCCCAAGACCCTTAGTCGCCTCTTACGACAAGCTAGGCTCTGCTGCGGGCCTATTCGCCACCCGGGCCCCGCACGGGACAAATGATTTTGTAGCTCTAACCCTAAGTGTATCTTAATATGCTAACCCCTAACCCTAACTGTGTGTTTTATATTAACCCTAACCCTAATTATATGTTTTACACTATCCCAAACCTCAATTATACGTTTTTGTACTAACCCCTACCATTTATGTTGTGTTTTCATCGACTATAACCCCAATTGAATAATTTTGTACTAACCCTAACCCTAAATGTATCTTGATATGCTAACCCCTAACCCTAACTGTGTGTTTTATTACAAATACCAAAACGCGGGTATAAACGGTTATTTTGGATATGCTATATATCGATATTTCAAGGAGTAACCTCTCATCAGTAGCATTTAAACCAAAACATTGGAAGGTCAAATTCCAAAACAGTTGAAAACGAAAAGTACTCAAAACCAAAACGTTCGAACAAGGAAGCCAAATCCAGCACCGAGGATATCGACCATGTGCCTTGCAAGGTAAGAAACCTGGTGTTTTCATCAATTTTGAATTTAAGAATCAGAAATTTCAGCGACAATATATTAGAAATTTTATGGTAATTCGTGTCAAACAAGTCTGACTACCAGGCTTGTGATTACCCTCGGGGACCTCTGGTCCACCAGCAGCGGTTATCGCCCAGTGGTTTCAAAATTACAAAAAAAACATTTATACTAACCCTTTCCCTAATTATATGTTATACACTATCCCTAACCCTAATTATACGTTTTTGTACTAACCCCTACCATTTATTACTATAACCATAATTGTATAATTTTGTACTAACTCTAACCCTAAATGTATCTTTATATGCTAACCCCTAACCTTAACTGTGTGTTTTATACTAACCCTAATTATATCTTTTACACTATCTCTAACCCTTATTATACGTTTTTGTACTAACCCCTACCATTTATTTTGTGTTTTCATCGTCTATAACCCTAATTGTATAATTTTGTACTAACCCTAACCGTAAATGTATCTTTATATGTTAACCCCTAGCCCTAACTGTGTGTTTTATACTAAACTTAACCCCAATTATATGTTTTATACTAACCCTAACTCCAATTGTATTTTTTGTACTAACCCTTACTCTAAATGTTTCTTTCTGGTCCAAACCCTTACTTTGTAACCCTAATTGTACGTTTTTGAACTAACCTTTACCTGAGATATATCTCTTTGTACTACCCCCTACACTTTATTTTGTGTTTTCATCGACCCTACCCCCAATTAAATGATTTTGTTACCCTTACCCTAAGTTTATCTTAATATGCTAACACCTAACCCTAACTGTGTGTTTTATACTAACCCTAACCCTAATTGAACGTTTTACACTAACCCTAACCCTAATTGAACGTTTTACACTAACCCTAACCCTAATAATATGTTTTACACTAACCCTAATCCTAATTGTACGTTTTTGTACTAACCCTTACCTTAATTGTATAATTTTGAACTACCCCTAACCCTAAATGTATCTTTATATGCTAACCCTCAACCCTAATTGTGTGTTTTATACTAACCCTAACCCTAATTATATCTTTTACACTAACCCTAATCCTCATTGTACGTTTTTGTACTATCCTTTAACTGAACTCTATCCCTTCGTTAAAACCCTTACACTTTAGTTTGTGTTTTTATCGATCCTAATCCTAATTGTCTGATTTTGTACCAACCCTAATCCTAAGTGTATCTTAATATGCTAACCCTCAACCCTAATTGTGTCTTTTACACTAACCCTAACCCTTATTATACGTTTTTGTACTAACCCTTACCTTAACTGTATAATTTTGTACTAACCCTAACCCTAAATGTATCTTTATATGCTAACCCCTAACCCTAACTGTGTGTTTTATACTAACCCTAACCCTAATTATATGTTTTACACAAACCCTAACCCTAATTATACGTTTTTGTAATAACCCTTACCTTAATTGTATAATTTTGAACTAACCCTAACTCAAATGTATATTTATATGCTAACCCCTAACCCTAACTGTGTGTTTCATACTAACCCTAACCCTAATTGAATTTTTTACACTAACCCTAACCCTAATTATATGTTTTACATTAACCCTAATCCTAATTGTACGTTTTTGTACTATCCTGTACCTGAATTCTATCTCTTTGTACTAACCGTTACCCTTTAGTTTATGTTTTCATCGATCCTAACCCTAATTGTCTGATTTTGTACCAACCCTAATCCTAAGTGTATCTTAATATGCTAACCCCTAACTCTAACTGTGTGTTTTATACTAACCCTAACCCTAATTATATGTTTTACACTATCCCTAACCCTAATTATACGTTTTTGTACTAACTCCTACAATTAATTTTGTGTTTTCATCGACTATAACCCTAATTGTATAATTTTGTACTAACCCTAACCCTAAATGTATCTTGATATGCTTACCCCTAACCCTAATTGTGTGTTTTATACTAACCCTAACCCTAATTATATGTTTTACACTATCCCTAACCCTTATTATACGTTTTGGTACTAACCCCTGCCATTTATTTTGTGTTTTTATCGACAATAACCCTAATTGTATAATTTTGTACTAACCCTAACCCTAAATGTATCTTTATATGCTCATCCCTAACCCTAACTGTGTGTTTTATACTAACCCTAACCATAATTATATGTTTTACACTAACATTATCCTAATTGTTTTGTTTAGTATCCTTTACCTGAATTGTATCTTTTTGTACTAACCCCTACCCTTTAGTTTGTGTTTTCATCGACCCTAACCCTAATTGTCTGATTTCGTACCAACCCTAACCCTAAGTGTATCTTAATATGCTTACCCTTAAACCTAATTTTGTATTTTATACTAACCCTTACCCTAATTATATCTTTTACACTAAACCTAACCCTAATTTAATGTTTTTGAACTACCCCTTATCATAAATGTATTTTTTTGTACTAACCCCTACCATTCATTTTGTGTTTTTATCGGCTATAACCCTAATTGTATAATTTTGTACTTACCCTAACCCTAAATGTATCTTTATATGCTAACCCCTAACCCTAACTGTGTGTTTTATACTAACCCTAACCCTAATTGAATGTCTTACACTAACCCTAATTATATGTTTTACACTAACCCTAATCCTAATTGTACGTTTTTGTACTAATCCTTACCTTAATTGTATAATTTTGAACTACCCCTAACCCTAAATGTATCTTTATATGCTAACCCTCAACCCTAATTGTGTGTTTTATACTAACCCTAACCCTAATTATATCTTTTACACTAACCCTAATCCTCATTGTACGTTTTTGTACTATCCTTTAACTGAACTCTATCCCTTCGTTAAAACCCTTACACTTTAGTGTGTGTTTTAATCGATCCTAATCCTAATTGTCTGATTTTGTACCAACCCTAATCCTAAGTGTATCTTAATATGCTAACCCTCAACCCTAATTGTGTGTTTTATACTAACCCTAACCCTAATTATACGTTTTTGTACTAACCCTTACCTTACACAGCGCATTTAAGGTAGAATATGACTGTATTCGGCCATAAAACTCTTTCCGTCAACCAGATGTAAAAAATAACTCATCAAAATCAATGAAGTAATGGACACAAAATTTCCGCAAATGGAATTGAACCTCCACCCTACCGTGTCAAGGCTATCGAGGAGTACCCAGCTCCGGAATCGGTACAGGATTTGCGTCGACTGATTGGTTTACTGAATTGGTTCCGTAAATACATCAAAAACTTTAGCGACGAGATAGAACCGTTAACTAGGTTGTTGAAAAAGAACGCTCGTTTTCAATGGAATACAGAACAACAAACTGCTTTCGAACGTTTGAAATCACTATTAGTAAACTCGCCCGTACTTGCATTTCCGAATTATTCCGAGAAATTTCATCTTGCAGTAGACACGTCGTCAAAAGCTATTGGCTACATGTTGTATCAGAAATTTGAGAACGAAAACCAGGACAGCGATGTAAGAGTAATCCGCTTTGGTTCGAAAACACTTAGCAAATGGCAGAAATCGTATGGCCCTACGAAACTAGAATTACTCGGAATGGTGACTGCTATTCTAGAATGCTCGTCGTATTTGAGGACTCAGACGTTTATAGTTGAATGCGACCACCAAGCACTCAAGCCTTTGTTTAGTAACCAACTAAAAGGCGCGATATACGAAAGATGGATTGCTATCCTGAAACAATTTAATTTTGAGATTAAATACAAGCCTGCAAGAGACATGCAAGTTCCGGATGCGCTTTCTAGATGTCGACATGAACAAGCAAACGAATTTGAAAGTCCAGAGGAAATTGACCCGTATTTCCCATATGAGATTGAAGAAGTCGGTAAAATAGTCACACCAACCGGTAGAACGCTGCAAGAGATTCTTAAAAACTCCGAGTCTAGTACTGAGGAAAAAAGTTTGCAAATAAACAATGTTATACATGTCCCCAAGATACGTGTACTACCCGTTACACTTGGCGACATTGTGCTTCGACCAGAAAAAACAATAAATTTGCAAGAAAATGTATACGATGCCGATACAGAAGATATGAATCCGATTGATAAATCGAGAAAGCGTAAGAGAATACTAAGAAGACATACAGGAGATTCTCAGAAGTCAACGAAGGTTCACGTGCAGGATAATAGACTACATGTTAGTGGAAATAAAAGAGAAAGTGACTCAAACGTGCCCTCCGGAGAATCAGTGAATACGGAAAATGAAAGTCATGCAGTAGAAAATCGAGATATTGACTCGAATGTACATTCTAATGATACTATTACAGTAAGTGATACCCCGATTCAAACTTCCGATCAAGAGAGTACGCCGAATCTAGACAATCAAGAAAGTGCTGAAAATATCGAAACAGGAGATGCTTCAATTTCGAATGAAAATATTTCTGAGAGTGGTCATGAGATTACCGAAGATTCCAATGCTGAACTTATGGAATCAATTGACTTGTTCCGTGAAAATGGATTTTCAAAGGAAAATATTGAGGAAATGCAAAAGAAGGATTCGTATTGCAAACCACTCATAAACTATCTTGAGCATGATAGATTGCCGAAACTTCAGAAGGACAATCGACATATACTTTTATTAGCGCCGAATTTTCATATGATAAATGGATTGTTGTTTTACGTGCGTAAACCGAAGTGTGTTCGATCAACAATTATGAGCAACTACAGATTAGTATTTTCGGAAGTTGTGGTAAAGACAACCATTAGTATGTATCATGATTCTCCATTAGGTGGACATAGCGGGATTCAAAACACAATCGACATGATACAGGAACATAACTATTTTCCGAAGCTTAGTCAGAAGGTTTCAGATTATGTCCGTTCATGTCCAAATTGTCAAACCCGTAAACACACGTCTGTGCAAACTAAATCAAAGATAGTTTCATTTCCGTCACCGTCAGCACCATTCTTGTATGGGAAGTCGATCTTTATGGACCGATTCCAACATCACGAACAGGAAATAGTTACATTTTTACTGCCGTTGATCTTTTTAGCAAGTTTATGTTTGCCGAGGCAATCCCAAACAGTGACACTTTGACTGTAGGCAATGCACTATTTAAACTAGTAACACAGTACGGTGTATGTGAGACCATCATAAGCGATCAATGATCGGAATTTATGAGTGCTTGTTTCAAGGAAGTATGTAGACTGCTCGATATTAATAAGGAAGTTACACCAAGTAACATGCATCACTGTCTAGGGGCATGTGAACGTCCCCATAGAACGTTAGCAGAACGGAACTCCATACATCGAAAATGGTTCGACTTGGGAAGATGTCTTACCTGGCATTATTTTTTCCATGAACAATACGCCGAACGCTAGTTTGAAATACTCGCCATTCGAAATCGTATATGGTACAAGACCAAAATTTCCAATTTCGCTACATATTCCAGAGACAGACTTTACCACTTTACCAAAAGATTGTCATAACTATGTTAAGCGTCATGTCGAGAAATTAGATATTATCCGTCAGGAAGTCGAGAAAAATGCTCGCATTACTAAAGTTAAAATGATGGAGCGCGTCAATAGAGACAAAGTTCCGAAAGTATCGTTCGAAAAGAATAATTATGTGTATCTTTCAAAGGAGGTAACGGGACCAGGCCAAAAATTCAAGAATCGATTTGGCGGGCCGTATATAATTTCTAAAGTGCAAAGTCCGCATATGTATTTTTTAAAAGATTTGTCAAACGGAAAACAACTACAACAAACTGTTCACATAAACAGACTTAAACCTGCGTATGTGAGAAAACCAAATCCGTGTAAATATTTCTTAGATGAGGTTTTAACCCAGGGAGAAACATCATTCTCTGAAGATCCAGTTTTACCGGAACAATCTGATGTTGAAACAAGTGTCGTCTCCTCTGATACATATGAATCCGAAATTCAATGTGCAAAAACCTCACCTGAAAATAATCGGTCAGGAATTGCGTTGCGCCCGCGACGTACAATTCAACCACCTTTAAGGTTTCGAGATAAAAACTTCACAAAACCCGACTTAAATTATTCAACAGAATATTCAGACCCGAATCAACGAAACGTGAAGCGTTTTCTTGCACAGAAAGATAAAAACGGTACAAGGTCGCATCTTGCACATTTAGTCGGCGAACCAGCCCAACATTCAATCTGGTTAAAATACGATCAACTAGGACCGAAGGCTAAAATAAAGTAACAATCGAGACCTCCTCCATTAGTCAAGTAATTCGATTCTGACTTTTTCACCAGTGATTATAATTCTGTTTGAACGTGAGATTCATCTCATGGTCAATTTCCGACTACGGTAACTCGTGAGATTTATCTCACAGTACATTGATGAAATGTAACAGCTAGAGAACATATACTAGTGAGATTTATCTCATAGTTCGACCCGACAAATAATTTTGGATCTATAAAAGAAATATTGACTTGTGAGATTTATCTCATGGTCCGCGTCGATAAACCACATGCAGAATACAGACGAGTAATGGATAAGACATTGACTTGTGCAAGGACTTTATATGTTTCTTTCTCTTGCAATTGTATTTTTTAAATAATGTAGTCTAGCTTGTTTTCTTATTTTATATAATTTTTTTGTCGTTTTGGCACCAGAAGCTTTAGATCATTTTATTGTATTTTTGTCATTTTAGTACAGAATACTATATTGAACTTTTGAAATTTGATATGTTCTATAGGGATATGAGTTATACCTGTGTTAGCATTTGATTGGATATTTTAAAACCCTTCAAAACCTTAAAATTTGATTGATTAATAAGTTTCATATTTAAGATCGATAGGTTTATCATAATATATCCAGTTTTATTCAAAGTTAAAGTTGAAATTGTTTTATAAAGTTTTGTAAAGTAAAAGATTTTTTTTAAGTTGATTAGAAACTATTGGTATAGAAGCAGTAGCAATTTAAAAAAAGGAAAGAGTATACGTGCTAATCGATGTTAGTGGTCAGTGTATTTGATAATCATAAATAACCTGAGTAGTTTTGTTTTTAGTGACGAGCATTTGTATTTTGTTATAATGGATTTGAGCTGGTCTCAAATTTTTCATGTGCGCAATGTCTTGTATTTTTAGTTAAGTCAGCACTTTGAACATAATCTACATATCAGAGTAGGACTCTATTGATTTCATTTATGTTATAACTACCACATTTATGACTGTAACGATTTCATTTTTATACAATTCATTATTTTTCTGCAAAGTGCTACAAGGTTCACCATATTATATAGTTTTTGTTGGTAAAGTTTCCAGTCTCGATATAATAATTGTAATTTAATATGTGTTAAGTTGTTTGATATTTGTAAGACAAATTGAGAAAACTTTATTCTTCAGTGACTTTTATAGAAAAAAAAAGAGGGATTTTTTTTTTCTTTTCGGCGGGGGATGTAAAATATATGATATTTTCAATATTTAGACTTCCCATATTTTTGTATTTACGTACATTATTTCCGATTTGATATAAATTATTTTCTAATATTATTTTATTATTCGAAGCTCCTATTTTGAATGAGAAACATTTTTATCTGGTATTATTGAAATTCTGGTTTTTGGAAGGTGCCGAAACGGGATGTACATAATTTAGGTTTAGCTGTGTAGTGTGTAGTCTGCTTGCCAAGATGGCGCTATAATAAAATTTTGGAGAGAAAGAAGTTTGAGTTTATTTGTGCATTACTTTGTGATAAGTGAACTTTAAATCCAGTTCCCCAGTTAACTGAAGTATATTACAATTGCATTATTTTAAACAATTCATCTTCAGCAGATCCTTCTTTTATAAAGTTCAATATTAATTCAGGAAGTTTTTGAACAAAAGATGCAGAACGTAATATCTGGCTGTCTATACTTTGGGTTCCTTGAATGAAGCCAAGAATAAGTCCATTTCAAAGTCAAATAAAGAGTGTGTGTATAAAGGACCTAGATTACGCACATCAGGTAAATGAAGTAGTTGGTGAAGATTAAGAGTATTGAATCTTTCTTCGTATAGTTCAGAAATGTTTTTTCAAAGTCAAATAGCATTTGTTCGGCGATGTTAACGTCCTTGTCTGTAACTCCATTTTTTAAAAGAAGGCCAACTGATTGCACTAGAAGAGTCCCGTGCGGGGCTCGGGAGGCGAATAGGCCCGCAGCAGCGCTAAGCTTGTCGGTAAAAGTCCACTAAAGAGCCCTCAGAAACCTGACATCGGGGTCAGGCCGCTTTGCCAACAAAGCGACTGGGATGTGTGCCCCTGCTGGTTGAATGGGGCAGCCCTGACATCGAGAGATGCGGGGTCGTCAGGCGATAATGCGGAAAACCTGACCGCAAACCATAGTGGTGCACCGTGTTGGGAAAAATATCACGTTCCTCGCACGTTAAAGAACCCTGCTGCAGGTCTCGGTAAGAGTAGGACCCGTAGGATCCCCATGCAGGTGGCAAAATTTCCCGTCCCTACCCATCACTCCTTTTTCCAGTGGCAGTCAAAACTCTCCTACCCGATTGGCCTTGTGTCCCCATTTCCTCCACTTCGTCATCATTCATGTTCATCTCCCGGATATAGCCGAAATCGCGCTGCTTGGGAGTAAAGCAATAACTAACTAACTAAATTGTTTGTAAGTTCAAACCATTCATCTGGTAATTCAGCATTTACCCAAGTGTTTAAAATTCCATCAGCTAATTCATTTTGACTAACTGTTTTCTCCTCTATAGAGTTTAATACTAAGTTATCTTCATCATCAAGAAGACAATAACTATATTCTGATAATGAAAACCGCAAATTTAAAGTCTGTCAGTTTTCAAATTTGTTCATTAGTGCACTATTAATTAATATTTAAATTATAATGTAATTAACAATTTGACCGTGTTCAGACCTACACTTGGGGGGTCACTTCCTATATACGATGTGGTAGGGATGAGCCGCTGGAATAAGTACCGTTTTCACGCTCCATAGCATATGACAAGGGTCTGAAATTGCTATGAAAATATGCGATAAAGTTAGATATATTTAGTCCCGTGCGGGGCCCGGGTGGCGAATAGGCCCGCAGCAGAGCCTAGCTTGTCGTAAGAGGCGACTAAGGGTCTTGGGATTCTGACGTCGGGTCAGTGCTCAGCCCACAGAGCGACCAAGTGTGTACCCTAGGTTGCTGAATAGGGTGGCCCTCGTCCGCGGGGGTTGTCAGGTCTATAATACGGAAACCCTGACCGCCGACCATAGTGGGCCAACGTGTGTGGAGAGTGCCACGCTTCATGCACGTAAAAGACCCCTTTGTGGACCGCCAAGTAGTGCACCACATAGACTAAATTTTCCGCCCCTACCCACCTCTCCTCTTTTCCTATGGTTTTTCAAAATTACCGGTCCTTTGTGTCCCATCCCACCCCCATTTTTCATTTATCATCATCATTTCATGTTCATTGTATCATCATTTTCATGTTCATCGCCTGTAAATAACCTATATAGCGTTGCACGGGCGTAAAACACCAACTCACTCACTCACTCACTAGATATATTTATGGCATTATATAAGGTCAAATTTTGCATCCTCACAGAATTTCAGTTAGATTGATAGGTTAAACAAACAAATTTTCATTTTACAAGTTAATGCCAGCCACATTTATTTTCTTTTTTCGGTTTTCGTATGAACATATGAAAGGGTTCACCTTTATGCAATATATGATAAGGTTATTCTTTCCTGCACTAATATATGATAAGGGTGTAATTTGCTGCAAAAATATGTGAAAAAGTATATACTTCTTTGAGATCGAAAATATATAAGGGTGGGGGTCTTGAGGTGCCAGCCAGTCACCCTTACCAAAATGTATATAGAGTGAACCCCCCCCCCCCCCGAGACCTACATTTAATAATTTCATTTAACAGCTTCGATAGTCGAGTAGTGAAATTTTAATCTTCATGATAATTAATTCAATCAGATAAGATAATGTCAATCTAAATAAAATGGACAGTCATTTCAATTGATTTTAATGATAAAAAAATGGTTTTCTATGCATGTGTATATTTTCCTGGAATAAAACTTTTTTTTACAATTCAAAAAACAAATTTAAGACAGCTATTGAAATTGGAAGTTGTGTAAATTTTGTATGGAAGAACGAAAACAAGTCAGAATCATGGAAAGCAATAATTGTAAAGATTGGTAAATTTATTATTATATATGATACTTAAAAATATTTAAGTGAACTTAAATCCCCCAAATATAATGTTTATAGATAATGATATAATCTGTACTTATTTTTTTGATACACAATTGTAAATTATTTTATATTATTTTTAATTTTAAAATTGTTTGACCATGCATTGATATTGTTTCAAAACTCAGATTTTTGACAATAACTTTAATTAAAATTAGAGCATTAATTAATTAATAATAATTTTTGTTTAAGAAATTCATTAATGTAAACACATAATATTTATGTATCCTTTGAAAATTTTAAGGTTGACTGTAATCACTATTTGCATTCCCACTGGGGTATAACTAATTTAAACACCACACACTCAGACCATCTGTAATCATTTAGGAAATGACGACTCCTGACAACAGAGGAAATCTGTAAAGAAATATATAGATTATTCAATGGTGATCAGATAAGATTTCAGTCAAATTCTGGATTAAGAATGCTGATTATTAAATATGATGCATGTTATTTTGTTTATTTTAGTCTTATTATACTCATTCAGTCATAATAAATTTAATATAGTTATACAGTTATTGGTAATTAAAATTACAAATACCAAAACGCGGGTATAAACGGTTAATTTGGATATGCCATATATCGATATTTCAAGGAGTAACCTCTCTTCAGTAGCATTTAAACCAAAACATTGGAAGGTCAAAATCCCAAACAGTTGAAAACGAAAAGTACTCAAAACCAAAACGTTCGAACAAGGAAGCCAAATCCAGCACCGAGGATATCGACCATGTGCATTACAAGGAAAGAAACCTGGTGTTTTCATCAATTTTGAATTTAACTATCGGAAATTTCAGCGACAATATATTAGAAATTTTATGGTAATTCGTGTCAGACAAGTCTGACTACCAGGCTTGTGATTACCCTCGGGGACCTCTGGTCCACCAGCAGCGGTTATCGCCCAGTGGTTTCAAAATTACAAATACCAAAACGCGGGTATAAACGGTTAATTTGGATATGCCATATATCGATATTTCAAGGAGTAACCTCTCATCAGTAGCATTTAAACCAAAACATTGGAAGGTCAAAATCCCAAACAGTTGAAAACGAAAAGTACTCAAAACCAAAACGTTCGAACAAGGAAGCCAAATCCAGCACCGAGGATATCGACCATGTGCATTACAAGGAAAGAAACCTGGTGTTTTCATCAATTTTGAATTTAACTATCGGAAATTTCAGCGACAATATATTAAATTTTATGGTAATTCGTGTCAGACAAGTCTGACTACCAGGCTTGTGATTACCCTCGGGGACCTCTGGTCCACCAGCAGCGGTTATCGCCCAGTGGTTTCAAAATTACAAATACCAAAACGCGGGTATAAACGGTTAATTTGGATATGCCATATATCGATATTTCAAGGAGTAACCTCTCATCAGTAGCATTTAAACCAAAACATTGGAAGGTCAAAATCCCAAACAGTTGAAAACGAAAAGTACTCAAAACCAAAACGTTCGAACAAGGAAGCCAAATCCAGCACCGAGGATATCGACCATGTGCATTACAAGGAAAGAAACCTGGTGTTTTCATCAATTTTGAATTTAACTATCGGAAATTTCAGCGACAATATATTAGAAATTTTATGGTAATTCGTGTCAGACAAGTCTGACTACCTGGCTTGTGATTACCCTCGGGGACCTCTGGTCCACCAGCAGCGGTTATCGCCCAGTGGCGATAATGATAATTTCATTATTTAAAATGGCAAAATGAATGATATTTTATAAAATGATAAAAAAAGTAATTTAGAAATTGTTAGTTTATTTTTTTTTTAAATTTGAGTTTTTAAAATATTTATTATTAATCATTAATTAAATTAGGATTAAATGTGGGTATTGATTGCATGTCCTTTAAATTCCTTCATTTTAAGTTTTTTTTCAAAGATATTTCAACAGGACCATGTACAAATGTTTAATAGATTTAACCGGACTGTACAAATGTTTTTTTTCCCAATTTTTTAGGGGAAAACACTAAGAAGTTAGACCAACTTTCCCAGCAGCTGTCAGAGAAATGCCATGAAAAAGGAGGAGACCCTTAAGAGGAGATAATTAAACCTCTTGTGGGTGACTTCAAATAGAATTGCACACTCAGAACCTGGAAGCTGTAAAAGGAAGCACAAGTTGACAACGATCATGCAAGAATCCATAGATCAACAAGAAGATGAAAACAAATTAAAAGTAAAAAATACCCATGGGAAACACGCCAATCGAAACAAGAACGTTTTAACATTTTGATAAAAGCGATTCACGTCTCAATTATATTTATTAACCCGCTGATGATTTTCATAACATTAATTTCTAATGTGTGAAAGCTGGTATGGACCAGCTAAAAAATCAAAATAAACCGAATTCAAGTTCCAATGCAATTTGTTGTATTTGCATTCGTTAAATTCTTATAATTGTACAGAATTTACAAGGTACATACGAAGTTCAGTAAATATAAGATGGTCTTATCACCGGGACACCCATTCGTATATCATATATTAAATGACCATCATACTTACATATTTATGATGGTATTGCCCTCACACTGGGCCTCCACATCAACGGGGCGGAAACCCAAAGGAAACAATTTCCTTTAAAGGCTGGACGGACATTGAAATAACTGTCCGTTAATTTCAATCAGTTCACTGAGATAAACGAATTATTCTTGCAATTATAATATGAACATACTAGTACATGTATGTAGTATTTCGGTAATGATTGCAATTTGAAAAAAGTTGTATTCATAAAATTCAAGTAAATACCCCCCAATAATTAAAAATATATATATAAGTATATATTTGTTGATAAAAAATGTGGAAAAAGGGTCAGAAACTCTTAGATTCATTTTGGAAACTGTGGAAGGATGATTATATTTTAAATTTGCGTGAAAGAATGCAAACGAAATTGAAAGATGGAAGACGTCATACTTGTTTTTTTTCCAGGGGAGAGAGATGTTGTGTTAATAAAGGATAAATTGCCTAGAGGATAATGGAAAATAAGAATTGAAAGATTATTTGAAAGCAGAGATGGAAAAAAATCGAACAGCAAAGGTTCGTTTGTCTTCTGGACGAGAGATAGAAAGACCCATTAACTTATTGTATCCACTAGATGTAAGTGAAAACAAGCATACTTTTGATAAAACGGACATTGTAGATTATAAACCAACTAAAGTCAACAGAAAAGCTGCTAAAATTTCAAGACAAATGATAAAAAAAGTGTTTCAGTGATGTGAATTAAATAGAGTGTTTAAATTCAAGTTATTCTATATTTAAATGACTGTGTACTTTATTTGTGGTTATTTTAGCACTGCTGGTGGAGTGTAAATTCCCCGAGGTTAGCCCGCTCCGGCACCAACACTTTTGAGTTGGAGAATACATCAAAGCTTTAAATTATCCGTCTTAATTTCAAAATTGTCAAAACCCTAAGGTTCTTCCTACCCCAGACATAGGTTGAATATCTTAGTAATAATTTGGTTCCCCAGTTTGGTATTTTTGGTTATACTGTTCTATGCTCTTCATATTCATACAGTGTTTGGCATTTTCATTTTTTTTGGTAGAGCGCCTCTGATGAGTCTTGAATAGACGAAACGCGCGTCAGGCGTAGCAAAATCTATTGTCTGGAACTTTGTTGTCATTTGTATTTCGAACACACGTGAAGGTTAGCACTGCTGGTGGAGTGTAAATTCCCTGAGGTTAGCCCGCTCCGGCACCAACACTTTTGAGTTGGAGAATACATCAAAGCTTAAAATTATCCGTCTAAATTTCAAAATTGTCAAAACCCTAAGGTTCTTCCTACCCCAGACATAGGTTGAATATCTTAGTAATAATTTGGTTCCCCAGTTTGGTATTTTTGGTTATACTGTTCTATGCTCTTCATATTCATACAGTGTTTGGCATTTTCATTTTTTTTGGTAGAGCGCCTCTGATGAGTCTTGAATAGACGAAACGCGCGTCAGGCGTAGCAAAATCTATTGTCTGGAACTTTGTTGTCATTTGTATTTCGAACACACGTGAAGGTTAGCACTGCTGGTGGAGTGTAAATTCCCCGAGGTTAGCCCGCTCCGGCACCAACACTTTTGAGTTGGAGAATACATCAAAGCTTTAAATTATCCGTCTAAATTTCAAAATTGTCAAACCCTAAGGTTCTTCCTACCCCAGACATAGGTTGAATATCTTAGTAATAATTTGGTTCCCCAGTTTGGTATTTTTGGTTATACTGTTCTATGCTCTTCATATTCATACAGTGTTTGGCATTTTCATTTTTTTTGGTAGAGCGCCTCTGATGAGTCTTGAATAGACAAAACGCGCGTCAGGCGTAGCAAAATCTATTGTCTGGAACTTTGTTGTCATTTGTATTTATAAAGGACCTTGGCCTTTATCGTGTGTTTAATTGTTACTATATTAAGATATGATTTTAACGGAGACATTTGTACTGACGGAGCTTAGAGGGAGTGCTATTCATGAGTTTCAAATCTTACTACTATATAAAGAGAGAGTTTTAACTATTTATTATATAACTATGTTGTTCCTGTGTAACGAGTGCCATAAGATTTACAAATACAAGAATAATTTAACAAGACAAAAAACAAGAGGCTCCCAAGAGCCTGAATCGCTCACCTGGTCTTGATGTTGACCCTATACTTTTGTAGAGCTAAATGAGCTGAACATTTAAGCAAGCAACAGCTTTTCTCTACCTGCAATATTTTTCATTCTATAGGCCAAAAACACCATTTTTCACCTATAAGGGGCCATAACCCCTATAAGGAGTCATCTGACAACTTCGACCCTATGGAGACTTTTGTAGAGCTAAATGAGCTGAACATTTAAGCAAGCAACAGCTAATCTCTATCTGCAATAGTTTTCATTCTGTAGGCCAAAAACATGAAAAATCGCTTTTTTCAGATGCCGTAACCCCTATAAGGGGTCACCTGACAACTTCGACCCTATTGAGAATTTTGTAGAGCTAACTGAGCTGAACATTTAAGCAAGCAACAGCTAATCTCTATCTGCAATAGTTTTCATTCTGTAGGCCAAAAACATGAAAAATCGCTATTTTTCAGAGGCCGTAACCCCTATAAGGGGTCATCTGACAACTTCGACCCTATGGAGAATTTTGTAGAGCTAAATGAGCTGAACATTTAAGCAAGCAACAGATAATCTCTATCTGCAATAGTTTTCATTCTGTAGGCCAAAAACATAAAAAATCGCTATTTTTCAGGGGCCTTAACCCCTATAAGAGGTCATCTGACAACTTCGACCCTATGGAAAATTTTGTAGAGCTAAATGAGCTGAACATTTAAGCAAGCAACAGCTAATCCCTATCTGCAATAGTTTTCATTCTGTAGGACAAAAACATGAAAAATCGCTATTTTTCAGGGGCCGTAACCCCTATAAGGGGTCATCTGACAACTTCGACCCTATGGAGAATTTTGTAGAGCTAAATGAGCTGAACATTTAAGTAAGCAACAGCTAATCTCTATGTGCAATAGTTTTCATTCTGTAGGACAAAAACATGAAAAAACGCTATTTTTCAGGGGCCGTAACCCCTATAAGGGATTACCTGACAACTTCGACCCTATGGAGACTTTTGTAGAGCCAAATGAGCTAAACATTTAAGCAAGCAACAGCTAATCTCTATCTGCTGTAGTTTTCATTCTGTAGGCCAAAAACATGAAAAATGGCTATTTTTCAGGGGCCGTAACCCCTATAAGGGGTCATCTGACAACTTCGACCCTATGGAGAATTTTGTAGAGCTAAATGAGCTGAACATTTAAGTAAGCAACAGCTAATCTCTATGTGCAATAGTTTTCATTCTGTAGGACAAAAACATGAAAAAACGCTATTTTTCAGGGGCCGTAACCCCTATAAGGGATTACCTGACAACTTCGACCCTATAAAGATTTTTGTAGAGTTAAATGAGCTGAACATTTAAGCAAGCAACAGCTAATCTCTATCTGCAATAGTTTTCATTCTGTAGGCCAAAAACATGAAAAAATGCTATTTTTCACCTTCAAGGGGCCATAACCCCTATAAGGGGTCATCTGACAACTTTGACCAAATGGAGACTTTTGTAGAGCTTTTGATGCTGAATCAGTAGTGTGGCCTCAGATTTCCTCTATCTCTTATACTTTTTGATTTATAAGCCAAAAACAGTAGTCTGACCCCCCCTAGTCTATTTTTAGTAACGGCGGCCATGTTTTTTAACGGATCAAAAATCAAAACACAAGTTTGGTGCAGAACACCCTAAGGATCATTCATACCAAGTTTCATTAAATTCTGTTGGTAGTTTCAGAGGAGAAGATTTTTGAAAAATTGTTAACAGACGACGACGACGACGACGACGACAGACGACGACAGACGACGACGACGGACGCCAAGTTATGGTAATAGCTCACATGGACACAATAACTGAACGAATATTAACTGAGACAAAATAAAAAAAATGTGTAACTTATAACCATACATTTTATTGTACATAATTACTCAAAATTACATGTAACTGATCAAGATTATCTTCTGTTGAGTAAATTAATAATGTGTAAGAGTTATCTTTCTTTACTTATAAATTTATTTAAAGTCTATTAGTATTTCAATCCAAAAAAATGTTTAACATGGCTTGTGCTGGTTTTGCATTATTTGCTTGTGTATACTTTTTGGTAAGAGGGCTTCATAACTGGTGCATTTTTGGTTGTAAGCAAGTTTTTTATTCCAAATACTCCATTTATTCTGAAAAGAAAAAAATAAACTAAAATAAAAAAAGCATATAAATAGAAAGTAACAAACTTGATATACTAAGTATGTACACATACATGTACCTGTAAAAACATTCCATGTAAATCAAATTATTGAAAACAAGGAATCTGAGCTACTGCTCACTCAGTATACCCCTGCTACCCCCAAAATGAACTATGTCGGTAAACAGGAAGTGTCTATTATACAGATCTCATTTTGATACTCGCAATAAAGGACCTCGCACTGAATTTTCATACCAATTTTCAAGTCACTCTGATATGTATTTGCTGAGAAAAAATGTTACGAAAATTTTCAACAATTGACTAGTAATGTAGAAAATTGAACATGTCAGTAAACAGGAAGTAGATATCAGACAAACCTAATTTCGGTACTTATGATAAAGGACATCACAATGAATTGATACTCGCAATATAGGACTTCAGACATGTATCAGGAAACGCACATATTTTTTCAGTTTGGCCTTTTTTTGCATTAATTTCATCATGATCTCTTTATCTCACATCATGATCTTTCATTTAATATTAAACATGTTAAAATATGTATGTAAATCAAGAAAAAATCTTATCACATATTAGACTATAGTCATGTATCTATTTTTACATGTTATTATAATTCAAATTGCCCATACATGCTTTTGTTAATGTTAAATAAACAAAACTCATAAGAAATTATCTTACATGCAAGATGCAATGTCAAAATGTATTCAGTGTGATCATGGTGAGGTTTTATGTCTTTTCTTCCTGCTGCAAAAAAATTAAAACAACTACAATGTATATATTTTAAACTTTATCATGATGCCAATGTTAATTTCTTATCATTAATTGATGGATTTCAAATTTCAATTAACAAATGACAAATGTTATGAGATCATGAAACATTGTTTTTTTTTTCAAAAATAAAGTGTCAAGCTTCTCTTTTTAACATTACTTTTGTATATGTGATGTTGATTTTCCTTGTACCATGTACATGTACAGATATGTGAGTGAGTGAGTGAGTTGGTGTTTTACGCCCGTGCAACGCTATATAGGTTATTTACAGGCGATGAACATGAAAAGGATGATAAAATGAACATGAAATGATGATGATAAATGAAATATGGGGATGGGGTGGGACACAAAGGAACGGTAAATTTTGAAGAACCACAGGAAAAGGGGAGAGATGGGTAGGGGCGGAAAATTTAGCCTATGTGGTGCACTACTTGGCGGTCCACAAAGGGGTCTTTTACGTGCATGAAGCGTGGCACTCTCCACACACGTTGGCCCACTATGGTCGGCGGTCAGGGTTTCCGTATTATAGACCTGACAACCCCCGCGGACGAGGGCTACCCTATTCAGCCAACTAGGGTACACACTTGGTCGCTCTGTGGGCTGAGCACTGACCCGACGTCAGAATCCCAAGACCCTTAGTCGCCTCTTACGACAAGCTAGGCTCTGCTGCGGGCCTATTCGCCACCCGGGCCCCGCACGGGACTACAGATATGTGAATCATTGTGTAAAATTCATGCTAAGACTACATGTATGTCTGTATCAATGGATAAAATTAAAAAATTAAAAATAATCTGCCCACCCGCCCCATATTTTAGTAAATTTGGATGAGAATCTATGAATAATTTTACCATGGCCTAAGGATACCCCACTCACCAATTCAGAAAACAGAAAGTAGAAGCCTGACTGACCTAGACAGGAGAGGCATTACATGTGCATGTATCATACTCAACTGTGAAACAGATTTGATATCTGATACCATCAGTTGAAGCATAGAAACTTGGTACTTGTACCAAAAGTTGTCTAATTTTTTTCATTTATAACTACCTTAATCTGAAAAAGGCAGCTCGGTAACAGGAAGTAGATAACTAACTGACATGGAAAAGGGAACAGAGGCGGATCCAGAAATTCTGAAAACAGGGGGCCCACTGACACGCCTAAGAGGGGGCCCGTTTGGTCACACTTCAATGGTTTCCTATATATTTAACCAAAATTTTCCACCAAAAGGGAGGGCCGGGTCCCCCAGGGCCCATCCCTGGATCCGCCTATGGGGAAGGACAGGGCAACTCATCATTCTCAAATGTTGTAAATGTACATGAAATGCCCTAGAGAAAAAGTTGAAATCATTAAAAATCATGAAAAATTATTTCGATTTGACTTCACTTGGGCCAAACAAAATTATTGTTGGTTTCCCCTAACCCTGCTGGGTCTGGTTATTTTTTTGGTGCCTAGTCAATAAATCTTATTGCCATTTAAAAAAATAATAATAATTCTGGCCTGCCTGGTCTTAAATACTGAGATTTGCTAAGTTTTTTTTTCAAAGAAAATTTTGAATCATATAAATCAAACTATTTTTTTTACTTTATTCTGTTTTAAAATTTAAAGTTAAGCAAAGAAAATACATATCATAAATTCTAAATTTCTAATGAATCAATGACGTTTTGTTAACAAAATTTAAAATAATTGGTTAAATAAAATAATGATTAAAAATAAAATTATTTCCCTGCTTGCTGGGTCTAAAAAAAAATTTGTCCATGTTAGGGGAAACCAACTATCAATTTTTGTGGCCTTGCATGTATATTAAGCAAAAAGGTATTTTTTTAGGGGCCAATTTTTGTGGGTTAGTGGGCATTGACCATTAGGAAAGGCAAAGAAACTTTGTATTGTGTGCCTAATACAGAATGTGTCGATTGAGGCTTTCCACATGTTTTCTATGATTTATATCACTTCTTGAAAAAGTGTTCATGAAACGTTCAACAAATCTTTACTAAAATCACAACTGTATAGGGTATATTACAGAAATTATTATGAAGGAAATTATTATTGCTCTAGGAACATCAATTCTTTTGATTCAAACTTTTATGCCCTATAATGGCTATATACATGTACATTTTTGTATACCAAGGTAGGGGGCATATACACATTTACATTATGTACATGTAGTGCTTGGGTCTGTTTTCTGTCCATCCTTAATGTTGCAATATGGGGCATTATTTCTTTCGGACATATTCTTGGGTTTTGTTTTTATTCAAAAGCCTGCATGACAAAAAATGTTTGCCTAAAATAATACCTTACTGTACAGCAAAAAAAAGTAAAATGATAATTATGATAATAATAAGAAAGAAAGACAAATTTGACCAGTTTTCTTAGACAAGTATATGTAAATTAGCAAGTCACAAAATTGAGACAATAAACAACTAAAACTTAATTATAAAGGTATGTGTAGAAATTAAAAAAATATGTTACGGTACTTATAAGGCCAAACAAAACAATACAGTATTTGTGTTTTCAATTTTATGCCTCCCCTAATTTTTTTGCCTATTTTACAACAAAGACCTTTGAAATGCCCCCCCCCCAACCCCCATTAACTGTAAAATGAGGGGGCGGGGAGCGGAGGTGGAGGAGAGCGGGGGTGGAGAGGGCGGGGAGCGAGGAAGAGAACCCCCTTGTCCACCCCCCTGAAATAATACATGTAGCTCTTGAGGTTGCTTTTTGGGCATTTGGATTTTTTTATGCAACCAAGAACATTCATCCTACCTAACTGAATTTTAAAAACACACATTTTTAATGGATCCCTTCATGTCTGACATTTAGCTGTATAAAATTTGCAAGTTATACATGTAGGTACATGTAATACAATGTACTTTTTTTCTATTTTAAGTCTTCAAGTTACCTTCTTATGTTTATTTTGATTAAAAAATAAAAACCTACATCATGCACAATGTACTTAAAATAAATTTAAAAAAGGCTAACGTTAATCTGAAACTTTAGTGACAGGACAATCAATGTAGGCCTACGTTGACATCTTGCAATTGGCACACGTACATATGTGTATAATTTGAAGCATCACTGTGGCATGCCACACGGTTCATGTACACAGTCACAAAATTAACCTAGCTACATGACAATGATGCGATGATCGTTTCGTGATATAAAATACATAATTATGATACATCTTCTATCGTATGAATGGCTCAGTCACCTCAACGAGTAAAATGTTTTAACTTATGGAAGCAAATCGGGTCGGCAAAAACGAAAATAAGAACGTGTTTACAAGATTCTGACTGTCAGCTCTTGTGTCTGAAATACATCTGCAACGATTCAAACCTCTTTAAGAAGTTGTACATTTAATAACATTTATCAAAGCATAATTTTCCTAACCTGTGGATCCACGTGGTTCATCCATGTCAATCGCGCCATTCCATTCATTAATTAAATGCGCAAAAAATCCTGCCGTCGAATGGAATAATTTGATTGGATTCCGACAATTTACGGATCTTCCCGATCATGTGATTGACAAGTGAAAACAGAATTGCTCCCCACTGTTGCTAGGCGCTAAGTAATGGCGTTTTCCACAATGTTAATTCCCCGTAAGGATTTAGAAATGGGCGGAGCTTCAATCTCAGTGAACCATTTACATTGGTAACAATGCGAAACGCTTGGAAAATGGTAAAACTAGTGTCCTGGGTAGGTTTTTTGACTTTTTTACAACTATTTAAAAAAATTCCAATATTTTTGTACAAACACTGAAGGGTGACCCAGAGTATAGGTCGCTATTATGAATTAAGGGCTCTCCTGCTGGCATTCCAACCAGATTTGCCTTTATTATTGGGATGTCACAACTGCCGTATTGTTTTAATATTCTCTTCCACTCCCACCAATATCAAAATACTTTTAACGGACTTAAGTCAATTTCTCAAATTCTGTTTGATACCACATTCCTCAAGCGGATGTCCCTTCTTTAACCTACAAAACCAAAATTTAATAACTAATGCATCATGAACCGGTCATGTATGAAATTAATTTTACATATAGCCCAAACCACAACTTTTCCCTATAGCCCTCATTACAAAATATCCCAACTTCTAAATAGTCTAACGTGACGATACCCAAATTGCAACAACCTTGACGGTTTTTGTCTCGTATCTTTATCTGGGCACGATTGCTTAAAATTTTGGTCAGCTGTGTTTTAATAGTATTGTTTACTGTATTTATCTATACAGAAAGAATTTTAATATTTGATACACAAAAGTCATAAAACAGATTTTAAGACACCTCAGAATGCCCTAACTTTTCACATCAGGGGTACCCAAATTGCACATGGGGGTAAAAAATTTACTCTTTAAGATATCTCTTATAAATCTTGCTTTATTATTGAAAGTGATTACTTTTATTTATTTTTATTAAATAATCTAATCAAGAAAAGGTATGTCAAAAAAATTTAATTAGTTAGTTAGTTAGTTTTTCCTTTACTCCCAAGCTGCACATGAAAGTGATGATGCAATGAACATGAAATGATGATGAAGTGGAGGAAATGGGGACACGGCCAATCGGGTAAGAGAGTTTTGACTGCCACTGGATAAGGGAGTGATGGGTAGGGACTTGAATTTATTGGTAAGATAATATAAAATCTTTCAACGCTCGTTATTGTTAGTTAGTAAGTTAGTTATTGCTTTAGATAAATAAATGGATGGTAAAGCCACATTTAAAAGGTATAAACTAAATAAGAAATATAAAGAAATAAAACCTTTAAAACAAATAAAACAAGAATGCCCAAATTTTACGGATATAAAGTCCTTCTTCAGGGGCTAATACGTAAAAAGATGTACACACATCGACTGACGAGGACAGAATGACATAAAATTGACTCGAAGAACATCACGTGGTATTTTAATCCTGAACTTGATGACTAATTTATAAATATTAAAAGTCTGTCTTTTTGAAAAGTGCCTAAAAGTTTAATTATTCTATGCTCAAGAAACAGTCTTTGTTTTTCGCCGGCGCATGTTTCAAGGAGAACGGTCACCTGCATATCCTGGACGCTATGGCTTGGCAATGAAAAGTGCTGGCCGACTGGGCAATCGTCGCATTTGAGAACACTTCTCCTGTGTTCAGAAAATCTGTCACCCAGTCTACGATAGGTTTCTCCTAGCTACAATAATGTAGCTCCTTTGACAACTTTGATTAGGCGGAGCTACAATGCGGTCCCATTACTCGAAATGGAGCAATTATAATTTCTTTCTCCAAATCAAACAAAGCTTTAAAATGGTTCGAAAATACCAATATTACTCTGAATAACATTGAGTTAATAAAATATTTGGCCAAAAGTCATAGATAAATGTTAATTTGTTTAAAATCCAACATTTTCAAAATTCTGATCCTGAACTTCATTATAAAGTTCAGGATCAAGATCCTTCAAAAATTGATATTTTTTCTTAAATCTTTTAAACTGCTCTAAATGTCGGAAAATTTAAACTGAATTCGTCATTAAAATACTATAAGCGATATTTAAATACCATAATTGACGTCTAATTGATTGAATTTCGCCCGGTGTGATTTCGCTTTCGGCGTTGCTCCGTTACGAGGAATGGGACCGCATTGTAGCTCCGCCTAATCAAAGATGTCTAAGGAGCTACATTATTGTAGCTAGGTTTCTCCTACGTAAATTTTAAGGCACTTAGCACAGCGGATGGCGTAAATGACATTTTCGGAGATGCAGGTATAACCGTTCTTCAACTTGAAGGTGCTGGAGGGGCCAACTATCTCTTCTATCAACTATCCCTCATGCTCCCTCACTATAATCTCTTCCTCAAATACAACCTCTTCCTGGTAATCCAGCTCTTCTTGTAAACTCATTGCTTTCCCTACTAAATATAAATAATTACAGTCCACCAAGAGTCTTTACGTGAATGACCACCGACAGAGACATTCCCACTCTTTCAGTGGTAGGGATTAACTTCTCACAGTAGTTGGTCATAAACTATGGTCGAAAAAAACCAGGAGCTTGGTATAGGTGAAAATGTTTACCTGTGCATGCCATGTTACCAAATAATTTTCATCCATCTTGACAACAACAGGGACGACTTTAAAAATGTGATATATGTAGACGTTTCAGGTTTCAACATCCATCTTGGTTCGCCAGAATAATTTGTTCTCGCGTGTTAGATCTTCTTGAGTTTTTGGCTCTCTCTTGGAAAGGAAGCGGTTCAGTTGAATGTTTTTTGTTGTGGATTTTTTAATTTGTTGTGAATGTTGTAATTTGTGTCGGGTACACTTACTCCACATCTCAGTATCTTCTATTCAAAATCATAGGGCCCATTAATCAATACAAAGAACAGCTCTAGTCATTGTTTTTTTCCTTATTCTACATTTAATATTTATGCACCCTCATTTTTAGCTCACCTGACCCGAAGGGTCATGTGAGCTATTGTCATCGTTAAGCGTCCGTCGTCCGTCCGTTAACTTTTATTCAAAGATCTTCTTCTCTGAAACCACTGAAGGGATTGCATTGAAACTTGGTATACTTGATCTTTAGGATGTGCTCTACCAAGTTTGTGAATTATATACATGTTGACAAACCAGAATAGAACAGGGGGGTCAGACCATTGTTTTTGGCTTATAACTCGAAAAGTATAAGAGATAGAGAAAATCTGAAGCAACCTTCCTTGTTCAGCATCAAAAGCTCTACAAATCTCTTCATTGAGTCAAAGTTGTGAAACGACTCCTTATAGGAGTTAATGCCCTTTAATCATCAAAATTGACAATTTTTGCAGTTTTTGGACTATATCTTGAAAACTGTTATAGCTAGAGGAAAAGTTAGCATTGCAGAATTGTTCAGCTCATTGAGATCTATAAAAAATGACTTCAGGGTCAAAATTGTCAGATCAACCGTTTAAGAGTTATTCCCCTTTAACTGTTTTTTTCCATTAATTTACACTGATCTTCTCTGAAACCACTGAAGGGATTGCATTGATACTTGGTATACTCGATCTTTAGGATGTCCTCTACCAAGTTTGTGAATTATATACACGTCGACCAACCAACATGGCCGCCATTGCTAAAAACAGAACGGGGGGGGGGGGGGGGGGTCAGACCATTGTTTTTGGCTTATAACTCAAAAAGTATAAGAGATGGAGAAAATCTGAAGCAACCTTTCATGTTCAGCATTAAAAGCTCTACAAATCTCTCCATTGAGTCAAAATTGTGAAACGACTCCTTATAGGAGTTATTGCCCTTTAATCATCAAAATTGACCATTTTTGCAGTTTTTGGACAATATCTTGTAAACCGTTAGAGCTAGAGAAAAAGTTAGCATTACAGAATTGTTAAGCTCATTGAGATCTACAAAATTGATTCAGAGTCAAAATTGTCAGATCAGCCAGTTAAGAGTTATTCCCCTTTAACTGTTTTTTCCATTAATTTTAACTGATTTTCAAAAAATCGTCCTCTCTGAAACCACCGAAGGGATTGCCTTGAAACTTGATACACTTGATCTTTAGGATGTCCTCTACCATGTTTGTGAATTATATTCATGTCGAGCAACCAACATGACCGCCATTGCTAAAAATAGAACAGGGGGGTCAGACCATTGTTTTTGGCTTATAACTCGAAAAGTATAAGAGATAGAGAAAATCCGAAGCAACTTTTCATGTTCAGCATCAAAAGGTCCTTACAGGAGTTATTGCCGTTTAACTGTATTTTTCTATTAATTTAAACTGATTTCTATAAATCTTCTCTGAAACCACCGAAATGATTGTTTTGCAACTTTGTTTACTTGAAAGTTTGTGAAATTTATTCAAACTTTGGCATAAGAGATTAGGTGAGCGATTCAGGCTCCTGGGAGCCTCTAGTTATTTACTTGTATCATGGTCGTTTTTATTTCCTTTATTTACCTTGCAAGGTGCAACGACCACATGAATTCTTTACATTCTGTTGCACCCTGTTCTGTTCTTCTGCAATGCCTGGAACGTCACCAACCATCAACGTGATGCCAACTTTGGTCTGTTCCAATACGTTGTTGTCTCCACTAAATGTGGTGAAACCTTCTCTAAGCTTGACCAGCTCGTTGACAATGATCTCATTGTAGAAGTTGAGCTTCTTTGGGGCATCATCATTTCATGTTCATTTTATCACCCTTTTCATGTTCATCGCCTGTAAATAACCTATATAGCGTTGCACGGGCGTAAAACACCAACTCACTCACTCACTCATTGGGGCACGTGAACCTAAAAGATAACTGTCAACCTCTCTGTAATCTGTTGATGCTATGAACATTTGTCCTTTTCTTTCATAGATCTGAACGTAAAGAGTATTCTTCCAAGTAGATCTGTTGATTCTGACTTAAGTATGTGTCCACTAATGAATCTCATGTCTCTGTAAGAGTAGGACCCGTAGGATCCCCATGCTGGAGGCTAAATTTCCCGTCCCTACCCATCACTCTTTTCCAGTGGCAGTCAAAACTCTCCTACCCGATTGGCCTTATGTCAATGTTATTTCCTCCACTTCATCATCATTTCATGTTTATTGTATCACCACTCATGTTCATCTCCCGGATATAGCCGAAATCGCGCTGCTTGGGATCAAAGCAATAACTAACTAACTAACCTTGTCCTGGTGTGTTCCACGAATACATCCTGGTTCTGGTTGATAAGTATAAACCTACAATGATATATAAATAAATATTTATGTACAGTGCGACCTTTCATGCATTTTCCTATCAGGAAAGCACAAAATTAAATTTAACGTTAATTAAATCTTTATTACTTCTTAAATTCAAAGATTATGACATTTTTAGCTCACCTGGCCAAAGGCCATATGAGCTATTGCCATCACTTGGCGTCCGTCGTCGTCCGTCGTCGTTAACTTTTCTTCAAACTTCTCTGAAACGGCTGAACAGAATCAAACCAAATTTGGTCTGATGGTACCTTAGGGTATCCCCCACAGAACTGATGTGGGGATTTTTGATTCGTCGAAAAACATGGCCGCCGTTGCTAAAAATAGACCAGGGGGGTCAGACTACTGTTTTTGGCTTGTAAATCAAAAAGTATAAGAGATAGATGAAATCTGAGGCCACGCTACTGATTCAGCATCAAAAGCTCCACAAAAGTCTCCATTTGGTCCAAGTTGTCAGATGATCCCTTATAGGGGTTACAGCCCCTTAAAGGTGAAAAATAGCATTTTTTCATGTTTTTGCCCTATAGTATGAAAACTATTGCAGATAGAGAAAAGCTGTTGCTTGCTTAAATGATCAGCTCATTTAGCTCTACAAAAGTCTCCATAGGGTTGAAGTTGTCAGATGACCCCTTATAGGGGTTACGGCCCCTAAAATGATGTTTTTCCATGTTTTTAGCCTTTAGAAAGAAAACTATAGCAGATAGAGAAAAGCTGTTGCTTGCTTAAATGTTCAGCTCATTAAGCTCTACAAAAGTCTCCATAGGATCAAAGTCGTCTGATGACCCTTAATAGGGGTTACGGCCCCTTAAATAACCTTTTTCATGTTTTTGGCCTATAGAATGAAAACTTTAGCAGATAGAGAAAAGCTGTTGCTTGCTTAAATGTTCAGTTTATTTAGCTCTACAAAAGTCTCAATAGGATTGAAGTTGTCAGATGACCCTTAATAGGGGTTACGGCCCCTAAAATAACCTTTTTCATGTTTTTGGCCTTTAGAATGAAAACTATAGCAGATAGAGAAAAGCTGTTGCTTGCTTAAATGTTCAGCACATAAAGCTCTACAAAAGTCTCCATAGGGTTGAAGTTGTCAGATGACCCATTATAGGGGTTACGGCCCCTAAAATAATGGTTTTTCGTGTTTTTGGCCTATAGAATGAAAACTATAGTAGATAAAGAAAAAACTGTTGCTTGCTTAAATCTTCAGCTCATTTAACTCTACAAAATATAAGGTTGACATCAAGACCAGGTGAGCGATTTAGGCTCCTGGGAGCCTCTTGTTTGTGTTTGTGATGTTAGATGAATATAACAATATGACCAAATACCGGTATTTACGAAAGAGGAGTTCACTTTTTACATGAAATCATCAAGAGTTTTAGGCATGTCACAAGTTGTTCTAGAACAGATATATCCTTGGTCTTCCACAGGTCTCCCGTGCAGGGCCCGGGTGGCGAAAAGGCCCGCAGCATGAACATGAAAAGGATGTTAAAATGAACATGAAATGATAATGAAATATGGGGATGGGGTGGGACCCAAAGGGGTCTTTTACGTGCTTGAAGCGTGGCACTCTCCACACACGTCGGCCCACTATGGTCATCGGCCAGGGTTTCCGTATTATAGACCTGACAACCCCTGCGGACGAAGGCCACCCTATTCAGCCACCTAGGGAACACACTTGGTCGCTCTGTGGGCTAAGCACTGACACGACGTCAAAATCCCAAGACCCTTAGTGCATCGGAGCTTTTGATTATCCGTCTGGGTTTCAAGATTGTCTAAACCCTAAGGTTCTTCCTACCCCAGACATAGGTTGAATATCTTAGTAGTTGTTTGGTTCCCCAGTTTGGTATTTTTGGTTGTACTGTTCTATGCCCTTCATATTCATACAGTGTTTGGCATTTTCAATATTTTTGGTAGAGCGCCTCTGGTGGGTCTTGAATAGTCGAAACGCGCGTCAGGCGTAGCAAAATTTATTGTCTGGAACTTTGTTGTCATTTTTATTTCGCCTCTTACGACAAGCTAGGCTCTGCTGTGGGCCTATTTTAAACATCTGAAAGTCGGCGATCCTACTATAACATCTGAAAAGGTATTACCAACAAACAAGCTGAGACTATTGCTAATAATTTATTTAAAAAAGTAATTACAAACCTGACTTCCAAAATTCTAAACGAACAGCTGAAGAAACTAAATTGCACTTTAACTCCGACATATCGGAACATCATATATCTTTAAGGTTAAGCATTCAGCCTCTCTGTTACTGCAAATGTTCGCCGTATCCAGAGTAAAATCTAATTTTCTTTTGAACGGAGGACTCTTTACAAATTCCAGCTTCGAATGTCTATTAAGAATCAATTCCAATATTCCTCATAATTAATTGATACTATTTGTAGTTTAACAGTTACACTGGGGAATTTAATTTTTCGCCTTGACAAATTCCTAATGCATTTCAATATTAAAATGTTCATTTTCTTGCATGTCAGTTGATCTGATAATTTATTGATGTTCTTCAGGGGGAAGATGATTCAGATTTAACGCCGAATTGAATGTTCTTATTGCCATTTTCTTAGCCCACAAGATCTCCAGATAAGTTGCCTATTTGCGTTATTACGCAATTAAAATTTCATAAAACCCAATCAATGTTGCAAAACGCAAAAAGTAAGACAGAAAATGCATTTCTCTTATGAGTGTAAAAATTGTTCAGTTGTTTCTTTAATTCATTTATATAAATACACTAAGTTGCGTAGTTTTAAGTCTATTATGTTACAACTATCGACCAAGGTGTTCCGAATGCAATGTTATATGCATACGGTGCTCCCTTTTACGGAGATTTATTCAAGGACAGGTTTTTAAAAACAAGCTTTTATTTAAATGATAGGAAGAAATTTAATAATGGATATGTACTTTTCTAAACATGTGATATTTAGGATATCGATGAATTAAATTAAAGCTTTTGTGTCTCTCACCATGTCATCTGACCTTAACATCACCAACACTTTTGTGTTGGAGAACACATCAAAGCTTTAAATTATCCGTATAAATTTCAAAATTGTCTAACCCTAAGATTCTTCCTATCCCAGACATAGGTTGATCATCTTAGTAATGGTTCCCCATTTTCGTCATTTTGGTTTTATTGTTCTATGCTCTTCATGATCATATAGTGTTTTGGCATTTTCAATATTTTTGGTAGAGCGCCTCTGATGAGTCTTAAATAGACGAAACGCTCGTGAGGCGTAACAATATTTATTGTCTGGAACTTTGTTATCATTTTTATTTCTACACTAAATGACTTGTTAATAGTGTTTAAATAACTCTTTTATGTTTCTTAATAACTATGATTACAACAAAAAAGAAATTTTGAATGATACTTCACATTTCATGAATAATGTTTATTATATAAGTATAATTTAGTTTGTTATATTTATTGTACATACATTACGAGGGCCTCAGGGAAGATTAGGTTTGTTCTAATTGTGTTACCCTCTTAAAATAAAGTGTTTACTTATTTATTTACTTACCATAGCTCCAGAGTTTTAATTCGTACCAGATTATTCTCTTACAAAGGGTGGGCTTATATGAGGTGATATAAATTACTGAAAAAAATACAAATATATCAACAAACTGCCAACTATTGATTTTTATGTTTTCAGAACAAAATACCAGTATGGACCGTATAATAACTTCAACGTCCATCATAAAGGATCAGGTGAGGTGTATTTGACAGTAGGGGCGGAAAATTGAGCCTATGTGGTGCACTTCTTGGTGGTCCACACAGGGGTCTTTTACGTGCATGAAACGTTTATCAATTCTTGAATAGAACATACTTTGCAGGCACAACATATGACAATCTCGTTAATTTCTTTTTCTGTGGTCCGAATTAGGCGTTCTACAGCGCTTGCAATGTCAGTTTGACTTATTTGTTCTGGTCCCGTGCGGGGCCCGGGTGGCGAATAGGCCCGCAGCAGAGCCTAGCTTGTCGTAAGAGGCGACTAAGGGTCTTGGGATTCTGACGTCGGGTCAGTGCTCAGCCCACAGAGCGACCAAGTGTGTACCCTAGGTGGCTGAATAGGGTAGCCCTCGTCCGCGGGGATTGTCAGGTCTATAATACGGAAACCCTGACCGCCGACCATAGTGGGCCAACGTGTGTGGAGAGTGCCACGCTTCATGCACGTAAAAGACCCCTTTGTGGACCGCCCAGTAGTGCACCACATAGGCTAAATTTTCCGCCCCTACCCACCTCTCCCCTTTTTCCTGTGGTTCTTCAAAATTTACCGGTCCTTTGTTTCCCACCCATCTCCATATTTCATTTATCATCATCATTTCATGTTCATTTTATCATCCTTTTCATGTTCATCGCCTGTAAATAACCTATATAGCGTTGCACGGGCGTAAAACACCAACTCACTCACTCACTCACTTATTTGTTCTGTAGCAATGGTCGCTGATGGTTCCTTTTCTTTAACAGATATACTCGGTTCCTTCTTTTCTTTAACAGGTATACTCGATTCCTTCTTTTCTTCAACAGGTATACTCGATTCCTTCTTTTCTTTAACATCTATATAAACACGTGCGGGTTCCCACAAAAGTATAGCTGGTTATCCTGTTTGGTCGCATTTATCACTTGTCCCCGATTGATATTTAGTATTGCTGAAGGTCGCTGACCATTTTGAAAAAAGAGTTTAACATTTGAAAGTCTCTTGCCATACAGAATGTGTCTTTCTTCAATATTGAATGGTCTTATTATACCCCATGCAACGAAGTCCGTCCGTCCGTCCTTCCGTCCGTCCGTCCTTCCGTCCGTCCGTCTGTGATCAAAGTTTGTAATCGCAACTCATCTTAAACTACTGAACAGAATTAAATGAAACTTGGTATGCAAGAAGAACACCATATGTAGTTGTGTTAATTACCGGGAATTTTTGATTCGCAAATTTTTGTGGGAGTTATGGCCCTTTGGACTTAGAAATTTGCAGAAAATCATGATTACAGTTTGTAATCGCAACTCCTCTTAAACTACTGAACAGAATTAAACGAAACTTGGTATACAAGAAGAACACGATATGTAGTTGTGTTTATTACCGGGAATTTTTGATTCGCAAATTTTTGTGGTATGGCCCTTTGGACTTAGAAATTTGCAGAAAATCATGATTACAGTTTGTAATCGCAACTCCTCTTAAACTACTGAACAGAATTTAACGAAACTTGGTATGCGAGAAGAACACCATATGTAGTTGTGCATATTACCGGGAATTTTTGATTCGCAAATTTTTGTGGGAGTTATGGCCCTTTGGACTTAGAAATTTGCAGAAAATCATGAGTACAGTTTATAATCGCAACTCCTCTTAAACTACTGAACAGAATTTAACAAAACTTGGTATGCAAGAAGTACACCATGTGTAGTTGTGCATTTTATCTGGAATTTTTGATTCGCAAATTGTTGTGGGAGTAATGGACCTTTGAACTTAGAAATTTGCAGAAAATCATGATTACAGTTTGTGATCGCAACTCCTCTGAAACTACTGAAAAGAATTAAACAAAACGTAGTTTGCAAGAAACATAACATATGTAAATACTGTGTATGTTACAACATATTTTTAATTCGCAAAAAGTTTACGAGCTCCAGGTTAATTTACATAGTCAAATAGCAGAACGCGTGGGGTATGTGAGCGTGCTCACTAAGGTTCTTTCATATATTACACAGAATGTATGAGGCTTTATTGGCCAAATTTGACTCTAGAAAATCTTTAATGTCGTTTGGCGCAATCATTTCTTCTAGAAATAAAACAAATATAAATCTAAATTAAGATTTGTACAAAAAAATACTTTTTCTTTATCAATATTAGTAATTTTGTTTTATAATTAGATCATTAATGTTTGCTTGTATGTTTGTATGTATGTATGTTTGTATGTATATATTTATGTATATGTATGTATATAAGTGTGTGTTTTTGATGTATGTATGTATTTATGTACTTAAGTATGTATGTATGTATAATTTATTTGTGATTTTTATGTCTCCCCTTCCCAGAAGGGGGAGACATATTGTTTTTGTGTCAGTTCTTCTTCTTCTTATTAAGTCTCCCAAACGAAGGAGACTTATTGTTTTTACTCAGGTTTTTCAGATTTTTTTGACAATGAACTTTCTCGGTTTCTCGGAGATGGTTTTTTCGGATCAAAACCATACTTGGTATATGAGTTATTCATGTTATGAAGGTGTGCACAAAACTTTCGAATTTTTCAAGATGGCCGCCAATTTCAAAATGGCCGACAAAAATCGGCTTATTTTTGGGAATGTTGACCGATTCTGATGAACATTGGTTTCTGGGCTAAACATGATGCTCCGAGTTCAATGGAAAAGACCAAAAATTGCTATCTTGTATAGTTTTTTTTTCATAATTTTTTTTGATATTTTTTTGAATTTTTGAAAAATCACATAAAATTTTTTTTAAAAATTCTGAAAATAAATCAAGTTCTCCTATCAAAAATCTTATTTGATATTTGAAATCAGCATTAAAAAAGCTACCAAAAAGGGGTAAGTCATGAAAAAATCTGACCAACGGTTTTCGAGTTATACAGTTTTGAAATTTTTTCTGAAGTGACCCCACCTCTCCTTTGGACCCCCTTAATTTCGCAATGGACCTCTTACATTGAAACGATTGCCGTATTGAGTTCAAGTACATGTTAGGCATCTTATAATAGGTATTGTTTATACAGATTGAATTTTCTGTTTGAGAGTTATAAGGCGTGTGTGCGAAACCATGGCATTTTGGCCTACGGTCCCCCTTTCTGGTACCCCCAGAACCACTTATGACTTGTGAATCTTATCTTTTTGGTATTAATTCTTTACATTGGCCTTAGTACTAAATGTTTAGCAAGTTTTAGAAGGATCAGTTAAAAAATGCCCGCAAAAAGTTTCGGTATGTAATTATTATGTCTCCCAAACGAAAGTTTGGAGACATATTGTTTTTACTCCGTTTCTTATTATTATGTCGACCGAAACGCAGTTATTCGGTAGACATATTGTTATTGTCGCGTTTATTTTTTTTCATTTTTATTATTATTATTATGTCGACCGAAACGCAGTTATTCGGTAGACATATTGTTATTGTCGCGTTTATTTTTTTTTCATTATTATGTCGACCGAAACGAAGTATTTCGGAAGACATATTGTTATTCTGTTTTTTGGATTTCAAAATTTTGTCCGGAGATTATTTTATAGAAGCGATTTAAGTAAAGAACTGAAACTTGGTAGAAAGGATGGTTGCTATGTGAAGTTGTGCGTGGAACGTTATAAGTTTTTGCATTTCGTCATTTTCAAAATGGCCGACAAAAAAATCGGCTTATTTCTTAAAGTATGTCAGATTCATTTCAAAATTGGCTTCTGGACTAAACATGATGCTGGGAGTCCATTAGTGAAAACCAAACTTTGCTAACTTAAATAGGTTTTTTTTTTCCAGATTTTTTTAATAATTTTTTTTTCATTAAAATATTGATAAATGGAATAATTTTTGTAAAGTTTGTCTGAATCTTTTCAAAATTGGCTACCGGGCCAAACAAAATGCCCCGTGTCTACTGATGAAAACCAAACTTTGCTAACTTTAACAGTTTTTTTCCCAATTTTTTTTTTATTTTTTTTTCATTAAGAATTAAAAAAATTAAATAAAAAAAAAAATCTTTAAAAAAAAACCTGTACACATAGAACAAAATTAATCTTTTATTTGTATGTATCATTAAATAGGCTACTACTTTAGTGTCAGGTTTGCAGAAATCCATTGTACGGTTTTCAAAATATTCCCACTTGTTCATTTTTGCTAGGGTGACCCCACCCCTATTTTAGGCACCTCTGGTCCACCATTTTAGATCGTATATTTAATTGCATGCCGTATATATGTGAGGCATGTAATGTGCTACTTATAAAATGCATAGTTCATATCATTTAAGTTAACCGTTTTCAAGATATACAGATTTTGGTACGAAAGCAATGTGCTTTTTGGACCCTCCTGGCAACTTTGAGACCCCTCTGACACCCCTTTAGGGCATCAATTGGTATAATTTTAATTTCATGGATACACTAGCCTTAGTTCTACATGTTGACCAAGTTTAAGGAAGATCCGACCACATTTACTTGAAAAAATGGGACTAATTATGTCGACCGAAACGAAGTATTTCGGAAGACATATTGTTATTCTGTTTTTTGGATTTCAAAATTTTGTCCGGAGATTATTTTATAGAAGCGATTTAAGTAAAGAACTGAAACTTGGTAGAAAGGATGGTTGCTATGTGAAGTTGTGCGTGGAACGTTATAAGTTTTTGCATTTCGTCATTTTCAAAATGGCCGACAAAAAAATCGGCTAATTTCTTAAAGTATGTCAGATTCATTTCAAAATTGGCTTCTGGACTAAACATGATGCTGGGAGTCCATTAGTGAAAACCAAACTTTGCTAACATAAATAGGTTTTTTTTCCAGATTTTTTTAATAATTTTTTTTTCATTAAAATATTGATAAATGGAATAATTTTTGTAAAGTTTGTCTGAATCTTTTCAAAATTGGCTACCGGGCCAAACAAAATGCCCCGTGTCTACTGATGAAAACCAAACTTTGCTAACTTTAACAGTTTTTTTTCCCAATTTTTTTTTATATTTTTTTTCATTAAGAAATAAAAAAATTAAATAAAAAAAAAATCTTTAAAAAAAAACCTGTACATATAGAACAAAATTAATCTTATATTTGTATGTATCATTAAATAGGCTACTACTTTAGTGTCAGGTTTGCAGAAATCCATTGTACGGTTTTCAAAATATTCCCACTTGTTCATTTTTGCTAGGGTGACCCCACCCCTATTTTAGGCACCTCTGGTCCACCATTTTAGATCGTATATTTAATTGCATGCCGTATATATGTGAGGCATGTAATGTGCTACTTATAAAATGCATAGTTCATATCATTAAAGTTAACCGTTTTCAAGATATACAGATTTTGGTACGAAAGCAATGTGCTTTTTGGACCCTCCTGGCAACTTTGAGACCCCTCTGACACCCCTTTAGGGCATCAATTGGTATAATTTTAATTTCATGGATACACTAGCCTTAGTTCTACATGTTGACCAAGTTTAAGGAAGATCCGACCACATTTACTTGAAAAAATGGGACTAATTATGTCGACCGAAACGAAGTATTTCGGAAGACATATTGTTATTCTGTTTTTTGGATTTCAAAATTTTGTCCGGAGATTATTTTATAGAAGCGATTTAAGTAAAGAACTGAAACTTGGTAGAAAGGATGGTTGCTATGTGAAGTTGTGCGTGGAACGTTATAAGTTTTTGCATTTCGTCATTTTCAAAATGGCCGACAAAAAAATCGGCTAATTTCTTAAAGTATGTCAGATTCATTTCAAAATTGGCTTCTGGACTAAACATGATGCTGGGAGTCCATTAGTGAAAACCAAACTTTGATAACTTAAATAGGTTTTTTTCCCAGATTTTTTTAATAATTTTTTTTTCATTAAAATATTGATAAATGGAATAATTTTTGTAAAGTTTGTCTGAATCTTTTCAAAATTGGCTACCGGGCCAAACAAAATGCCCCGTGTCTACTGATGAAAACCAAACTTTGCTAACTTTAACAGTTTTTTTTTCCAATTTTTTTTTTATTTTTTTTTTCATTAAGAAATAAAAAAATTAAATAAAAAAAAATCTTTAAAAAAAAACCTGTACACATAGAACAAAATTAATCTTTTATTTGTATGTATCATTAAATAGGCTACTACTTAAGTGTCAGGTTTGCAGAAATCCGTTGTACGGTTTTCAAAATATTCCCACTTGTTCATTTTTGCTAGGGTGACCCCACCCCTATTTTAGGCACCTCTGGTCCACCATTTTAGATCGTATATTTAATTGCATGCCGTATATATGTGAGGCATGTAATGTGCTACTTATAAAATGCATAGTTCATATCATTAAAGTTAACCGTTTTCAAGATATACAGATTTTGGTACGAAAGCAATGTGCTTTTTGGACCCTCCTGGCAACTTTGAGACCCCTCTGACACCCCTTTAGGGCATCAATTGGTATAATTTTAATTTCATGGATACACTAGCCTTAGTTCTACATGTTGACCAAGTTTAAGGAAGATCCGACCACATTTACTTGAAAAAATGGGACTAATTATGTCGACCGAAACGAAGTATTTCGGAAGACATATTGTTATTCTGTTTTTTGGATTCCAAAATTTTGTCCGGAGATTATTTTATAGAAGCGATTTAAGTAAAGAACTGAAACTTGGTAGAAAGGATGGTTGCTATGTGAAGTTGTGCGTGGAACGTTATAAGTTTTTGCATTTCGTCATTTTCAAAATGGCCGACAAAAAAATCGGCTAATTTCTTAAAGTATGTCAGATTCATTTCAAAATTGGCTTCTGGACTAAACATGATGCTGGGAGTCCATTAGTGAAAACCAAACTTTGCTAACTTAAATAGGTTTTTTTTCCAGATTTTTTTAATAATTTTTTTTTCATTAAAATATTGATAAATGGAATAATTTTTGTAAAGTTTGTCTGAATCTTTTCAAAATTGGCTACCGGGCCAAACAAAATGCCCCGTGTCTACTGATGAAAACCAAACTTTGCTAACTTTAACAGTTTTTTTTCCCAATTTTTTTTTATATTTTTTTTTCATTAAGAAATAAAAAAATTAAATAAAAAAAAAATCTTTAAAAAAAAACCTGTACACATAGAACAAAATTAATCTTTTATTTGTATGTATCATTAAATAGGCTACTACTTTAGTGTCAGGTTTGCAGAAATCCATTGTACGGTTTTCAAAATATTCCCACTTGTTCATTTTTGCTAGGGTGACCCCACCCCTATTTTAGGCACCTCTGGTCCACCATTTTAGATCGTATATTTAATTGCATGCCGTATATATGTGAGGCATGTAATGTGCTACTTATAAAATGCATAGTTCATATCATTAAAGTTAACCGTTTTCAAGATATACAGATTTTGGTACGAAAGCAATGTGCTTTTTGGACCCTCCTGGCAACTTTGAGACCCCTCTGACACCCCTTTAGGGCATCAATTGGTATAATTTTAATTTCATGGATACACTAGCCTTAGTTCTACATGTTGACCAAGTTTAAGGAAGATCCGACCACATTTACTTGAAAAAATGGGACTAATTATGTCGACCGAAACGAAGTATTTCGGAAGACATATTGTTATTCTGTTTTTTGGATTTCAAAATTTTGTCCGGAGATTATTTTATAGAAGCGATTTAAGTAAAGAACTGAAACTTGGTAGAAAGGATGGTTGCTATGTGAAGTTGTGCGTGGAACGTTATAAGTTTTTGCATTTCGTCATTTTCAAAATGGCCGACAAAAAAATCGGCTAATTTCTTAAAGTATGTCAGATTCATTTCAAAATTGGCTTCTGGACTAAACATGATGCTGGGAGTCCATTAGTGAAAACCAAACTTTGCTAACTTAAATAGGTTTTTTTCCAGATTTTTTTAATAATTTTTTTTTCATTAAAATATTGATAAATGGAATAATTTTTGTAAAGTCTGAATCTTTTCAAAATTGGCTACCGGGCCAAACAAAATGCCCCGTGTCTACTGATGAAAACCAAACTTTGCTAACTTTAACAGTTTTTTTTTCCCAATTTTTTTTATTTTTTTTTTCATTAAGAAATAAAAAAAATAAATAAAAAAAAAAATCTTTAAAAAAAACCCTGTACACATAGAACAAAATTAATCTTTTATTTGTATGTATCATTATATAGGCCACTACTTTAGTGTCAGGTTTGCAGAAATCCATTGTACGGTTTTCAAAATATTCCCACTTGTTCATTTTTATGCCGTATATATGTGAGGCATGTAATGTGCTACTTATAAAATGCATAGTTCATATCATTTAAGTTAACCGTTTTCAAGATATACAGATTTTGGTACGAAAGCAATGTGCTTTTTGGACCCTCCTGGCAACTTTGAGACCCCTCTGACACCCCTTTAGGGCATCAATTGGTATAATTTTAATTTCATGGATACACTAGCCTTAGTTCTACATGTTGACCAAGTTTAAGGAAGATCCGACCACATTTACTTGAAAAAATGGGACTAATTATGTCGACCGAAACGAAGTATTTCGGAAGACATATTGTTATTCTGTTTTTTGGATTCCAAAATTTTGTCCGGAGATTATTTTATAGAAGCGATTTAAGTAAAGAACTGAAACTTGGTAGAAAGGATGGTTGCTATGTGAAGTTGTGCGTGGAACGTTATAAGTTTTTGCATTTCGTCATTTTCAAAATGGCCGACAAAAAAATCGGCTAATTTCTTAAAGTATGTCAGATTCATTTCAAAATTGGCTTCTGGACTAAACATGATGCTGGGAGTCCATTAGTGAAAACCAAACTTTGCTAACTTAAATAGGTTTTTTTTCCAGATTTTTTTAATAATTTTTTTTTCATTAAAATATTGATAAATGGAATAATTTTTGTAAAGTTTGTCTGAATCTTTTCAAAATTGGCTACCGGGCCAAACAAAATGCCCCGTGTCTACTGATGAAAACCAAACTTTGCTAACTTTAACAGTTTTTTTTCCCAATTTTTTTTTATATTTTTTTTCATTAAGAAATAAAAAAATTAAATAAAAAAAAATCTTTAAAAAAAAACCTGTACACATAGAACAAAATTAATCTTTTATTTGTATGTATCATTAAATAGGCTACTACTTTAGTGTCAGGTTTGCAGAAATCCATTGTACGGTTTTCAAAATATTCCCACTTGTTCATTTTTGCTAGGGTGACCGCACCCCTATTTTAGGCACCTCTGGTCCACCATTTTAGATCGTATATTTAATTGCATGCCGTATATATGTGAGGCATGTAATGTGCTACTTATAAAATGCATAGTTCATATCATTAAAGTTAACCGTTTTCAAGATATACAGATTTTGGTACGAAAGCAATGTGCTTTTTGGACCCTCCTGGCAACTTTGAGACCCCTCTGACACCCCTTTAGGGCATCAATTGGTATAATTTTAATTTCATGGATACACTAGCCTTAGTTCTACATGTTGACCAAGTTTAAGGAAGATCCGACCACATTTACTTGAAAAAATGGGACTAATTATGTCGACCGAAACGAAGTATTTCGGAAGACATATTGTTATTCTGTTTTTTGGATTTCAAAATTTTGTCCGGAGATTATTTTATAGAAGCGATTTAAGTAAAGAACTGAAACTTGGTAGAAAGGATGGTTGCTATGTGAAGTTGTGCGTGGAACGTTATAAGTTTTTGCATTTCGTCATTTTCAAAATGGCCGACAAAAAAATCGGCTAATTTCTTAAAGTATGTCAGATTCATTTCAAAATTGGCTTCTGGACTAAACATGATGCTGGGAGTCCATTAGTGAAAACCAAACTTTGCTAACTTAAATAGGTTTTTTTCCAGATTTTTTTAATAATTTTTTTTTCATTAAAATATTGATAAATGGAATAATTTTTGTAAAGTCTGAATCTTTTCAAAATTGGCTACCGGGCCAAACAAAATGCCCCGTGTCTACTGATGAAAACCAAACTTTGCTAACTTTAACAGTTTTTTTTTCCCATTTTTTTTTATTTTTTTTTCATTAAGAAATAAAAAAAATAAATAAAAAAAAAATCTTTAAAAAAAACCCTGTACACATAGAACAAAATTAATCTTTTATTTGTATGTATCATTATATAGGCCACTACTTAAGTGTCAGGTTTGCAGAAATCCATTGTACGGTTTTCAAAATATTCCCACTTGTTCATTTTTATGCCGTATATATGTGAGGCATGTAATGTGCTACTTATAAAATGCATAGTTCATATCATTTAAGTTAACCGTTTTCAAGATATACAGATTTTGGTACGAAAGCAATGTGCTTTTTGGACCCTCCTGGCAACTTTGAGACCCCTCTGACACCCCTTTAGGGCATCAATTGGTATAATTTTAATTTCATGGATACACTAGCCTTAGTTCTACATGTTGACCAAGTTTAAGGAAGATCCGACCACATTTACTTGAAAAAATGGGACTAATTATGTCGACCGAAACGAAGTATTTCGGAAGACATATTGTTATTCTGTTTTTTGGATTCCAAAATTTTGTCCGGAGATTATTTTATAGAAGCGATTTAAGTAAAGAACTGAAACTTGGTAGAAAGGATGGTTGCTATGTGAAGTTGTGCGTGGAACGTTATAAGTTTTTGCATTTCGTCATTTTCAAAATGGCCGACAAAAAAATCGGCTAATTTCTTAAAGTATGTCAGATTCATTTCAAAATTGGCTTCTGGACTAAACATGATGCTGGGAGTCCATTAGTGAAAACCAAACTTTGCTAACTTAAATAGGTTTTTTTCCAGATTTTTTTAATAATTTTTTTTTCATTAAAATATTGATAAATGGAATAATTTTTGTAAAGTTTGTCTGAATCTTTTCAAAATTGGCTACCGGGCCAAACAAAATGCCCCGTGTCTACTGATGAAAACCAAACTTTGCTAACTTTAACAGTTTTTTTTCCCAATTTTTTTTTATATTTTTTTTTCATTAAGAAATAAAAAAATTAAATAAAAAAAAAATCTTTAAAAAAAAACCTGTACACATAGAACAAAATTAATCTTTTATTTGTATGTATCATTAAATAGGCTACTACTTTAGTGTCAGGTTTGCAGAAATCCATTGTACGGTTTTCAAAATATTCCCACTTGTTCATTTTTGCTAGGGTGACCCCACCCCTATTTTAGGCACCTCTGGTCCACCATTTTAGATCGTATATTTAATTGCATGCCGTATATATGTGAGGCATGTAATGTGCTACTTATAAAATGCATAGTTCATATCATTAAAGTTAACCGTTTTCAAGATATACAGATTTTGGTACGAAAGCAATGTGCTTTTTGGACCCTCCTGGCAACTTTGAGACCCCTCTGACACCCCTTTAGGGCATCAATTGGTATAATTTTAATTTCATGGATACACTAGCCTTAGTTCTACATGTTGACCAAGTTTAAGGAAGATCCGACCACATTTACTTGAAAAAATGGGACTAATTATGTCGACCGAAACGAAGTATTTCGGAAGACATATTGTTATTCTGTTTTTTGGGTTTCAAAATTTTGTCCGGAGATTATTTTATAGAAGCGATTTAAGTAAAGAACTGAAACTTGGTAGAAAGGATGGTTGCTATGTGAAGTTGTGCGTGGAACGTTATAAGTTTTTGCATTTCGTCATTTTCAAAATGGCCGACAAAAAAATCGGCTAATTTCTTAAAGTATGTCAGATTCATTTCAAAATTGGCTTCTGGACTAAACATGATGCTGGGAGTCCATTAGTGAAAACCAAACTTTGCTAACTTAAATAGGTTTTTTTCCAGATTTTTTTAATAATTTTTTTTTCATTAAAATATTGATAAATGGAATAATTTTTGTAAAGTCTGAATCTTTTCAAAATTGGCTACCGGGCCAAACAAAATGCCCCGTGTCTACTGATGAAAACCAAACTTTGCTAACTTTAACAGTTTTTTTTTCCCAATTTTTTTTATTTTTTTTTCATTAAGAAATAAAAAAAATAAATAAAAAAAAAATCTTTAAAAAAAACCCTGTACACATAGAACAAAATTAATCTTTTATTTGTATGTATCATTATATAGGCCACTACTTTAGTGTCAGGTTTGCAGAAATCCATTGTACGGTTTTCAAAATATTCCCACTTGTTCATTTTTATGCCGTATATATGTGAGGCATGTAATGTGCTACTTATAAAATGCATAGTTCATATCATTTAAGTTAACCGTTTTCAAGATATACAGATTTTGGTACGAAAGCAATGTGCTTTTTGGACCCTCCTGGCAACTTTGAGACCCCTCTGACACCCCTTTAGGGCATCAATTGGTATAATTTTAATTTCATGGATACACTAGCCTTAGTTCTACATGTTGACCAAGTTTAAGGAAGATCCGACCACATTTACTTGAAAAAATGGGACTAATTATGTCGACCGAAACGAAGTATTTCGGAAGACATATTGTTATTCTGTTTTTTTGGATTTCAAAATTTTGTCCGGAGATTATTTTATAGAAGCGATTTAAGTAAAGAACTGAAACTTGGTAGAAAGGATGGTTGCTATGTGAAGTTGTGCGTGGAACGTTATAAGTTTTTGCATTTCGTCATTTTCAAAATGGCCGACAAAAAAATCGGCTAATTTCTTAAAGTATGTCAGATTCATTTCAAAATTGGCTTCTGGACTAAACATGATGCTGGGAGTCCATTAGTGAAAACCAAACTTTGCTAACTTAAATAGGTTTTTTTTCCAGATTTTTTTTAATAATTTTTTTTTCATTAAAATATTGATAAATGGAATAATTTTTGTAAAGTTTGTCTGAATCTTTTCAAAATTGGCTACCGGGCCAAACAAAATGCCCCGTGTCTACTGATGAAAACCAAACTTTGCTAACTTTAACAGTTTTTTTTTCCCAATTTTTTTTTTTTTTTTTTTCATTAAGAAATAAAAAAATTAAATAAAAAAAAAGTCTTTAAAAAAAAAAACCTGTACATATAGAACAAAATTAATCTTATATTTGTATGTATCATTAAATAGGCTACTACTTTAGTGTCAGGTTTGCAGAAATCCATTGTACGGTTTTCAAAATATTCCCACTTGTTCATTTTTGCTAGGGTGACCCCACCCCTATTTTAGGCACCTCTGGTCCACCATTTTAGATCGTATATTTAATTGCATGCCGTATATATGTGAGGCATGTAATGTGCTACTTATAAAATGCATAGTTCATATCATTAAAGTTAACCGTTTTCAAGATATACAGATTTTGGTACGAAAGCAATGTGCTTTTTGGACCCTCCTGGCAACTTTGAGACCCCTCTGACACCCCTTTAGGGCATCAATTGGTATAATTTTAATTTCATGGATACACTAGCCTTAGTTCTACATGTTGACCAAGTTTAAGGAAGATCCGACCACATTTACTTGAAAAAATGGGACTAATTATGTCGACCGAAACGAAGTATTTCGGAAGACATATTGTTATTCTGTTTTTTGGATTTCAAAATTTTGTCCGGAGATTATTTTATAGAAGCGATTTAAGTAAAGAACTGAAACTTGGTAGAAAGGATGGTTGCTATGTGAAGTTGTGCGTGGAACGTTATAAGTTTTTGCATTTCGTCATTTTCAAAATGGCCGACAAAAAAATCGGCTAATTTCTTAAAGTATGTCAGATTCATTTCAAAATTGGCTTCTGGACTAAACATGATGCTGGGAGTCCATTAGTGAAAACCAAGCTTTGCTAACTTAAATAGGTTTTTTTTCCAGATTTTTTTAATATTTTTTTTTTCATTAAAATATTGATAAATGGAATAATTTTTGTAAAGTTTGTCTGAATCTTTTCAAAATTGGCTACCGGGCCAAACAAAATGCCCCGTGTCTACTGATGAAAACCAAACTTTGCTAACTTTAACAGTTTTTTTTTCCCAATTTTTTTTTTTTTTTTTCATTAAGAAATAAAAAAATTAAATAAAAAAAAATCTTTAAAAAAAAACCTGTACACATAGAACAAAATTAATCTTTTATTTGTATGTATCATTAAATAGGCTACTACTTTAGTGTCAGGTTTGCAGAAATCCATTGTACGGTTTTCAAAATATTCCCACTTGTTCATTTTTGCTAGGGTGACCCCACCCCTATTTTAGGCACCTCTGGTCCACCATTTTAGATCGTATATTTAATTGCATGCCGTATATATGTGAGGCATGTAATGTGCTACTTATAAAATGCATAGTTCATATCATTAAAGTTAACCGTTTTCAAGATATACAGATTTTGGTACGAAAGCAATGTGCTTTTTGGACCCTCCTGGCAACTTTGAGACCCCTCTGACACCCCTTTAGGGCATCAATTGGTATAATTTTAATTTCATGGATACACTAGCCTTAGTTCTACATGTTGACCAAGTTTAAGGAAGATCCGACCACATTTACTTGAAAAAATGGGACTAACAAGGTATAATTGAAACTGGATGCAGTTTCGAATGTCTCCCAAACGAAGTCCCTTTCATCTCATGTGATAAATTTGGGCAGTGTGTTCTCTAAAATACAAGTTTTACAGAAATCCCAGGGGTAAGCAAAATCCTGGAAATGCCTTTAAATGCATTTTTAGAACCTCATGCAAAAATTTTTGGCAGGGGTTCCCCTAAAAGACAAGTTTTACAAAAGTACCACTGGTAAGCAAAATCCTGGAAATGCCTATAAATGCATTTTTAGAACCTCACGGAAAAAATTGGGCCGGGGTTTCCCTATTTTCACAAGGTATTTAACTCTCTCATATAAAATGATTTGTCTTATTATGAGAAGTTATGATATATAGTTATAGCCTTATAGGGTGGGGATTTCAATGGTTTTCATAAAAATTAGTATTTTATCATTTGAGGGGGTGGGGAATGATCCCCTCAGAGGCCCCTATGGTACCAAATGATTTGCCTTATCATAAGGAATAATAATATATATGGTTATAGGGTGGGAATCTCAATGGTTTTCAGAATATTTAGTATTTTAATATCTGAGGGGGTGGGGCATGACCCCCCTCAAATCCCCATGTGGTACCAAATGGTTTGTCTTATCATAAAGAGTAATCATATATATGGTTATAGAGTGGGGATCTCAATGGTTTTCAGAATATTTCTTATTTTATCATGTGAGGGGGTGGGGCATGACCCCCCTCAAACCCGCCTTTGGTACCAATTGGTTTGTCTTATCATGAGGAGCATTAATATATATGGTTATAGGGTGGGGATCTCAATAGTTTTCAGAATATTTAGTATTTTATCATTTGAGGGGGTGGGCATGACCCCCTCAGACCCCCTACGATACCATATGATTGGTCTTATCATAAGGAGTAATAATATATATAGTTATAGGGTGGGGATGTCAATGGTTTTCAGAATATTTAGTATTTTATCATTTGAGGGGGTGGGGCATGACCCCCCTCAGACCCCCCCCTTTGTGAACCCAAATGGTTTGTTTTATCATAAGGAGTATTAATATATATGGTTATAGGGTTGGGATCTCAATGGTTTTCAAAATATTAAGTGTTTTTTTATTTGAAGGGGTGGGGGCATTAACCCCCCCCCCCCCACTTAAGACAATGAAATGGAGGGTTTACCATAATACCATGCCACTACGTTTACTTAGATATCCAAGTTAAGAGAGTATTTCAAAGTTAAGATGACATATTATAAAGTTATATCACTTTTCCCATAGACTTCTATAGTAAAATTTTGCAAAACCCCACCCCCTTTTGAGACCCCCAAAATCCATGTTCCCTCCAACATATTGAAATTTTTTTTTTCGGGAGGCACATCTAGGAATATGGGCCTATCAAGTCATATGATATCAAATAATTCCGTCTAACGGTTTCTGAGAAACGGTGCATACAAGTGTTCGAAAAATCGCGCCCGGAAAGAAGAAAAATAATAATAATAATAATAATAATAAGAATAATAAGAACTGAGCAAAAACATAATGTCTCCAAACTTCGTTTGGGAGACATAATTATGTCGACCGAAACGAAGTATTTCGGAAGACATATTGTTATTCTGTTTTTTTGGATTTCAAAATTTTGTCCGGAGATTATTTTATAGAAGCGATTTAAGTAAAGAACTGAAACTTGGTAGAAAGGATGGTTGCTATGTGAAGTTGTGCGTGGAACGTTATAAGTTTTTGCATTTCGTCATTTTCAAAATGGCCGACAAAAAAATCGGCTAATTTCTTAAAGTATGTCAGATTCATTTCAAAATTGGCTTCTGGACTAAACATGATGCTGGGAGTCCATTAGTGAAAACCAAACTTTGCTAACTTAAATAGGTTTTTTTTCCAGATTTTTTTAATAATTTTTTTTTCATTAAAATATTGATAAATGGAATAATTTTTGTAAAGTTTGTCTGAATCTTTTCAAAATTGGCTACCGGGCCAAACAAAATGCCCCGTGTCTACTGATGAAAACCAAACTTTGCTAACTTTAACAGTTTTTTTTCCCAATTTTTTTTTAACAGCCTATTATTTTAAGTTGGACTTATTATTTATTATGGACTCTGTCATTTTCAGTGTATCTGAGGATTCTTTTAAAATCTTGCAATTCTGATTCAGAATTTAGATATGTGTACTATATAATTACCATGTCTACTCTCTGGGTCAAGTTTAATCTATTGTGCGCCGCACAATGCTTTGTTTGTGCAAGTGGTAATTGAAATCTGTTGCTTTACAATACTGAATATTGTCTTAGTATTCAAGGAAATCTGTTGTGTGTCGCACAATGCTTTACAATGCTCAATATTGTCTTAGTATTCAAGGAAATCTGTTGTGCGACGCACAATGCTTTACAATACTGAATATTGTCTTAGTATTCAAGGAAATCTGTTGTGCGCCGCACAATGCTTTACAATACTCTTAGTATTCAAGGAAATCTGTTGTGCGCCGCACAATGCTTTACAATACTGAATATTGTCTTAAAGTAGTATTCAAGGAAATCTGTTGTGCGCCGCACAATGCTTTACAATACTGAATATTGTCTTTTTATTCAAGGAAATCTGTTGTGCGCCGCACTCTGAATACTTTCCTATAAATAAAGGAAATCTGTTTTCCCCCGCACAATGATTTACATGATAGGACATGTTTTGTTATTTTGTACCCTTTCAATGCTTAATGCTTAACAATGCAGAATGTATGAATACAAGATGTAAGCTTTATAAGACATATTGTTTGTCCTTCCAAGTTTATACAATGGAAAGGGGGTTTGGTGTGCCATAAAACCTGGTTTAACCCACCATTTTATTTTAAGTGACTGTACCAAGTCGTGACCATTACAGTCGACAAACTCTCTAGTAGAACTGAATTTGTCTTCCATTTTTGGACTAGTATGAGATTGATCTCTGTTCAGTAATTCTGTTAAACAGATCTAACTTGTTGTCAAGTTTGAAAATTGTGTTTACAATTTAACATAAAACACCACTTAATGCCATTTCAATGATCACTATTTTTTATTATTGTGTAAGTCAATAATAAATGAAAACAATGCATCGTTTGATATATTAATCATATTCATTTCTAATAGTTATACAAAGTGTATTAACAATACATTTGATAGTACATGTACCTTCTCATAATTTTAATGCATAAAAAAAGTTAGTCATATGATCATCATATGGATTGTACTGGTAAGTGTGAACATATTAATTTATTAATTCATTTACAAATGCAATACATAAACTACATAGGCAAATAAACCACATATGAAATTCATACATTACAACAAAATGATCTAAATGTCGTTTAATTTTATTAAAAGGGATTTTCCATTCCTTTGTTCTGTTCATGTTTTACAAAATAAATTAAACTTCTTAGTTTTAAATTGATAGCTATATATGAAAAAACCCAGGGTTCTAAAGGATGCTCTTAGGGGACTTTTACCAACCAAGCTGGGCTCTGCTGCAGGCCTATTCGCCACCCGGGTCTTGCAAGGGGGACAAATTTTTAGGAACTCTATTAAATTTGTTAAGGGTAACCGTAATTCAATGATGTTTTTCAAATTGTCATCTAAAGGTAATTGTTGCCCATTGTTTGAAATACTAATATCAACATTCCAGTCAGATTGCATATCTTCCTCAGGGGGTTGTGTTTCTGGTACATCAGTCAGTCCCTTGCAATACTGCAAAAATTCATTAGGGAAAAATTTTCTTTTGAGCTTCATGTTACATAAAAATGACAAATTTTGAGAAAATTTCCACTAAAATTTTTCACAGTGACAAATTCTTTAATTTCATTTGATAAAAATAATAAATGGTTCTTTACAAAATTGTGAAATTTCAAGAGCACTGTACTACAGTTAAAAAATGCAAATTATTCTTATAATATTCTAATTTAATAATAAGGCCAAAATAAAAAATATGTTTGTTTCTTGCTTCCATTGCAGAAAAAAAAAGGGTCTGTAGGTCGGCTTTTTATTTATTTTTTATTTTGACATTGGTTTCTGAATTTGTAAATTTTCCAGAAAAGCATGGCATCAGTGTCCGTTCGATTAAATTTAGATTGACTAATTGGAAATGGTATATAAACCTTTCTGCCATATTTTCATTTTTATATGGCCAAACAATACTTTTGACAAGATTTGATTAAAAAACTTTAGGTCTAATAAACAATTCCTTAAAAATTGCAAAACATTGATGTTCAAATTTAACAGGAATTTGGACCAGTGGCGAAAAAAAATCCGACTTTTATTTTTGAAGTCTTGAAAAAAAGGAAGCAGACATTTTTTATGGTTCATTTGGCATTGCTTTTTGAATTGCTTTAACAATTATCCTTTTGTGTAATTCAATGATGTTTTTCAAATTGTCATCTAAAGGTAATTGTTGCCCATTGTTTGAAATACTAATATCAACATTCCAGTCAGATTGCATATCTTCCTCAGGGGGTTGTGTTTCTGGTACATCAGTCAGTCCCTTGCAATACTGCAAAAATTCATTAGGGGAAAATTTTCTTTTGAGCTTCATTTCTGCAAAAAGAAATTGAAAATTGAAATTTAAGGCCAAACATTGACCTATTATCATTTATAATCAGTACAATAGTAAAAAAGTATACATATAAAGTGACATATCAGGTGAGGGATATAAAACTTAAGAAATAATCCATGGCCGCCCGTGGTTTATTGGAGATTTTAACATGGGTTGCCATTGTTTTCGTTATTATTTTACCCTGAGTGGAGCGCATATTTGTCAATGTAAGTATAATAATATATATTGAATTCACTCTTAAATCAAGAAGAATTAAACTTGTTTTCAATTTTTGGACTGAGATTGATCTCCAATTATGTTGTAACCTTTATTTTCAATTTGCTTCTTTAATTATCAAAGTTTAAACATCTTATGCCAAAATGAATATCTGTCCTGACAGATGGACTGGCGGATCAGTCAAAAACATTTTACCCTCTGCATGGAGTATAATAAAGGTGGAATATATCTTCAAACAGTTCTGCTATTCGTACAAATTTAAAATACAACAGAGTTTTAATGTATTTCAAAATTGGCATCAATTCATGCAGAATTCAGAAAATGCATTCAGAAATATGGGTATTTGTCCACCACGAATCTCCATATTTATAGGGCCTGCATGATCTTTAGAAAAAAACAGCTACTTAAGACCTTTTATTCCTCAAACTGATTATGATGTTACAATTAGATTTACTTATGATCGAGACATTTCAGCTGTTTGAAATTTACCTATATATGGGTCTATTTCAATATGGGGAAACATCTGAACAACTTCTTCCCAGCTGGCCATATTGAGATTAGTGCAGACTAGACTTCTTAACTGGTCCCTTGTTTTGGCCTTTTCTAGTCGTTCAGATGTCTTCCCCATCCCCTCATCTTTGGCTGAGGAGAGGCATGTGAAAATGGTTTTTTCATCTGTCCCTTGTAAAGCTCTAAAAAGCTGTAATTTGAAAATGTTATAAAAATAAACTAGGTATAATTGTGTTGGGATGCCAACACACAAGTCGCCCAAAATCGCCTTGGATAGAGTTCCAATCAAATCAGTGCATCAAAATAAGTCTAGAAATCAAATTTCATTGAAATCGGACAAAGTTCACATTTTTAGGGGGGGCGGGTGTAGTAAAATGGCCGCCATTTTAAAACCGGAAGTCGGATTTCAAATCTGGTCGCAGATTTGAATTCAGCATACCCGCTTTACCCAGATGACAAATTTTCAAGACGATCCAATGAAAAAAAAATTCCGCCCACTTTTTCCGACGGCCGCCATTTTGAAACGGCGGCCATCTTGAAAATTTCAAAACATGATTACACGCCTATGAGTGACCCACTATCCAATCCAACAAGTGTTATTCAATTTCCTTGAACCGTTTTCTTGTATTAGGGAGGACAGCTTTACGATAAAGAATCAGAAGAAGAATAATAATAATAACTAGCTATAATTTGTGTTGGGATGCCAACACACAAGTCGCCCAAAATCGCCTTGGATACTTTTTCGTCCCTTTCAGTACAATTAAATATGTATAGAAATCAAATTTCATTGAAATCGGACAAAGTTCACATTTTTAAGGGGGGCGGGTGTAGTAAAATGGCCGCCATTTTGAAACCGGAAGTCGGATTTCAAATCCGGTCGCAGATTTGAATGCAGCATACCCGCTTTACCCAGATGACCAATTTTCAGGACAATCCGATGAAAAAAAATTTTCCGCCCACTTTTTCCGACGGCCGCCATTTTGAAACGGCGGCCATCTTGAAAATTTCAAAACTTGATTACACGCCTTTAGGTGACCAACTATCCAATCCAACAAGTGTTATTCAATTTCCTTGAACCATTTTCTTGAATTAGGGAGGACAACTTTACGATAAAGAATCAGAAGAATAATAATAATAATAATAATAAGAAACGGTGCAAAAACAATAAGTCTCCCAAACTTTGTTTTGGGCGACTTAATAATAAGAAACGGTGCAAAAACAATAAGTCTCCCAAACTTTGTTTTGGGCGACTTAATAACTATGCCTGTGCAAAGGGCTGTTCCAGAATTAAATGTTCATGTGCATGTGTGTGTGTGGGGAGGAGGCAACTTTTTTTACCCCACCACCCATGAAATAATAATAGATTTTTCACAATAGTTTCCTTACAAAAAATATTTCTCAAACACCCACCACCCACCACATATGAAAAAGAGGTGCCTCCCGACCCCACCCCACCCCACCCCCCCCCCCCCCACATTTAATTCTGGAACAGCCCTAAGGCTTTCATGTTCATGTTTGTGATGTTTTCCATGCTTTTGTTTGTTGTTTTATGCCCAGAAGGGGGGTCTTTTATTTGTGATGCTGGGATTGGTTTGAGTTTTGTCCTTGTGCCAATAGCAAGATGGCTAGCAGCACCTGCTGGCTTTGTTGAAGGCTACTCACTGTCTTTCGTTGTGGATTCTAAATTGTTGTTGTTTTGTGGGAGTTGTGTCACAATTATTTATGCCACTTCTCGTTATTTTCAATTAAATAATGACAGCAACCACATGTGAATATTATATAAATAAAATTACACTGACACTACATGTATCTTAATTTTTTCTATAAAAGGCCATATTTAAATTATTTTGGCAGTCTGTTTGATACTTTGGATTTATATATATATATTGCTCTTCATACTCATTTTTATTTGGCTTTTCAATTTTTCGATTGAGTGAATTTCAAATTACACCTACAGGTAAGTATAAACTACCTTTTGTGGAATACTTCTATCACACCCATTTTGCTGTTCAAAAAGCACCACCAATTCTTTAAATATGCTGTAGTTTGCATCTGTGTAGGTGGCAATAGCTTTTAATGTGCTACAGCTGTCTTTGTTTTTCTGAAAATACAAATAATATCCATAAATTATTAGAATATTAGCTCTGAATTAGATGTTAAATTGATGAGGCTTAAGTTGCAAACTAGTAGACGGGCGAGCTTCAGCCAGCCCTTGTCCCCAGTTTTGTGCTGGGTCCATATAACATTTATATTATTAGAGCTAATATGATAATGAATGATTAATTCATATCCTAATGCAATATTTTTGTAAAACTCATTTTCATTCAATGGATAACGAACCACATAAAACTCACAATTGACCTGCTGTAACAAACGGAGGATCGCCATATTTAAACTGGAAAGATTTTAACACATTTGTTTTTGTTTGTTATATCAGAATACATTCAATACCTCGCTTTTGTCGTATTTCTTCTTTATAATGAAGCATATATAATCCAAATTCAATTTTAGGATTTTTTTTTTTAAACTTTGTCCAAATCACTTGAAATTTGGTTTTCTGGGTAAAATGGGTGTTCTTTAACAGTATGTTGATAAGAAAAATTTTCTATGACTGGCCATTTTGGGCAATTGGCCAACTGGTGGCCAAATTGGCCAAAATTTCAATCACTTGAAAATTGGTTTTCGGGTTAATATTGGTATTCTAGGCATTAAATTTTAATGAGTCACTTTTTACATAGTGCACATGAACCCAAGCTTCCCAACACCAATAACTATAAACTATCGTATGTATATAACATTACTTTTAATGCCTTACTTTTGTGTCACTGTTGTCTACTTCGTGGCTAATTTTTTGGATTTTCTTGACAAGTTCCATACCTTGGATGCCTTCTAAATGGAACAATCTTGCCTGTTCAACTTTTTGCTAAAAAAAAGATAAAAATTATATTATAGTTCAGAAATTTATTTAGATTTTTCTTGACATTAATAGCATATTTAATATATGCTGTTCAAAACTATGTTTTACACAGTCAAAGCTTAAGCATTTGTAATTAACTTAAGCTTTGAGTTTGTAAAATGTAAATATCACAGTCCAAAGTAGTAATTTCACAAACTGCCTTATTTGGCCCTAAATGCGGGCGGTATTTTTTTCAAATTTGCTTTTCAAGTAAAACTTTGTGGCTAATTTGTCTAGAATCACTGCTTGTTACAAAACAAAATCAATTTTACTAGTTTTCTGTGTACAAGACTATGTATACAATTGTTACAGTACATACTTAATGATCTAATTACCTGAAAGGTCACTGGAAGTGTTTGCATTTGGAAATTATGCTTGTTTCCAACTGACCTTGCTTCTTCTGGGGTAAGTCCAGCATAAAGCAAAATGTTCATTTCCCTATCAAAACAAATAAATACTGATCAATGTTTGGTAATGTAAAGACTTAACCTTGATATCACTAGCATACCCGTACACAGGATTTTCCTAAGGGGGGTGCGAAATAGACTTTTTCATACAAAACGTCAACTTTAATAGTCACAGTTGAATCAAAACGCCGAGTTTAATAGTACCTGTTGGTTTTCAAAGGGGGAGTACGGGCCTGACTCGGCAGTCTGAGAGCTAGTCCTACAGTGCAGTTTTAGCAACAACAAAAAATTGTAAACCAACAACTCGTTTCATTTAGTTCAGTAAAATGGGTCTTTCTGTTTAACTTTTCTTGTCATTGGAAAAGACACACATGCATGATGATAACGAGAAATTGCTTATTTTGGTTTCCATTGATTAAATTATACATTTTATATTTTATTCATTTGTAAGTAATAAGAATTATTATTATAATAATAAGATGTAAAACATCTTACTTAGCAATTTCCACTCCTTCATTGGCAAGCTGCTTTAATGCTAGCATCAGATGGTTTCCACCCAATAGAAACAAATCACAATCATTAATCTGAGTGTTCAAAGAATTGAACTCTTCAACACTTGAGAACTGAAAAAAATATAAATGTATATATACATGTACACATAAAAATATTCACATACATTAGGGCATCCAATAGAAAATTATATGACATGTATGATGTCCTGCCACTTTACTTTTTAAAATATAAACTGGCCTAAATTGAAAAATGTATGTCAGATCTTGCTGAAGATCTATGTACATGTCTCTATGTTATTGTTTTAAAGTAAACAAGAGGTTCCCAGGAGCCTGAATCGCTCACCTGACTTCTTAGGTTTCAAGAAATTTTAAGTAAAACAATATCAACGGTGAATTTACTGGAATTTATTTTACTGGTAAATTTTGGTATTTTATTGTTGTAAATGTGATAAAAATTTTTCTCTACCGGTACAAGTATTTTGGCAGTTTTAACTATAAATAGTTTCATGAGTTCATGTTTTGCAGTTTTTTTCATGTTTCTTAGGCTACAGCCGAATAGAAGACATTCTATATTGTAATCTCATTAAGGTGCCATTTTAAATGCAACTGTGGCATATTACATATGACAAGACTCATGGCTCAGGGTGGACCACCATACTAATATGATTAAAATATTAAAATGTCATCTATTAATTACCTTTTCTGGATCCACAATGACTGGAAGAATTGTTCCGGAGGGCAGCTCTTGTAGTTTCCTCATCCTACTTTTAAGCTGTTGTACCCATTCCCCACGTACATTTCTACACTTAAATGTTTCTGGTGGTTCCAGTAGTTTCTCAAGGTCAACTGTAAACTCACCTTCAATATAAAAATGTAAATAAGATTAGGAATGAAAATGGGTAATCCTTAATGGCAGTTTCTACATTATACTTCATAAGGAGTCGAGTGTAATTATGGCTTATAATTATTGAATTTATTATACATGTAGCTTGTTTAATTTGACGTTTCAATTTTGGCATGTAAAAGCATACAGCACATGATGCGGTGTGACACTATTATAGTCACAGGACACATTTCATCAACTGTTGAAAGACAGTTCCAGGACCCAATTGGCCAACTGAATTACCTCATTTTATTGATATGCAAGGTAAATGTATTATAGTATTAGTAATTTACCAATGATCTTCTTTTTATGTGCCGGTTCTTCCTCAGCTTCCAATATGTTAATGCTTTTTTGAGTTTTTTCCTTTGATTGGCTGGCAACTTTGGTACCGGTAACTTTAGACCTTTTATATGTTTTTATGTCTATGACACTACCTCTGAATTGATCTTTTTGGAGTGTTAGTCTTGATGATACTCCTTTAAAGTATATCTGAAATTAAATTACAAAAATACATATGTATCCTGTAACTTCATATCTCCATAAGGATTAATTTAATCATAGACCTGTATATTAAATACTATTTAATATACAGATCTATGATTTAATTGAAGAAGTAAACAGGGCAAAATGATTAATGAAATCATTGTAGCTAAAACAGTTGGACAAATTTGATCTACATAAGGAAATTGGACTCGAGTGATTCCGGTGGGCAGTTTTTAAATAAATTTAGAAACTGTGTGCGAGAATGACCTGAATCAGAGTATAAGAAATGAAAGAACCTTAAGTAGTGAGCACGCTCACATACCCCACGCGTTCTGCTATTGGACTATAAAAATTAACCTTGAGCTCGTAAACTTTTGCGAATTAAAAATTTGTGATAACATACACAGTTACATATGTTTTATTTCTTGCATACTAAGTTTCGTTAAATTCTGTTCAGTAATTTAAGAGAAGTTGCGTTCACGAACTGTGATCACAGTTTTCAGCAATTTTCTAAGTCCAAAGGGCCATAACTCCAACAAAATTTGACGGATCAAAAATTCCTGGTAGCATGCACATCTACATATGATGTCCTACCTACATACCCAGTTTCGTTAAATTCTGTTCAGTAGTTTCAGAGGAGTTATGTTCACAAACTATGATCACAGACGGACGGACGGACTGACGGACTGACCAACAAAATTTGACGGATAAAAAATTCCTGGTAGTATGCACATCTACATATGATGTCCTACCTACATACCAAGTTTCGTTAAATTCTGTTCAGTAGTTTCAGAGGAGTTGCGTTCACAAACTATGATCACAGACGGACGGACTGACGGACTGACCAGTCAAAAACATTATACCCTTCGCAACTTCGTTGCATGGGGTATAAATATGCCTGTACATTTTGTTAATTAGCCAATAATAGAAGATAATAAGATGTGGACTAAGTGTATGTGACACAATTCTCATAAACCTGCATAAATTGGGGACGGAACCACTTGCGACCGAGGATAGTCCAGTGTAGACCGTGGACAAATTCTATGTAAAACTGAGTAGGTCTACATGCGGGAAAATTTTATTAACAATACAACAAAAACAAGGGGTTGCACTTAGTCGTGCTAAGGATACCCCCACTCGACTATTTGGAAAATAGGAAGTAGATTTGCAACTGACCTGGATAAAGGAGGCACGATACAACTTATCATTTTAAAGCTGTATACCAAACTTGAAATCAATCCCTTCAGTAGAAGCCGATAAATCGGTTACGAAAAATTGTCTATTTTCTATTTTTAACCCTTAAAAGTGTCTAAGTCGGCTCTCTGAAAACAGGAAGTAGATATGCAACTGATCTGAGAAGGGGAGGCACGGTACAACTCATCATGCTAAAGCTGTATACCAAATTTGAAATCCATCCCGTCAGTAGAAGCTGAGAAATCTGTTACGACAAATTGTCTTAAAAATTGTCTATTTTTAACCCTTAAAAGTGTCTAAGTTGGCTCTGAAAACAGGAAGTAGATGCGCGACTGACCTGGAAAGGGGAGTCACGGTACAACTCATCATGCTTAAGTTGTATACCAAATTTGAAATCAATCCCTTTAGTAGAAGCTGAGAAATCTGTTACGGACGGACGGACATAGCCCCCTCTCTTACGAGTGGGGGTATAATTTAATGAAATGTGGAGATGTCCAGTGAAAGAAACAAGCAGTAGGCCGTGGACAAATTCTATGTATCTACATAGGTCTATAGAATTGGGAAAATTTTCTACATAGACTTGGAAGTTTATTTCTAAGACTGGGTAATCCCTTTTGGGATCTTGGTTCGGAGATATTTTTGGTTGTGCTTGTGGGCGGCACAACCAAAAATATCTCCGACACAACCAAAAATATCTCCGAACCAAGATCCCAAAGGCAAAAGGGATTATAAGACTGGGATACAAAACACTGAAAACTGCCATCAGGACAGGACTGTGCTATGCTTATAATATTTTTACCACATAAACTGTTTTGTTCTCTTGGATCATGTCAATTTCTGAAAATGTTTTTCCTGATTTGTTGCACGCCTTTTTCCCGTTAATAATAATAAAACCATCTTGTATCCTCCAAACCATTTTGACAGAACTCTCGACAGACGACACGTGCGCCGAATCACATTATGTAAACAAAAAGCTTCCGGTCAAAGAAAATAGTTTCTCTTTGAATGATAATGTTCACATTTTCTTATGAACGAAATAAAAAAAAACAACTGTCAATACAGCAGAAATATTAATCTAAAACTATTTCATCCATTTTATTATTTTATAAATGCAGTGTTATAATTTTTATAATATATTATTACGCGCTATTTTTGTACGCAGGAAAAACCGAAATATATGGAAGGTAGATATGTAAACAAACACACACAAATACACGCTAATTTGCATCGTTTCATGATGTTCGGCACCATTTATAGTTAATTAAAACACGACCAGGGTTCATGCAACAATCAAAAGTCCATGAGCAATGCAAAGCTTTTTACGAGCTTTGGCACGACCTAAAATTAAATCTGACAGTGTTCTCTGCGGGCAAAACTAAAAGGGGGGGATATGATTAGAGACAGTTAAAAGATTGCTTACTGAATTTGAAAGATATAACGTTAACACACCCATAGGCCTGGGGGGGTTTCAAGGGGTTAAAAACCCAACAAGCAGTAACGTTAACAATATTCCTGTCCAAAGACTATTTTTAACCCACTCCGATATTCAGTAAGTTAAAATCTAGAGAATTCTTATTTCCCACCAAAATTTTGACGTCATATATCTCGAAAACAAGCACACAGGCCTATAGTTTTCTTTTTAGTATTTGATAAAGTGTACAATTATCTATCTTTTCCATCACAATTCACTACAGTAAATATTAACTTAAGGAGTGACCTTCCTTTAATTGGTTTATTGTCTTTTTTTTAGAAGAGCTTGAATTTGGTGTCTGTGAAGACACAGGGGAGAGTTTGGTTAAGTTTTATGCGACAAGAGGTATAAACTAATGGTGTGTTAAGTGTAGATTATTACATGTCTTATTTTATATCTTTACCCTTTATCAGCACGAGGTTATTTTATCAGCCCGAGAGCCAAACGGCTCGAGGGATGATAAATGACCGAGGGCTGATAAAGGGTAAAGATATAAAATAGGCAGTGGCTCCGAATACATGTGTGTAGCTGTAGCCTGTAGGCTCTGAAAACATGCGTGTACCTGTAGACTGTAGGTTCTGAATACACGCGACATAATTGTTAGCTGAAACACAGTTTTTGGCTATAGGTACAAGGAACAGGGGCGGATCCAGAGGTCGGAAAAAGTGGGGGCGTAATTGCTAAAAATGTCAGATTTTGATGAAAATTTGAAGTAGCTTGGTCAATTTAATACACAAAAAATTAAAATTTCTCAATTAAAGGGGGGCGTACGCCCCCTCTGCCCCCCTCTGAATCCGCCACTGAGGAATTACTAGTATAATATTACTTCTAACAGGAACATTAAATAAACACTTGTTTCATAATGTTCCTGCTTCAAATCATAGATGTATACATCTATGTTTAAATACTATTGAAAAAACAAGAAATCTGTGAGCTACTGCTCACTCAGTATACCCCCGCTACCCCCAAAATTAACTATGTTGGTTAACAGGAAGTAGATATCAGACAGACCTTATTTTTATACTTACAATAAAGGACTTCATACAGAAGCCATATATTAAATATCAAATCACTGTGATATGTAGTTGCTGAGAAAATTGTTCAACAATTGACCAGTAATGTTGAAAATTGACTAAGTCGGTAAACAGGAAGTAGATATCCGACATGCCTAGTTTCGATACTCGCGATAAAGGACATCATACTAAAGCCATATACCAAATATCAAATCACTGTTATGTAGTTGCTGAGAAAAATGTTACAAAAATTTTCAACAATTGACCAGTAATGTTGAAAATTGACTAAGTTGGTAAACAGGAAGTAGATATCCGACATGCCTAGTTTCGATACTCGCGATAAAGGACATCATAGTAAAGCCGTATACCAAATTGGGAAAAATAAACACATTATTTTCTACATTTTGGAAAATGGAATATGGAATTACTTTCTATTTAATTCAAAAAATGTTTTTCAGTTGAAACTGATTGTAACAGTGAAGATAGTGAAGACTTTGATGATGGATCAGAAGATGAAGTTGTTGACATGGAATACTATTCAGTTTATTATGGTAAAAACCTAAGTTAATATTATGCTTTTAAACCAATTAAGCCACATGTATACCAGTAATTGCAAAGAAAATTTATTTTAATTGTACTTTGTAGTTCGCATCAACAAAGTTGAGGAATGTAATATCATTATAGGTGACATTCGTATATCCACATTCAAGTTAATGTCCAAGATTATATCTCAGCAACTAAATGTAGAAGGATTACAAGTATATACTGTGGTTTCATTATTATTCGTGGGGTATCAATTTTCGTGGGTGGCCTTGGCCCACGAAATTTGATACCCAACGAAAAGAAAATATAACATTGATCTTTATGCTGCAGACTGCAGAACCACGATTTTAAGAATCCATGAACCTATCAATTTTCATCAACATGATCAAACCACAAAAATTGGTACCCACGAAAATAAATGAATCCACAGTATTTAGGAAGAAGGATTTATGAGTATATGTAAGAATATGTCATATGATAATCCATGTCTTCATGATTAAGAATGACTAAAGTAAAACATTTAAAAAGTAAATGCACACATGTGTGACACAAATATGATACATGTATGACGGGAAACATTTCAATCCATAAGTCTGATAATGCATTTCAACTTTTTCAGGTGATTTTGTTGATGATGAAACTGAACATGATTATAGAGGAAGTTTTGAATCAGAAGATGAGGTGACTGAGAAACCCTTCACAGGCAATGTACATGTTTAATACATAAATATATCACCTGATATATCAGGTTTAAACATAGAATGATTTAATGACGTATCATCCATCACACAGCAGGTATCGAATTTTACTGGAAATGCTTGCTAATAATAAATGCAAGTTCAGTGTGATGTTCACTTGCAAAATTTAGCAAGTGCAAAAATGGGTTATACTTAAACTTTCTTTAAAGCTTAGCAAGTTACTTTTCATTTTAGCAAGTAGAAATGAAATGCACTTGCTTTTTTCTGGCATGTGGGAAAACTACTGAAATTCAATCCTTGCACAGAAAAAAACACAATTGATTGCTGTGATGCTTTATAAATAACATGTTAGTAATAATTAAAAAGAAAGTTTATAGCCCTATATTGATTTATTGGTAAATCCATTGGGGCCCTAGAAACATGCATTTATTAACTTAATGTAAAAATGGAACAACAAAACATTAACATATTACTAACTTTTTAGATGATATTCTTGATGATGAAACTGAACTTGAAGAAAATGTGGAATCAGAAGACGAGGTGACTGAGAAACCCTTCACAGGTAATGCATAGTGCATGTATCAGGTTAAAACAGAAAGATTTTATTGTGGAGGTCAATATGAGCTGTTTTCAGCAACTTGCAGCTTTTTCCTTGATCTCTCCTTAGGTATGGTGCACAAAACTTTAATAATTTTAGATTTTTTAAAAAACATGGCTGCCATTGCAAAAATTAAACAGTTTTAAAATATGCTGCTTAATCAACTTCAAATATATTTTTATACCCCACACAACGAAGTTGCAGAGGGTATAATGTGTTTGACTGATTTGTCAGCACAACTCCCCTGAAGCTGCTGAACATAATTTAATGAAACTTTGTAGGTATGAAGTACACTATATGTAGTTGTGCATATAACCAAGAAATTTTTATCCTCCAAATTTTGTGAGAGTTATGACCCTTTGAACTTAGAAATTGGACAAAAATCAACATTATATAGCTTGTCAGTGCAACTACCCTGAAACCACTGATTAGAATTAAATTAAACTTGGTAGGTATGAAGTAAACATATGTAGATGTGCATATTACCAGAGAATTTTAAGTCTCCAAATTTTGTTGGATTTATTGATAATAGTGTTAGTCTGACTTTGCTGTACATGTGGGGTATGTGAGCTTGCTCACTAAAGTTCCTTGTTATTTAATCTTTGGTCAATTTGTTATGCTAATTAATCATTTTAATTATCATTTATTCAATTATTTGAATACTTTATTTCAATACATATACTAGTAAAAAAACATACTTTCAACAGTATACAGATGGAACTGAAACTATAAAAACACACATGTATTAAAACATACCCATATTTTAGACATCCTTAAAAATAAAATTTGAACAAAAAATCCCTACCCTCATCTGACAAATCAATAAAAAAATAAAATAAAAAACCTACCTCCCCATTTTTCAAAAACCAACTGCCTGAGAACCAGATAATTAATTTTACTGCAAACAAAAGTTCTGTGTCAGTAACTATGATTCAATTTTGCTTAGAGAGAAAGAGAGGAAGACCATTTGGACCTTGTAAGGTCAAAGACGTCCTTTTTGAGGGTGATGAAACTGATGAGAGACCAATAAAGAAAAGTATGTTGATCAAGCAGATAGAACCTTGTACTTCAAATGTTTCATGTAAAATGCAATCTTCAAATCTCTGAAAATAATTTTTGTTTTTAGATGTTGAACATTAAGATTTTGTTGATTTTGATTTCTTTTGAAGTATTAACATTACCATAGTAACGAAGGGCACTATTGAGTTGGTTTTCCAACTGACATGAACCATGAATGAAAAAGTTTTATCTCAAAAACAAAGCTATCGGCCCTAGATAACTAAATGCAAATGACTCAAACTAATCTTAACATTACAATAAGAAGACCTATTCTGGACATAGGCAAAAAAAAAAAAACTATCACTACATGAAAATACGAATTTGCATTGATTTGGTAGCATATACAAAGCAATGATAAATATTACCGATTTTCTGCACCATATGTTTGTATACTGATTGGTCAGTATGCAAATGTGTCATTTATTTACATTTCTTTATAGATTGTGCAAAGAAGCGATAAATACTTGCCTTTTATTTGCAAATCTTTACGAACGCCCAATATATATCTAAAGATAACATATATGTTTACATATATTGTCTGGTTGGTAAAGCACCACAATGTTTAATATTTACACATATTATTTACCAGGGTAGGAAAGCTTTGCGAGACCGCGGTTTATGGTATATTTCTAACCATTTTAAATACTGATAAATCCTTTCTAATATTTCCAAACCTTTATGGACCCTTCATGATATACATAAATATTACACTTACGTTTACATATATTTGGCTGATTGGGAAAGCACCACAATGTTTAATATTTACACATATTATTTACCAGGGTAGGAAAGCTTTGCGAGACCGCGGTTTATGATATATTTCTGACCATTTTAAATGCTGATAAATCCTTTCTGATATTTCCAAACCTTTATGGACCCTTTGTAATATACATAAATATTACACTTACGTTTACATATATTTGGCTGGTTGGTAAAGCACCACAATGTTTAATATTTACACATTATTTACAACAGTACGAAAGCTTTGAGAGACCACGGTTTATGATATATTTCTGACCGGTTTGAATACCGATTAAAGATGATTTTTTTTATTTGCATATCTTTACTAACGTCTCATATATTATGTATATACATGTATAAAGGCAACCATTATGTTAACATTTTGCGAGATCGTGCATGGTCGTTTTGGTACTACCTGATAACCTATATTTTCAAATCTTAAAGAACTCATTACAATTGTTTTTAAATATTCCCCCTCTGTTTTCACATTAACAGGTATTCAATAAATACCAATTTATTTAATGCTTCATATATGACTTCCATGTTCTAAAAGAGGCAAAAGAGACAGGAACACTTTCTGCGAAATAAAATGCCTTGAATTTCAAGGCAAACTCTATTTTCAAGTGGGTGTCATTATCATTTATCGCTACTGATAAATTGCTCGTCCGTAATTAAAACACAATCTAGAAGAGACGCTACCGTTTCTCGTCACATTTCAATCTCCGGGGTCAAAAATTTTATACTTGCGATAAATTATTTGACTTTGAATTTGAACCATCGTCACAAATGTCCTAACTACTAAAATTATATTGATGAATTATTATATAAATTGGTAACAAATAATAAAAAAAGAAGAAAAAAACCCACTTCATATTGAAGTTAGCCCTGTACATGATGTACTACAGTAGCACTGTTTGTGTTTTTTCTTAAATCATTTTTATTACAAAAAAAAAACCACGACTAAGATATGTCACATATCGTGCATATTCGGACATCGAGGCAAATTAGACATGTTTTAATAGATATTTAGTGTTTTTTTGATATTTTTACATAACACTTAGAGAGCATTGGTATTCTTTCGAGGGTTTAGATGGGCGAGTTGTATATGCCTCCAGTTGTTGACTAAATTTTTGTGTGAAAAAAAACACACAAAAAAAACAACTTTCCTGAATAAAAATCATTAACTCATCGCAGATGGGGAAATGCTTTGTCAATGCATATGGGTGTATCAAACTGTGGGACCTCCGTGGTCAAACTGATTAACGAGTGAATGATATGTGAATTCTTTATCTCTTTGATTAATAATCATTAGGTTGCTAATTTTATGTATACGCATAATCATGATAATATAAGATAATGAATTCAAACGTTAATAATTTGGATCATTGATCTTTGTAGTTAGGCCATCGATCTTATTTTTTTCTCGCTATTATGTATCCATGTATCGCGATATTGCTTGTAAATATGAAGTGGTTTTATTTCAAGACATGTTGTTTATATAATTACTGGCCTAATATCAAGACTAACAGTGAAACAACTATGAAACCAAACTTTCTAACAAGACAAAAACGTGTCTACAAACAACTGACGATCTTTTTGTTCTGAGTGTTTTTCAATTTGTTGAAAAATAAATTTTAAACACAACAAAAGCATGGGTATGTGGGACGTGGGACGTTGACACGCCGGCGAATCTGGATATTTTCAGCCATATTTTAATATTTTTTATTACCCATTTATATATGCTGTTAAAAAATTGTAAGAAAAATGATGAAAATGAATTAAACTTCTTGCTATTTCAGTCGAGTATGATATTTAAAATTATCGGTATTCGTTCATCTATTAATCTGTTAAAAATTAGATGCAAAACCCTTTCGCTTTCTGCAATTGTTCTCATTGCTTTAAACAAAATAATGTAATAAAACGCAATGTTTGAACTTTGATTTGGTATATACATCTTTGTCCGAAAAGTCTATCAATGAATTCTTAATTTGAGAATATTTAATTAAGCAAGCAGAAGCTTTTTCCTATCTCTTCAGAGGCCCGGGGAGGAGTGTTGCAGCCGCACCAATACCCTTTGATTAATCCAACGCTGACTATTATAAAGTCTAAACTTGGTATAAACTTGCATGTACAGTAAACTATCTTAGACACCTCAACGCGCCTTTTGCAAAACCTATGTACGTACGGGTCAGCTTCAGTGCAAGTAAAAAATAAGAACGCAATGTTTGAAACAACTCATATTCATAAAGATTTATCTGACAACTTAGACCTTTGGAGAATTTTTGTAAAAGTGAATGAACTGAACATTTGAGATATGGAACGCTATCCTTTTACTGTAAATAATTAAATACACTACATATGAGGAATAATTAATCTTTTAATTGTAATGATTCTTATGAGAAGTCCTTTCAATTGATAACTTCAACTGTAAAAAAAAACTTTTTTTACCCTATTATAATTTTTGGATATTAAGTCTTTCTGTGTCATTTTATTGTTAATTAATTTTTGCTAAGCTTCCTAACATCTAGGAAGAAGCATTGAGGTACCAAAGGGCATCCAAATGTCAAAAGTCCAAAATTTCGATGAAAAAATGACAAAGAAACATACAACATAAAAATTACAAAAACAGCAACAAACCTACTGGACGATAATTAGCAACGGGAACTCAAGTCGCAACAAGAGAGGAAACCTCGATTTGCCTTGTGTCCTCATTTCCTCCCCTTATTCATCATCATATCATGTTAATTGTATCATCCTTTTCATATTCATCTCCCTCGAGAAATAGCCAAGATCGCACTGCTTGGGAGTTAAGCACCAACAACGAACAACCAACAGATGTCGTGCTATCAAAATGTAGCAAACATTTAGTTTCTGATAGGTTTTTAGTAAGTCCTTTGGTATAGTTTTAGAGGAGATGTTTAAAGAAATGTTAACAGACGGACGACGGTGGCAAGTTATGGCAAAAGTTCGCATTACCCTTTGGCTCAGGATATCTACAAGGTCCAAATAAACCTGTTATTGTTGCTTTAAACTCATAGCACATATTAAAGCGAGCCAAAACAAACACCCAATGAGCAAAGCCAACCACAGGAAATATTGGTTAAAGCACGAGTTAACTATTTAAAATGCTTCGAAAACGCTACTGTCTCTTTTTGTCGCAAAAACAGCTGTTGTATATTTCTGTTTGTCATTGTGATTTTTTAGTTGTCAATTTTGGGTAAGTGAAGTTTGGTAAAAACTGTTAAGATCTTGTGTAAAGTCTAGGTTTTGTGGCACATGATACGATTTTAGCACAACTGCAGTAATGTTTTTCTAACCCCACAAGTTTCTGACATTTACCAAAAGCATTACATGTTGATCCATCTATTTTACTCAAATATATATTTTTTTAAAACATTAACCATGTTATTCGTGCTACTGTGTCTAAGTTCTATGTTTTAACTTTTGCCTAATTGTTCCGCAATTTTTACATGTTTTAGATAGAGTATTTTTTCATATTCAATAATACAATGTTTTCTCCAGTAGACCCTTTTCAGTCTAACACATACACCTAATCAACGCTAAGCACGGACCAATTGATTTTCGGGGGGGGGGGGCTGGGATTTTTCTTTGAGCCAGGAAACTCGCGGGCCAGATTATTTTTTTTCACACATATCATAGGCAAGAATATTTTGTTGGCAAAATTATTTTTTTTCAATTACCAAGATTGAAGCCAGATTAGGCCTAAAATGTAGCTAACCTACCATGCACTTTACATATATATCAACCGTAGTATATTAAAATGCTTCAAATAAAGGTCAATAAAATACCAAGACATCAATATACGGAACATTTTATTGGTGAAATACAATGTTAAATCTTTATAACAACAACGATAAAAATGATAGTAATAATAATAATAATAATAAAAATAAACTGATAAAAACAGTAATTAATCTATATAAAAGACAGCTAATAAGGGTGAATAAAAAATTCTTCGTCTATTTATCGAGACTGTTTTATATGATAAATCTCGGAACTTTTATTACTTATATTTGACTAGGAATTCATTAGATCTTATTTAAAACGCAAACCGAAATAACTGTACTTTATCCTCTATTTTGTAGCAACATAACAGGAACAAACTTGCCCTAAAATTCAAAAATCAGTCCAGTTAATCCTCAATATTGATTACAGTGCAACACGTATGTCAACAACAGGTTGTCCAGTTTGAAATATTGATCCGCAATTTCACAAAGAATAAATTCGCAATTTTTTTTTTTCAAAATCGGCCTAGAAATAAAAAAGTTTAGATTTTAACCCCTAATTTCATTATCACACCGAACACCGACTAATCATTTTGGTTAAGTGCGTAACCGACACTACGAAAAGAGCTCATAACAAGATGAAACGTAACTTTAGTCTAAATAAGCATTATTTACGTCCAAAATTCGTTGTAATTTGCCTATGTTAAATATTTCATACGAAATAACTTTTTAGAATATAGAATTTAAACAAACCAACCCTTGTTTACATGCATTATTTTTTTGTCATAAGCTCACTTCATCGTGTCGTAATGTGCACTTCACCAAAATGCTTAATCAGTTGGACGATGTGATTATACAAGGCCAGTAATAGGCTTCCTTTTTTTGCTTTTTAAAACCATTATATATACAATATAGATGTCAATTTAAGCATTCCCTTCTGAGGAGGAGATAGCAATTAAAATGTTAAATTTACAAGGAATACACCGCTGCGACTGGTCCTTTCTCTGTGTCTGTGTTATTCAATATTATTTCTTTTCAATAATACAACTGTCGCAAATGGGGAATAACAGCTAGCACGTGTTCATTTTTAACTTTAACTTGACCACAAATCGCTTTTCTCGCTATCCTCTGTAATGGGAGAAAACATGCCGGTCCTTCGGGCTCGAACATCTCCCTGCACCACAAACTGACAAGACTGTTGTACGTATGCGGGACTTTTTTGAACCAATGTACATAAGCAAAGCTAATAGATTGAAATTTACCATTGTGTCTAATAAAAAAAGATACGAAAAATCTAATAACTCCAGGTCTGACATCAGTCCCTTCTGTCTGTATATCCCCTTCATTTCCACACCATGACGCTAAAATTACTGACGATCTGCACAACCTCGAATTACTGCTTCCGTATTTCTCCCCACACATTTCAACCGAATAGTGCCTACTACAGCATCCGCTTATATCAGATTCATCAACGTCGACAATAGTTCTTGTTGCCTGTCTAAGAAAAGTTAGATAATGTTCGCTTATGCAAAAGTCTTGTCTTTTTCCAGAAAACGTAATGTCTGCCTCAAGAATCCATAATGAGCTTTTGATAACGTTGCCAGTTGAAAGTTTAGTAATCCGGTTGACAAGATCAACAGTTTTTGGTGTAAAAGAATCGCTTGTTTCGAAGTCAAATGACTTTTTAAACATTTCTGCAAGGCTGGCTTCTTTTTCCATCCCAAAAACATGCTGTGTTTCGATCATTTTTCGCATGAACTGGATCTCTGGTGACCGTTGATTTGTGTTAAAGGAACCCAGTACGCCATTCATCCTTTCAAATCCAAAAAGCCAGAATCCATGAAATGGTCCAAAATCTATGATACACTCTATTAAATGGGTATGAAGGTGCATATTTGGTGTGATCGCAGTTGTTCCATATAACCTCTCAAATGTTCGACAAAAGTCCAAAAGTGTTTCGTGTCCTTTTCTTAGTTCTTGTATTGTCATAGAAGGCATACACAAATATCTACATGCCTCAACAAAAAGAAGCCAACATCCGTAATCTTTGCGTGGTAAATAGTCTTTTAAAACTATAGGCGAAAAATACAAAGTCCAGTTCTTCCACTGATCTGACGTAAAACTTGAAAATGAAGATTGTATTTTCCTTGGTATTCTACCTAAAGTCGCTGGGACTGATATTTTGTCCATCTTCGCTTGAATATCTACCAGAGCTTGTGAATTCAATTTGTCTGCCCACATTGTTTTAAAAACGTACTTTGCTGTTCCTTGAAAGAGATTGTGCATAGGATCTACCACGAAGGATGCTATGGAATCAAAATATGCAAGTCGCATGAGTTCTGTGTAACGAACGCCGTATTTAGACTCTAATTTCTGTCTTCCTGATGAATGCGTCTGTTGTAAAACCTCTTCGGCTATACGTCGGTGTTCCTTGTCTTTTCTTGGTTCGTTGGTTTCAAATCCACTAAAATCTGTTTTTGCACCAAATTTTCCTGAAATAACAATAAAATATTTGTAAAAACATTTTGTTTTACATGTAACAATATGTTTTCAAAGGAAAAATAAAATATTCAAAATAACTACAAAGATACAGCTTTAATATAGTCTTTAACAATTAATTACAACTTATACTAGTATTCCAGATGCTACCAGGAGTCCGACTTGGTGTATGAGAAATCCTTAGACATTAAAAAGTGACCACCAAAAGTATGTTTCGCCTGTCGGCACTTACACAGACTCATTAATGGCCTATTTGGACCTTAAGTTCTTAAGATAATGATAACTAAGTTCAAGTTCATTTGACATGTGACAGATCGCATGCCATTAACCCACTACCAAGACTCGACGACATCTAAATTTGTTGTACATATAATAGTTACAAACCATGTTCACGAAAGACATTCAACCATTAAATGAGGTCAAGGTCACGTTGTGCAGACCAAAATCCAAAACGTCGGATGCCTAGCTATTATACTTTTTAAGTAATTCATTTTGCACAAAAAGTCTTACAAAAAGTTTACGCCACTGCCAGAAAGTAATACCAATAGAAAATAATGGGCGGTTGAATAAGTGTATTAAACAACCAACATAACCAGCGGAAATTAAATAAAAAACACACACAATAAAAACATCCAGCAGCCTTCAATGAAACCCGCAGGCGCTGCTCGTCACATTACGATTAGTCATAGGTTACAATAAGATGCATAAAATTCAAATACAGTCCTGAAATAGTCAGCAAAAGACCTCGTTTGTAACAAAGAACAAAAAAGAAATAATGTGTCAATGGGACACGGATGCCTTCGCTTGACTCAAATAAAAGTTAAAGTTTGACAGTTATGAAAGTCGCTGAGAACATATAGTTTATCATACTGAACCATCCTACCAAGTTCGAAATCATTCCCATGTACGGTTTCTCAGAAAAGTTTAACGGAAATTTGAAATTGTATGCACGAAAAGTACAATTTCAGATCGGTCCATCGTAAAACAGGAAGTAGAAGTCCGCCATGTCTAAAAGTGGATTACGACGCATAGTTTGGCATACTGAACCATCCTACCAAGTTTCAAATCATTCTCATGTACGGTTTCTGAGAAAAGCTTGACGGGAATTTTTAGGTCGATTTTGGTATCGGTCAAGTCCCAAACAGGAAGTAGATGTTCGACAGGTCTCAAAGTCGCTGAGGACGTATACATTAAGTTTGTCATACTGAACCATCCTACCAAGTTTCAAATCACTCCCATTTACGGTTTCTGAGAAAAGCTTGACGGAAATTCGTACGGACGGACGGGGGCATAAAATATACACATTCTTTGTCTGACATTCCTGGATTTGGAACGGCACAATTGAAAGTGGCTGTCTTCTTTCATTGACAAAAGACACAAGCGAGACCAAAACTGCTGTCTGACGGGTATGTTTTTTTAGTCATGGCGGCCATGTTTTTTGACGGATCAAACATACATAGGTGTTTAGCAATTTCACAGGGTATTACCGGCTAAGGTAGCAACTGGCAAAGAAACAACAGTCAAAGGGACTTTACGGTGTAAGATTTTTTAAGAATGAAAAGACCAAAAGAAGGCAAAGATGGACAAGTCTTGGTATAACACTCCCCTTTTTTGTGACCAACCATCCAGATTCTTTTTTGTTTGTTCATACATTGAACATCTTGTATATGCCAAGAATAATGATGATAGCACGCGTGCTTCGTGGTAAACAAACTTCAACTTGGAGGTTAACCTGGTGGAACGATTTGACAGACGAACGAACAGACCTGCAATATGTCATAAAAACAACTCAAGTATTATTGTTTTTCATACCTGTTTTGAAGTTCTTGTTGCATTTTGAACATCCAGCCTTTGCATTATGGCCCAAAAATCCACCTAGTTTTCTAGTTGCCGGGACGTCACATGAACAACAGACTAAAGCAGCAAAGTATTCTTCATCCTGTTCATATTAAAAAAAACAACAATACACTTGTATATAAGGGGTCTAAATAAAATGGACAATCAAGAGACAAGCCAAAAACAAAAGGCACACAAAAACCAGTAAAAAGAAAAAAACGGGTGGCCATTTCGATAAAAGGTACTACCAACTTCAAATAGATTGCACATGTATTACTATAGTATTGTGTAGTACAGTGAAGGTAATTTATTCTATTAAGAGTGTACGAGCCTGAAACTTTTGTAATTAAAGGTTATTTAAAATACATAATTTGAAAACTTAAAGAATTGCTCAAAATAGCTAAACTTTATGAGAGAAAAAAATCAAAAACATGAAGCCGTTTTCAAGATATAAGCACCTAAAAATATGGCGGGGAAAAAAACTTATCTAGTTTTTTTTATAGGAAATACATTAAAAATTCTTTTTTCTGTTTAAATAAGAAGATATAATTAGAATTGGTTGAAATTTTGAAAGGTTTTTATTAGGACCTTCTCTAATTAGTTCTGAACAAATATAAGGAAAACATGTTGGAAAATGTTAATTGAATTTGAATGGATAAAAGAGAATGTTCAATTTCTGAGGCTCACTTTATTTTTCTTATGTATCTTAACCTGATATCAAACGTGAGTTCACGTTAAAATGGTGTTGGTAAATATTTCTGTTTCGGAACGATAATTTAAATTCCCACCTTATAAAACTGATACAACTTGTTATATTTTTCCTTACCGTACGAAACATATTCCATTTAAATGCCTTACCAAAACCAATTTCACGTGAATGTTTGTCTCTCGCGAATATCAGGTCAGGTTTACTCGATGTCACTGTGTTGAAACATGCGATTTATTTTTAGTTTACCACATTCTACATTAATAAAATCAGAAGTTTTGTGCTTATGTGTTTAATTTAACCTGTCTTGAGCAAACCCTGCATGCAGTCTATGAGTATGAGTGGCGGTTCATGTCACGGTTGCGCTGTTAATAACGCGCTGGTTTTACCAACGGGCTACTTAGTTAAAGTAGCGCACTACTTTAAGAAAGTAACTCGCTACTTTAGAAAGTAACGCGCTTCTTAGATAAAGTAATGGCTACTTTAGCAAAGTAACGCACTACTTTAAGAATGTAGCGCATTACTTTAAATGCTAAAAGCAGCGTGCTACTTTATACTCATCCCAGTTTAAGGATTGCAACGCACTACTTTCTAAAAGTAACCCGCTACTTTGTAAACTTTGAGTAACGCACTACTATGTAAAAGTGCTTGACTCAAGCTGTAAAAGAAACGCGTTAGTTTTATGACAGCAGCGCGCTACTTATCAAAAGTAGCGCGTTGTTTTTTTTAAGTTATTTTAAAATGCTAAAAGCAGCGCGCTGCTTGTTAATAGCTACGCGCTACTTTTTACTCATTCCAGTTTAAGGAATGTAACGCGCTATTTTAAATAAGTTGTCACAAACTAACGCGTTACTCTTACAAAGTAACGGGTTACTTTTAGAAAGTAGCGCGTCACTTTCACAAAGTAGCGCGTTGTATTCCTTAAACTGTGATAAGTATAAAGTAGCGCGCTACATTGTGGCGCGTTACTTGCTAAAGTAGCGCATTTCTTTATGAAAGTAGCGCGCTACTTTAACAAAGTAGCCCGTTGGTAAAACCAGCGCGTTACAAACAGCGCAATTATGACATGAACCGCCACTCATAGTAGGCTGAAGCTTTGAAGACATTCACTGAAGCTTGAACTATCACCTTCTGGGTAAACTGACACTAATTGTGTTATTTTTTAAAATATCTTTTTAACAATTAGTGTTTTAGTTCTTCTTACCTTAATGTCATCTCTGGCTTTGTAAATGAACCCAGTCTCCCAAAGCTCTGTCAGCTCGTCTACCAAAGGACGGAGGTATGTGTTGATGTTCTTCGATGGTTCATCAGGACCAGGAATAATCCCAGCAGTAATCACATTTTCTTTCTTGAATCTTTGATTTCTTGGAAGATTTAGTATGGATAAATAAATACCACCAACACTGTACGGGGAGTGTTTATAGGGTTGAAACCAGTCTACATTTAACAACAAGCCAAACCTCCTTGGAACATCAAAAAACTTTTCTTCGCCTTCTTTTTCAAACGTTCGCCAAATTCTTCCGTCATATACATCTCTATATGTGCCCTAAATTACAAAATACTTGTGTCAGATTCTGTTGTTACACAACGTAATTAAACATGAAGATATTTCAAAATATATTTAAACGAACATTAAAAAATATAATAAAATTGTCTTGTTACCCCCACCTTAACTTGGTTAAGTGTAAAAAAACAATTTGTACATGATGTATAAGCTGAACTGTGAAAGGCGGGAAAACTTGTTTTAATTATAGTATAACTAATGAGTGGTGGCGAATATCAATTTTAATGTCACGAGTCTCGAATAACGCCAGGATTCAACAAGTTCGGCGCACGAGTTGAATCCATTAGCGTTATTCGACACGAGTGACATTAAAATTGATATGCGTCACCCCGAATTAGTTATACTATTTATTATATAGATAATTTGGATAAACGTGACAAATATATCATCAAAATAATGAAAGCGAAATAAATTATTGATTGATGAATTGTGTATTGCGCATTAATCTACGTTACGTATTTTTCGCGGGAAACTTCACGAGGGTTAGATAAATTTGCACGCGAGTTAGATAAATCCTGTAATTAACTCCGTAAAAATTTAGAAATTTATTTCACTCGGAAATCACGATATTTCATCTATATCTATATAATAAAGATTATTCTTTGGAGAATAATATTAAAGGTCGGTTTTAGTACCTTGAAGTTTAATATTTAATAGTTATTAAATTGATAGGATATCTTTGTTTAGTATTACCTGAACCACTTTGCGATGGCGCCATTCTTCACACTGCTGCTGAAATCCTTTTCTATCCAGAAATGTTTGTAGAGTTCTTTTGATAGGCCGATAGCAAAAAATTTTTATGGGGTACTTTTTCTTGCTTCCATCTTGTAGAGTAACCTCTTTAAATAAGACCTGGCCACATTTTGCTCTAAACCTTTGTTGAGTATGGTTTGGATATTCAACATGTGTACAAGTATCAGCTGCTTCAGCTTCTGCCAGAGTGTACAGCATGTCACACTTGGAACAAACGACATATTTGATAAAGTCATCTTCCAGTATACCTTGTGTTTTACGTAAAGTGTAAATAGATTTTGGAATGGCGTTTGACAGCGACAATAAATATGGAGAAAAAACTCCACATGTCGAAAACAAAGCATAGAGAAATGTCAAAAGGTACTGCAGCGCTGTTGCCGAAATGTTAAAAGATACAGACCAACTGCTTACGAAATGAACTATCCATCGGGCCAATATCAAAATAAATGCGTTTTCTTCATCAACCTTTTTATCACTATTTGGTACAGTTTGTGACCGAGATAAATCAGCATCAACGTCTTGTGGACTGACATTTTCCCAAATCTCATTTAAATGACCATTAACAAAATTGTTTGAAACGGACTGAAGCTCAATTCCTTCAATGTCACTCTCATGATTTACTGCTGGAAAAGTATTGCTGCAATTCTCGCTGTTCTTATTGGGGCTACATGTAATGAGTTCTATGTGGTCATTCCCTGATGATCTTGAATTATTCAGGCATCTTTTCTTTTCTGGGGATGAAAGACTTTTGTCATATCCCGCCGGGCTCCAGGAATTGGTAAGAGTATCAAAATATTCACTTTTGTGCCGCCTAAAAGTTCTTTCTGCCACATAATTATCGCAGTGAGGACAAAATACTACGCTAGCTAACATTGAGTTTGCCTGAAATTAATAAAAAAATAATACAAAACTTTTATACATATTAAATAAACTGCAAAGCTAGGCCGAAGGATTTTTATCTGCGTCGCTGAAGGCGAAAGCAGGTGATAACTTCACTCGTTGTCTGTCCGTCCGCCGTCGCGTTATGAGATGCATATATTGTGTAATGTGAACGGTGCGTATTGGCAACAGAACACCACAAAATACCACAGAGCACCAAGGGAACAATATAAAACGTTTGTATTAAATTGAATAAAAGAAGCAAAGCGGCACCAATGGGGCAATCTGAAGCAAAATGTCCAAAAGATCGAAGGCAAAATAGGTAAACACCAAACGGAACCCGCACGAACAAACAAGAACCACATAAACATCAACTGACAGCGCGAACTCAAGTCGTAGTGAGAGTGAACTCAGGTGCTACGGAAGAGTACGCAGTTTCTTCCTGTTGCAACACACCCGTCGCGTTGCCAATGATAAACACAGAATGTCAAATCCGGTATAGGAGAACAAAACAAAAATATATGACTAACCAAAATCTGCACTCATCTTAGAGACAGAAACTTCATATCTTATTAAATAATAGAACAAAATTGTTCTTAATGGAGTTCAAGTGTTTAATATACTAGTACTAGTTAACTTTTAGGTTTTACATGTAGGCACATGACACCTCTTTATTAAACTACTAATTTAAAGAACTAAGACCTAATTAGTATTTAAATGGGTTACAATTTTGTGTAAATTTTAAATATTTTTTTTTTAAATCTTGGGCGGTGTTCTCGAAGCTATCAGTCTTAAGTGGTGTTCTCAAAGCTATCCTAATTAAACATTTTATAGGATAAAAATTAAGACACTATAGTTGGATGTCTTTAGACCATCCGATTTTAAGTTTTACAAATCCTAAACACTTTTTTTCATTGTTTGTTCCATATGTTCATCTAATAATCATCGATGAACTCGTACCATGCATGATTTTAAACTTTAAACTTATTTAATACACTGCGATGTGGTTTTAATTTATCATGACAAAGTACATTTGTAGTTTTCAAAAAAAAAAAATTGTAACTGCTGGCTTTTAATTTAAACATGCAAATTGTCAACTTCTGTGGTTGCATACAGTATAATATGCTTTTAAAAAAATTATATCGCCACTTGTTTCAATTGAAACTTTTAATAAATCTACATGTTGAGACGTCCTAAAACAAGATAGCTTCGAGAAACAGATTAAGATGGTCTAAATATGGTCCAAACTAGGTCTCAAAATTTGACTTTAGACGTGTCTTTAGAAAAATTTTAGGATACTTTCGAGAACACCGCCCCTGAATTTTAGAAAACTAAATAGTAGATCATTATGAAATTTAACTCAGCGGTCTCCACAATAACGTTTGTTCCGAAACTTTATATAAAACATTAGGAGTAATGTTACTTACTAGTATTATCAAAGAAAGAATCAGGTATATTTTGGGGTCCCTTCCCATTTCTTTTAAAAATTATAAGGGGTCCAAAAGGACAAAAATGAAACTTCCTTGATATAGTGTATGCTCAAATACGAACATATATGGTGCCCTTCCTAAAAACCAAATTTCCTTGAATTTGGTTTATTAGTTTTAGAAGTCGCGCTAACAAAAGTTTGTAACGAACAGACGGGCAGACAATGGCAATATTTTTAAACTTGAGGCTCTTTCATTTAAATGACCTTTGAAAATACAAGAATTTCTTAGTATTCTTTGCTTGATCTATGGTTATGTATATTCCAAGATCAAACATTTAATACTGTTTATAGTACAATTTCTCCTTTTTTTTTGTTCCGGAAGGCGAATAGGCCTGCAACACCGCTAAGCTTGTCGGTAAAAGTCCACTAAAGAGCTATCAGAAACCTGACGTTGGGTAAGGACGCCGGAGTTTGCCCACAAAGTGAATGAGTTGTATGCCTCACGCCAGGGGCGGATCCAGAGGTACATTAAAAGGGGGGGCGTAATTGCTAAAAATGTCAGATTTTGAAGAAAATTTGAAGTTGCTTGGTCAATTTTCTACAGAAAAATTAAAAATTGTCAATTACAGGGGGCGTACGCCCCGGGGCCTCCGCCCCCTCTGAATCCGCCACTGCACGTGGTTGAATGGGGATAGCCCGTACGTCGAGAGATATGGGGTCGTGCGGAAAACTAGTAGTGCACCGTGTTGGGGAAGACGCCACGTTTCTCGCACGTCTCGATAAGAGTTTGACCCTGTAGGATCTCTTGCAGGAGGCTAAATTACCAGACCCCTACTCATCAACCCCTTTTTTCAGTGGCAGTCAGAACCCCCTACCCCTATTGGCCTTTTGTCCCCATCCCCTGCATTTTATCATTGTATATCATGGAAGTAAAAGTGAGATCTCTTTCATGTTCATCTTCCGGAAAAAGCCGAAATTGCGCTGCTTGGGAGTAAAACACTATTTAGGTGTAACTGAGTTATTATTTTCTCAGGGTGTAATAATACAGTACTAGATTTTTGTTTTCAAATATAAAAAAAATAAAAACAATTGGTTAAGGGTCGTGTTGATTTTACGAAATCTAGAATGAATGCTCATGTTTTTTTAAAAGGTGTGCACAATAAACGAATAAATACATTATAACTAACTATATAAACTTACCATTAATCTTTGATTTACAACTTTGATATCCCATATTCGGCTGGCTGTTCACTGTGGATTTATTTTCTAAAGATTGAACATGGAATTCTTTTTAATTTCCTTTTAACAACTAATATAAACGTAAATATTCAAAATTGTCAATAAGTGGCATTTTTTCAATTTGTTCACTGACATTTTGAAATCAAATTAACTAAATCGGCAAGCGACAATTACTCTCAAAATTACAACTGTGTCAATTATTGCCTGACGGGGTATTTCATCAGTGTAAATTGTCATAAATGCATTAAGGAAAACGAACTCTATAAATTTTTATATGTATTGGTAATTTAAATTTTAGCGTAGTGGTTTTACTTGATAATAAAATGTCATCAATTTGACAATTTCCCTGTATCCGATATACAAATGTCATTTTGACAATGTTTAAATCATATACTTTTTATATTTCAAATTTTCATAAACTTTTTATTTGTTGCCTAGAAATAGAAATAGAAATTATAACTATAAACAAATAAATATTTTAAAATGTATTTTCAATAAACTGTGATTTTTTGCCGTCACATTTTATCCTGTAACTTTCTCTTATATATATATTCCTAATCACAAAACGTCTACACATCTTACATGTACATGTACAAGTTTTTTTTATTGAATTTGTCATATTTTCAGTGTTGGACAAGTTTAACATCATTAAACTCTGGTTTACCATGTTCTCTTATTTATTTATTTATTAATTAATTTATTTATTTATTTATTTATTTATTTATTTATTTATTTATTTATTTATTTATTTATCTAATTATTTATTTATTTTATTTTATTTATTTATTTATTATTGGCAAGTTCTGGGAAGTCAACATTATTTTTGGTCAAATCTGAAATATAGGCTTTTGTTTAATTCGAATGCCTAAAATTTTCTTTTTTTTAATGACAACCCATTGGCAAAACAATTCTATTTATAAAGTAAAGTAGCGACTGTCGATAGTGAATATAACGACTGTTGGGGTAGGTCATAAAGGTTGACACAATGAATCGGGGAAGGGGTCTGGCATCTATATATTTCACACAAATATACTGATATATTTCTTTTTATCTAAAATATGGGTAATTTTGTTGAAGAGTTGGCCAGGATATTTATTCACCAAAACTACCAGGCTACCCCACCTCCAGATCGAAATTCTCAATTTAAGAAGCATACGTACATTTCTTCATAATTATACATTCAAATAGTGTCGGGATAAAGAAGACAGGGTTATGTTCATGTTGTATTCGGTTTGATCTTAAAACAATCTTTAAAAGGACTTGCGTAAACAACTGTGTATAGCAGATTGATCACTGACTGTTTGACTGTTTACTTTGATCAGTGACAGAATAGGATACATGCGGGGTGACAATAAAATTATGAGGATGTGAAACCACGGGAAGATTTTATTTAAAACAAAATTGATTGCATAAGTTTGCGTGATCCAGATATAAATGAATAAGTTAACTATCTAAAGTAATGATGTCCCTTCTGTGTAAAGTCATATTTAAATAAAAGATATACTGTTTTATTATTTTGATTTATAAGACCTAGTTATCTCGAATAAAACCACATGTGCTTGTGATTGTTATTTATTTTTTTATTGGTCCTATTTCCTTTTAAAATATGCACCGGGGAATCCTGTAATCTCCCCAGACCCTTCAACAAAAAAATTCTTTGTTTACTGAAATTGTTGATTTTTTTACTTTTAATTATAATTATATCAAGTATCGGTGTTTTTTTTTTTAATTAACCGTTTCTCTTTATTGTTTTTTTTTCTGCTTTTAATGTTAAGTTGATTTTTTGTTTGCTTTTGTTGTTGGAAAGGGAGATTTTCATTCATTTTTAAGATTTCCGGCGTTTTAAATTTACGCTTCTTATGGCAGCTTGTGTGTTATTTTATACTTGGTTGGAGATTGTCAATAGTGGGAAGTTGGGCCCGAAAACTAGCATAACCCAGCCACATTCAACTGTGCCTGTCTTAAGCCAGGATTTTTGTTTGTAGTTGTCTTTGTATGTATTCCTGTCCAAGGTTTAAGAAGGGGGTCTTTAGGACTGTATTTGAATTGTATGCAACGTTTGTTTGTTACCATTGCATGGGCCAATTGCAAAACGGCGAGCCTTCATTGTGGTTTTCAAATTTCTGCTGGTTATGTGGGTTTTGTCGCCTACACTTGTTTCACATCTAATTACATTTTATGTTTATTACCTATTTTATTAACAAGTTCATTCATTCATCGATAGTCTTAACGTACTAGTAATTAATTTATAGCAAATATTAGTCTCTCATATACAGCTCTTTAACTACAAAAATAATAAGGATTATTAGAATTAAATTAGAAATAAATTAGAATTTCAAAAGTACTTCAGAATTTTGTATGTTGAAAATTATTTAAGATAAGATAATTTCTTTATCGCAAAAAGCAGAATTGCAAATTATATAAATTCTATAAGCAGCAATGATGCAAGTAAGGTATAAGATAATGAATACCTTATTTCGATAAAATTAAAAACATGAAACTATCAATTTATGATGAAACATATAAGTTTTAAACTGTTTTGGATGTTACAAAATAAGGGTTTTAAGCACTTATTTTTTTTTATTTAAAAGGTATATAATTTGTGGACATATGGCCAAGAATTGTAAAATTTTGACAAATGGTTGGCTTAGTTTAAACATATTTTATTTGAAACAATTTCAAAAGGGAATTGGACACAAGTAAAAAAGTATTTGTGAAACAATACGAAACAATAATAGCAATGGACATGCAGGTGTAAATACAATTATTATAATGATTTATATTAAGGAACAAAATAAAGAAGAAAAAAAACAAACATGAAAAAAGTTTAAATAAAATCATGAATCATGAATCATGCGTTGTGTGTTTGTGTGTTTGTCTATTTTTTAACTAGATTAGGAATCGTTTCGAATGCATGACAAATTCAAATACGTGATCAAGTACTTTCAGGTTATCTATTTCGGAAAGAAGCTTGTCGACTGTAAGAAATAATGAAAGATTGCGAAGTATTTGAGGGGACAGGAACGAGAGGTTTTGAAATAATGTTCGCCAAATTATCGTATATTGAGGACATTCGAAATAGAAATGAGGTAAAGTTTCTTGCTGGTACCCACATCTGCATGAGGGATCTTGTATGATGCCTTCTTTGCTAAGGTCATAATTAAGAAAGGTGGCGCCACATCTTTTTTGTGTTAAGATAATATTTAACTTTCTCGGCCATTAAGAGTGAAATTGAAAAGAACAGTCGATTAAATTCTGAGCTTTTAAAGCCTTTTTGAATTTTGAAAGTGCGGGCTCTAATTTATTTCATAAACTAATACCGGTAGTTGATGGAACAAATGATTCTGTAGTTAAAGATAATCCGTAAAAAGGAATGACAAGATCATCTCTATTTCTTAATGGATAGTCTGATAAGCTACTAATTCTTGGTGGAGTTAGTCTACAGAGAAATGGTGGAGCAAGATTGTTCACCATGGTATACATCATCTGTAATTTTCTGCTGGGAGTCCATTAGTGAAAACCAAACTTTGCTAACTTAAATAGGTTTTTTTTCCAGATTTTTTTAATATTTTTTTTTTCATTAAAATATTGATAAATGGAATAATTTTTGTAAAGTTTGTCTGAATCTTTTCAAAATTGGCTACCGGGCCAAACAAAATGCCCCGTGTCTACTGATGAAAACCAAACTTTGCTAACTTTAACAGTTTTTTTCCCAATTTTTTTTTAATTTTTTTTTCATTAAAAAATAAAAAAATTAAATAAAAAAAAATCTTTAAAAAAAAACCTGTACACATAGAACAAAATTAATCTTTTATTTGTATGTATCATTAAATAGGCTACTACTTTAGTGTCAGGTTTGCAGAAATCCATTGTACGGTTTTCAAAATATTCCCACTTGTTCATTTTTGCTAGGGTGACCCCACCCCTATTTTAGGCACCTCTGGTCCACCATTTTAGATCGTATATTTAATTGCATGCCGTATATATGTGAGGCATGTAATGTGCTACTTATAAAATGCATAGTTCATATCATTAAAGTTAACCGTTTTCAAGATATACAGATTTTGGTACGAAAGCAATGTGCTTTTTGGACCCTCCTGGCAACTTTGAGACCCCTCTGACACCCCTTTAGGGCATCAATTGGTATAATTTTAATTTCATGGATACACTAGCCTTAGTTCTACATGTTGACCAAGTTTAAGGAAGATCCGACCACATTTACTTGAAAAAATGGGACTAAAGTAATTATGTCTACCAAAACCAAAGCAATATGAAATGGACTGAGGCTTGAAAAATGGAGAAAGTAGCTCTGCTGTCTTTTGAATAAAAAAAAACACATTCCAATACATTTATGCTACATGCAGAGCTATCAACTGTGTAAATATTTCTAATTTGTCATCCCTTGCCTTTCTTTGAAAATCAATTTTGCTAGCTAGTAATTTAAAAGTGGATTTTCTGCTGTAAGGGGGAATGAAACTAACCCTATGTTTTTATAGCTAAAATAAAGTCTACAAACCTGACATTATCATCTATTATTAATAAAATTTCTTAACAGTGGATAAACACAAACTTGGAAATATTCTAATTAAGACTTAGAAATAAGAAAAAAAAAGTTTGAGAAGACATGGTATAAATTTGAATTATAGAACATTTTATTTGGAAGAAACTAGATATTTTAAAAGACGTATGAAGGATACCGAGTGGGGATATGGAGTCAAACAAACAAAAACACTAAATGGCTGCCATACAGTGTCAAATATGTCGTTAAAGATAAGGCAATTGTCGACATCTGCTATTGCTGGCAATGGCAATTCTAGTTATGTCGACCGACCGAAACGCAGTTATTCGGTAGACATATTGTTATTGTCGCGTTTATTTTTTTTCATTATTATTATTATTATTATTATTCTTATTGTTCCGACTTATTTTTGTCCGACAAATAACTCATGAACCGTTTCATATTAGGGATCGAAACTTGGTATGTTGATACGTCATAATGAGATCTGTTGCGGTGAAACTTTTCGGAACCAAGATGGCTGCCATTTCAAAGATGGCCGCCATTTAACGTAAAAAAAGTCGCATTTTTTATTTGAAATTTTTATTATTTTACTGTATATAATAGGATGGCGAGTTGAGGCGTGACGCAAAAAATGTCGACAAATTCAAAATGGCCGCCTTTTCCCGTAAAAATGAAAAATTTTCCGATTTCCACGAAACTTTATATTTAGATGTTTCAAAGGATGGCGAGTTCAAAAAGTTTAAAAAATTCAAAATGGCCGCCACTTTCAAATTTTTTTTTTTCAAAATTTTAACGAAATTTTATTTTTAAGAGTTTTGAAGGATGACCGATTCAAAAATTTCAAAAAATTCAAATTGGCCGCCATTTCCCGTAAAAATTGAACATTCTCTGATTTTAACGAAACTTTTTATTTAAGGAATATGAAGGATGGGAAGTTGATACGCGAGGTCAGAAATGTCGAAAAATTCAAAATGGCCGCCATTTTCCGTAAAAAGTGAACATTATCAGATTTAAACGAAACTTTATATTTAGGAGTTTCAAATGATGGCGAGTTCAAAAATTCCAAAAAATTCAAAATGGCCGCCACTTACGTAATTATTGAAAATTCTCAGATTTTAACAAAACTTGATATTTTAGGTGTTTGAAGGATGGCGAGTGGGAATATGGAGTCAAAAATAAAAAAAATCAATAAAATGGCTGCCAACAGTGTCAAATATGTCGTAAAAGATAAGGCAACGGTCGACATCTGCTATTGCTGGCAATGGCAATTCTAGTTATTATTATTATTATTATTATTATTCCGACTAAATATTTGTCCGGGACTCTACTATAGAACAGTTTTATAGTACGGATCAAAACTTGGTAGGATGATACGTCATCATGATATCTGTTGCAGTGAAACTTCGCGGAACCAAGAAGGCTGCTCTTCACGGGCGGAATGGACAATTTCAAATTTCAAAATGGCCGCCATTACGGTAAAAAATTTTAAACGTTCTCTGATTTTAATAAAAATTGATATCTAGGAGTTTTAAAGGATGGCGAGTTGGGGCGCGGAGTCAAAAATTTTGAAAAATTCAAAATGGCCGCCACTTCCTGTAAATTTTTTTAAAATTTCAGATTTTGATGAAATTTTATATTTAAGAGTTTCGAAAGATGGCGGGTTCAAAAAGGTCAAAAAATTTGAAAAATTCAAAATGGCCGCCACTTCCTGTAATTTTTTTTAAAATTTCAGATTTTGATGAAATTTTATATTTAAGAGTTTCGAAAGATGGCGGGTTCAAAAATTTCAAAATGGCCGCCACTTCCGGTAAAATTTCAACATTCTCCGATTTTAACCAAATTTTTTATTTAAGAGTTTTAAATGATGGCAAGTTTAGGCGAGTAAAAAAAAACTTAACCTAAAAAAAAAACCAAAACAAATTTAAAAAAATTATGTAAAATCAATATTTACGTGTACATGAAAGAAACTTAATTTTATGTATGCAGCTTAAAAAGACCTACAAATTTAATGTCAGTTTAAACGATATCCATTATACAGTTTTTTACTTATTTCCATTTGTTCGGTTTAGCAAAAGTGACTGTATGCTATTTTGGGCCCCTTTAATTGCCCATTTTACCTCATACATTAAAACACATGCCATATCTTAGTCAGGTACACAATAGTCTTTTTATAAAATGCATATTTCATATCCATAGGATGAACAAATTACAATATAAATGGATTTTAGTGTGAAATCATTATGTTTTGGAGGCCCTTCTGGCCCCTTTTTGACACTCCTATAGCCCTTTTTAGAGTCTCAATTTGCTGAATTCTTTTATTATGTAGTACATTAGCCTAAGGTCTACCTAATTACCAAGTTTCATGAAGATCGGACCACAAATACATGGAAAATTAGCCCTTATTATGTCGACCGAAACGCAGTTATTCGGTAGACATATTGTTATTGTCGCGTTTATTTTTTTTCATTATTATTATTATTATTATTATTATTATTATTCCGACAAAATATTTGTCCGGGACTCTACTATAGAACAGTTTTATAGTACGGATCAAAACTTGGTAGGATGATACGTCATCATGATATCTGTTGCAGTGAAACTTCGCGGAACCAAGAAGGCTGCTCTTCACGGGCGGAATGGACAATTTCAAATTTCAAAATGGCCGCCATTACGGTAAAAATATTTTAACGTTCTCTGATTTTAATAAGAATTGATATCTAGGAGTTTTAAAGGATGGCGAGTTGGGGCGCGGAGTCAAAAATTTTGAATAATTCAAAATGGCCGCCACTTCCTGTAAATCTTTTTAAAATTTCAGATTTTGATGAAATTTTATATTTAAGAGTTTCGAAAGATGGCGGGTTCAAAAAGGTCAAAAATTTTGAAAAATTCAAAATGGCCGCCACTTCCTGTAAATTTTTTTAAAATTTCAGATTTTGATGAAATTTTATATTTAAGAGTTTCGAAAGATGGCGGGTTCAAAAAGTTCAAAAATTTCAAAATGGCCGCCACTTCCGGTAAAATTTCAACATTCTCCGATTTTAACCAATTTTTTTATTTAAGAGTTTTAAATGATGGCAAGTTTAGGCGAGTAAAAAAAAAAACTTAACCCCCCCCCCAAAAAAACTTAACCTAAAAAAAAAAAAACCTAAAAAAATTTAAAAAAAATATGTAAAATCAATATTTACGTGTACATGAAAGAAACTTAATTTTATGTATGCAGCTTAAAAAGACCTACAAATTTAATGTCAGTTTAAACGATATCCATTATACAGTTTTTTACTTATTTCCATTTGTTCGGTTTAGCAAAAGTGACTGTATGCAATTTTGGGCCCCTTTAATTGCCCATTTAGCTCATACATTAAAACACATGCCATATCTTAGTCAGGTACACAATAGTCTTTTTATAAAATGCATATTTCATATCCATAGGATGAACAAATTACAATATAAATGGATTTTAGTGTGAAATCATTATGTTTTGGAGGCCCTTCTGGCCCCTTTTTGACACTCCTAAAGCCCTTTTTAGAGTCTCAATTTGCTGAATTCTTTTATTATGTAGTACATTAGCCTAAGGTCTACCTAATTACCAAGTTTCATGAAGATCGGACCACAAATACATGGAAAATTAGCCCTTATTATGTCGACCGAAACGCAGTTATTCGGTAGACATATTGTTATTGTCGCGTTTATTTTTTTCATTATTATGTCGACCGAAACGAAGTATTTCGGAAGACATATTGTTATTCTGTTTTTTGGATTTCAAAATTTTGTCCGGAGATTATTTTATAGAAGCGATTTAAGTAAAGAACTGAAACTTGGTAGAAAGGATGGTTGCTATGTGAAGTTGTGCGTGGAACGTTATAAGTTTTTGCATTTCGTCATTTTCAAAATGGCCGACAAAAAAATCGGCTAATTTCTTAAAGTATGTCAGATTCATTTCAAAATTGGCTTCTGGACTAAACATGATGCTGGGAGTCCATTGGTGAAAACCAAACTTTGCTAACTTAAATAGTTTTTTTTTTCCAGATTTTTTTAATAATTTTTTTTTCATTAAAATATTAATAAATGGAATAATTTTTGTAAAGTTTGTCTGAATCTTTTCAAAATTGGCTACCGGGCCAAACAAAATGCCCTGTGTCTACTGGTGAAAACCAAACTTTGCTAACTTTAACAGTTTTTTTTTCCCAATTTTTTTAAAATTTTTATTTTCATTAAGAAATAAAAAAATTAAATAAAAACAAAATCTTTAAAAAAAAACCTGTACACATAGAACAAAATTAATCTTTTATTTGTATGTATCATTAAATAGGCTACTACTTTAGTGTCAGGTTTGCAGAAATCCATTGTACGGTTTTCAAAATATTCCCACTTGTTCATTTTTGCTAGGGTGACCCCACCCCTATTTTAGGCACCGCTGGTCCACCATTTTAGATCGTACATTTAATCGCATGCCGTATATATGTGAGGCATGTAATGTGCATAAAATGCATAGTTCATATCATTAAAGTTAACCGTTTTCAAGATATATAGATTTTGGTACGAAAGCAATGTGCTTTTTGGACCCTCCTGGCAACTTTGAGACCCCCCTGACACCCCTTTAGGGCATCAATTGGTAAAATTTTGTATTTTATGGATACACTAGCCTTAGTTCTACATGTTGACCAAGTTTAAGGAAGATCCGACCACATTTACTTGAAAAAATGGGACTAAAGTAATTATGTCTACCAAAACCAAAGCAATATGAAATGGACTAAGGCTTGAAAAATGGAGAAAGTAGCTCTGCTGTCTTTTGAATAAAAAAAAACACATTCCAATACATTTATGCTACATGCAGAGCTATCAACTGTGTAAATATTTCTAATTTTTCATCCCTTGCCTTTCTTTGAAAACCAATTTTGCTAGCTTGTTATTTAAAAGTGGATTTTCTGTAAAGGGGAATGAAACTAACCCTATGTTTTTATAGCTAAAATAAAGTCTACAAACCTGACATTATCATCTATTAATAATAAAATTTCTTAACAGTGGATAAACACAAACTTGGAAATATTCTAATTAAGACTTAGAAATAAGAAAAAAAAAGTTTGAGAAGACATGGTATAAATTTGAATTATAGAACATTTTATTTGGAAGAAACTAGATATTTTAAAAGAGGTATGAAGGATACCGAGTGGGGATATGGAGTCAAACAAACAAAAACACTAAATGGCTGCCATACAGTGTCAAATATGTCGTTAAAGATAAGGCAATGGTCGACATCTGCTATTGCTGGCAATGGCAATTCTAGTTATTCTTATTATTGTTCCGACTTATATTTGTCCGACAAATAACTTATGAACCATTTCATATTACGGATCGAAACTTGGTATGTTGATACGTTATCATGAGATCTGTTGCGATGAAACTTTTCGGAACAAAGATGGCTGCCATTTCAAAGATGGCCGCCATTTTACGTAAAAAAAGTCGCATTTTTTATTTGAACAAAAATTTATTTTACACTATATTGTAGGATGGCGAGTTGAGGCGTGACGCAAAAAATGTCGAAAAACTCAAAATGGCCGCCATTTCCCGTAAAAATTGAACATTCTCCGATTTTAACGAAACTTTATATTTAAGGCATATGAAGGATGGCGAGTTCATACGCGGAGTAAGAAATGTCGAAAAATTCAAAATGGCCGCCACTTCCTGTAAAAATGAAAAATTTTCCGATTTCCACGAAAATTAATATTTAGGTGTTTCAAAGGATGGCGAGTTCAAAAAGTTCAAAAAATTCAAAATGGCCGCCACTTCCAAAATTTTTTTTTTCAAAATTTTAACGAAATTTTATTTTTAAGAGTTTTGAAGGATGACCGATTCAAAAATTTCAAAAAATTCAAAATGGCCGCCATTTCCCGTAAAAATTGAACATTCTCCGATTTTAACAAAACTTTATATTTAAGGAATATGAAGGATGGCGAGTTGATACGCGAGGTCAGAAATGTTGAAAAATTCAAAATGGCCGCCATTTTCCGTAAAAAGTGAACATTTTCAGATTTTAATGAAACTTTATATTTAGGAGTTTCAAATGATGGAGAGTTCAAAAATTCTAAAAAATTCAAAATGGCCGCCACTTCCGTAATTATTGAAAATTCTCAGATTTTAACGAAACTTGATATTTAAGGGTGTTGAAGGATGGCGAGTGGGAATATGGAGTCAAATATTAAAAAATCATTTAAATGGCTGCCAACAGTGTCAAATATGTCGTAAAAGATAAGGCAACGGTCGACATCTGCTATTGCTGGCAATGGCAATTCTAGTTATTCTTATTATTGTTCCGACTTATATTTGTCCGACCAATAACTAATGAACCATTTCATATTACGGATCGAAACTTGGTATGTTGATACGTCATCATGAGATCTGTCGCGGTGAAACTTTTCGGAACCAAGATGGCTGCCATATCAAAGATGGCCGCCATTTTACGTAAAAAAAGTCGCGTTTTCTGATTTAAACAAAAATTTTTTTTACACCATATTATAGGATGGCGAGTTGAGGCGTGACGAAAAAAATGTCGAACAATTCAAAATGGCCGCCATTTTCCGTAAAAATTGAACATTATCTGATTTTAACGAAACTTAATATTTAAGGTATATGAAGGATGGCAAGTTTATACGCGGTGTAAGAAATGTCGAAAAATTCAAAATGGCCGCCACTTCCTGTAAAAATGAAAATTTTTTTGATTTCTACGAAAATTTATATTTAGATGTTTCAAAGGATGGCAAGTTCAAAAAGTTCAAAAAATTCAAAATGGCCGCCACTTCCAAAAATTTTTTTTTCAAAATTTTAACGACATTTTTTTTTAGGAGTTTTGAAGGATGACCGATTCAAAAATTTCAAAAAATTCAAAATGGCCGCCATTTCCCGTAAAAATTGAACATTCTCCGATTTTAACGAAACTTTATATTTAAGGAATATGAAGGATGGCGAGTTGATACGCGGAGTCAGAAATGTCGAAAAAATCAAAATGGCCGCCATTTCCCCTAAAAAGTGAACATTCTCAGATTTTAATGAAACTTTATATTTAGGAGTTTCAAATGATGACGAGCTCAAAAAGTTCTAAAAAATTCAAAATGGCCGCCACTTCCGTAATTTTTTAACATTTACAGATTTTAACGAAACTTGATATTTAAGGATTTTGAAGTATGGCGAGTGGGAATATGGAGTCAAATATTAAAAAAATCATAAAAATGGCTGCCAACAGTGTCAAATATGTCGTAAAAGATAAGGCAACGGTCGACATCTGCTATTGCTGGCAATGGCAATTCTAGTTATTATTCTTTTTCTTCTTTCTCCCCGCCATGAACGTGTCCGTACCTTTTCTTCAAAACGCCTCGAAGGATTTTAACGAAACATTGTAGGATGGTAGATGGGTAACTGAAGTTGTGTTCGGACATGTCAAAATTTTCAAAATGGCCGCCGTTTCCGTGTAATAAGCGAAAGTTCATAATATAAGACATTGCAATATCTCGGTAACCTAGGTGCGTAGGAGGCTGAAATTTTGTAGGTGAATAGAGCTAAATGAGCTCTTTAATAATACGAAAAAAAAAATTGAAGCGATATTTACGGTTTTCGAGTTATTTGCGAAAATGTGATTTTTCGGGCCCGAAAATGCCAAAGTCGTCAAAATGCTTCGATTTCGACAAAATTTTGTATGTAGGGGTTTTAAAAGATGGCGAATCAGAATATAATGTCAAAAATGGGTTCGTTTAGGAGACATTTTTGTGTTGGGCATTCCCAACACAGTCAGCACTTGTTCTTCTTCTTCTTCTTCTCATACAAAGCGCTATCCGGGCCATAACTTTTTTATCCTTTGAGATAGGGCTTTGATATTTGGCATGTGGATGAATCACCATAAGACGATGTGTCGCGTTCCAGAATGACCTTCGTATGACCTTGACCTTTGACCTCAAGGTCAAATTAATGCTAATTTTACATCCAAAGTGTTCCAGGCCATAACTTTTTTGTTCTTTGACAAAGGACTTTGATATTTTACATGTGGATGTATCACCATGAGACGATGTGTCGCATACCAGAATGACCTTCATATGACCTTGACATTTTACCTCAAGGTCAAATTAATGCTAATTTTACATCCAAGTGTTCCGGGCCATATCTTTTTTGTTCTTTGACAAAGGACTTTGATATTTGGCATGTGGATGTACATGTATCACCATGAGACAATGTGTTGCCTACCAGAATGAACTTCATATGACCTTGACCTTTGACCTCAAGATCAAATTAATGCTAATTTTACATCCAAAGTGTTTCGGGCCATAACTTTTTTGTTCTTTGACATAGGGCTTTGATATTTGGCATGTGGATGTATCACCATAAGACGACGTGTCGCGTACCAGAATGACCTTCGTATGACCTTGACCTTTGACCTAAAGGTTAGATTAATGCTAATTTTACATGGAAAGTGTGTCTGTGCCATAACTTTTTTTGTTCTTTGACATAGGGCTATAATATTTGACATGTGAATGTATCACCATGAGACGATGTATTGCATACCAGAATGACCTTCATTTGACCTTGACCTTTGACTTCAAGATCAAATTAATGCTAATTTTACATCCAAAGTGTTCCGGGCCATCACTTTTTTGGTTCTTTAACAAAGGGCTTTGATATTTGACATGTGGATGTATCACCATGAGACAATGTGTCGCGTACCAGAATGAACTTCATATGACCTTGACCTCAAGATCAAATTAATACTCAGTTTATACAAAAGTGTTCCGGGCCATAACTTTTTTGTTCTTTGACATAGGGCTTTTATATATGGCATGTGGATGTATCACCATAGGACGATGTGGTGTGAACCTGAATGACCTTTATATGACCTTGACCTTAAGGTTGAATTAATGCTAATTTTACATGGAAAGTGTGCCTGTGTCATAACTTTTTTGTTCTTTGACATAGGTCTATATTTGACATGTGCATGTATCACCATGAGATGATGGGTCGCCTACCAGAATGACCTTCATATGACCTTGACCTTTGACTTAATGCTATTTTTACACGTTAAACATGTCTGGGCCATATATATTTTAATCCTTTACACAAAAAGCTTTGATTTTTGACATGATAATGTGTCATCATGGGAACAATGTGTCACTAACGTAAGTGAACTTGACCTGTGACTACAATGTCAATTTTTTAAATGTCCGTTCAGTTTTTACAGAGTCATATATGGGGTGAAAGACAATCATTTCAAAGACATTTTATCACTGTTTAGTTTCCAGAATAAAGCACGATGACACGGTGTCTGTTTATTTATCAGTATGCATACATGTTGCATTTGTATAGCGTTTTTGACCACCCCTAAAAATCAACACTTTTACATTTGAGCATATATACGGAAATACAACCGAAGTTTTTGAAAATATTAACGGAAAATGATTAAAATAACAGTGTTTTGCAAAGTCTAAGTGATTTCTGATCTTAGCTTACACAAAAAGGTGTTTTCAGCTGTATTTGTTTTTCTTTCTTTACTGTTGATAGAGGGTGCCGGAATTCACTAAAACTATAATGCTAACTTTTTTCAAGAGGTTTTTCAAAAAATATTTTAAAAGTTGTGTTTGACAGATGGTTTTATTTATTTTTCAATAGATATATTGTTTGTATAGCAAATAAAAACTATAATTGAAGATTTATAAAAGTCAAGTTGACAATTTTAGAGGATTAATGAGACTTCAATTTTTAACTTTAATTTTAAAGTTCTTCAACTTTAAAACGCGACTTAAACTGTAAAATAACCCATTATTGTTGAGGTATCATTGACACATACAAATATTTTAATTATCATTTCCCGTTAAAAATAATTTCGAAATTAACCAAAAGTGTATGACTCCACGTCCTGTACGACTCCACGTACAGTTACTCTAAAGCAATAACTAACTAACTAACCGACAAGCTGAGCGCTGCTGCGGGCATATTCGCCTCCCGGGCCCCGCACGGGAATAGACCCTATGAAGACTTTTGTAGAGCTTAACTTCTATAAAGGTTCATCTGAAAAATTACACCCTATGACAACTTTTGTAGGGCTAAATGAGCTGAACATTTCAGCAAGCAACAGCTGTACCCTATCTGCAATAGTTTTCATTCTACAGGCCAAAAACAATATTTTTCACCTTAAAGGGGCTGTAACCCCTATAAAGGGTCATGTGACAACTCGACCCTATGATGACTTTTGTAAAGCTAAATGAGCTGAACATTTAGGCAAGCAACAGCTTTTCTCTATCTACAATAGTTTTCATTCTATATGCCAAAAACACTATTGTTCACCTTTAAGGGGCAGTAACCCCTATTAGAGGTCATCTGACAACTTTGACCCAATGAAGACTGTTGTAGAGCTTAATGAGCTGAACATTTAAGCGAGCAACAGCTTTTCCCTATCTGCAATAGTTTTCATTCTATATGCCAAAAACACTATTTTCCACCTTTCAGGGGCTGTAACCTCTATAAAGGTTCATCTGAAAACTTACACCCTATGAAGACTTGTACAGCTAAATGAGCTGAACATTTAAGCAAGCAACAGCTTTTCCCTATCTGCAATAGTTTTCATTCTATAGGCCAAAAACAATATTTTTTCACCTTAAATGGGGCTGTAACCCCTGTAAAGGGTCATGTGACAACTCGACCCTATTATGACTTTTGTAAAGCTAAATGGGCTGAACATTTAGGCAAGCAACAGCTTTTCTCTATCTGCAATAGTTTTCATTTTATAGGCCAAAAACACTATTTTTCACCTTTAAGGGGCTGTAACCCCTATAAGGGGTCATCTGACAACTTCGACCCTTTGAAGACTTTTGTAGACCAGATTAATGTTTTGGGATTCCGAATGTGACACATAAACTTTATTTTTTAAATTTCAATCAGTATTTAAGGTCGATGATAAGACATTGCTAAATTTTATGAAACCTACACAGATTCTTTCTTTTACTACTGATAATTGAGGGTTTAAAAAGTAGGGTATTCAGTGAGTGAGTTGGTGTTCAACGCCCGTGCAACGCTATATAGGTTATTTACAGGCGATGAACCACAGTTATGATACATGACATAGCAGCGATGATCCCGTGCGGGGCCCGGGTGGCGAATAGGCCCGCAGCAGAGCCTAGCTTGTCGTAAGAGGCGACTAAGGGTCTTGGGATTCTGATGTCGGGTCAGTGCTCAGCCCACAGAGCGACCAAGTGTGTACCCTAGGTGGCTGAATAGGGTGGCCCTCGTCCGCGGCGGTTGTCAGGTCTATAATACGGAAACCCTGACCGCCGACCATAGTGGGCCAACGTGTATGGAGAATGCCACGCTTCATGCACGTAAAAGACCCCTTTGTGGACCGCCAAGTAGTGCACCACATAGGCTAAATTTTCCACCCCTACCCACCTCTCCCCTTTTCCTGTGGTTCTTCAAAATTTACCGGTCCTTTGTTTCCCATCCCACCCCATATTTCATTTATCATCATCATTTCATGTTCATCATATCACCCTTTTTCATGTTCATCGCCTGTAAATAACCTATATAGCGTTGCACGGGCGTAAAACACCAACTCACTCACTCACCCATAGCAGCGATGTTAATGACGTTAGTCCCGCCAAAAGTTAAAAAAAGTATCAAAGAGCTGTCTCCCTTATTGCGACGAATACTCGGAAAAATAAAATGCCTGTACCATTTAAGCCCCATTTACATGCACAAATTATACATACGTATGTAAATATACACATGTGCAAATTTACACACGTATGTATAAGCAAATTTGCTAAGCATTTACATGAGTTTAATGCTTAGTGTGTATTTTCTTTAATTAATTCAAAAGAGTTGACTGGATCAATACATGCAACATGAACTATACGTATACCGGAGTAAGAATTGTACCCCTGGATTTGCTAATGGGTCTTCCAAATTTACAGTTTCTTTATTTCTCACCAAACTCAAGTTTTCCTCTCCCAGTGTGTGTAGGTTCAACCGAAATTTTACATTGTATTTTCGACAGATAAGGGTTGCTTATCTGAAACTGGGTAAGGGTTGGCTATGCTATATCCAAGACGGGTAAGTGTTCCAACTAGTATGACCTTATTTCAGGCAAGGGTTCTTTATTGTCAGTCGCCATGACAAAGGTATGGGTACAAAAATAAGTTAGCACTGCTGGTGGAGTTTTAATTCCCCGAGGTTAGCCCGCTTCGGCACCAACACTTTTGAGTTGGAGAAAAACATCAAAGCTTTAAATTATCCGTCCAAATTTCAAAATTGTCTAAACCCTAAGGTTCTTCCTAGCCCAGACATAGGTTGATTATCTTAGCAATAATTTGGTTCCCCAGTTTGGTAATTTTGGTTTTACTTTTCTATGCTCTTCATATTCATATAGTGTTTGGCATTTTCAATATTTTTGGTAGAGCGCCTCTGATGAGTCTTGAATAGACGAAACGCGCGTCAGGCGTAGCAAAATTTATTGTCTGGAACTTTGTTGTCATTTGTATTTCGAACATACGTGAAGGTTAGCACTGCTGGTGGAGTTTTAATTCCCCGAGGTTAGCCCGCTCCGGCACCAACACTTTTGAGTTGGAAAAAAACATCAAAGCTTTAAATTATCCGTCCAAATTTCAAAATTGTCTAAACCCTAAGGTTCTTCCTAGCCCAGACATAGGTTGATTATCTTAGCAATAATTTGGTTCCCCAGTTTGGTAATTTTGGTTTTAATTTTCTATGCTCTTCATATTCATATAGTGTTTGGCATTTTCAATATTTTTGGTAGAGCGCCTCTGATGAGTCTTGAATAGACGAAACGCACGTCAGGCATAGCAAAATTTATTGTCTAGAACTTTGTTGTCATTTGTATTTTGAACACACGTGAAGGTTAGCACTGCTGATGGAGTTTTACTTCCCCGAGGTTAGCCCGCTCCGGCACCAACACTTTTGAGTTGGAGAAACACATCAAAGCTTTAAATTATCCGTCTAAATTTCAAAATTGTCTAAACCCTAAGGTTCTTCCTAGCCCAGACATAGGTTGATTATCTTAGCAATAATTTGGTTCCCCAGTTTGGTAATTTTGGTTTTACCTTTCTATGCTCTTCATATTCATATAGTGTTTGGCATTTTCAATATTTTTGGTAGAGCGCCTCTAAAGAGTCTTGAAAAAACGAAACGCGCGTCAGGCGTAGCAAAATTTATTGTCTGGAACTTTGTTGTCATTTGTATTCCAGATAATGCGAAATTTTCGGGGTAGGCCTTTATCACTTGTTGGGTGTAATAGCCTTATAAATAATGGTGCGTTGAGGGTATATTGGCCTGTCTTGTGAGTGAATTCGTTTTCCTTCTGGTTTGTGGTCATACATTAGCCATTTTTGCATGACATGCATGGGTCTGCGTTACGGATGCTGTGTTCTAGTTGGTCACAAAACGCAATTACAAATGTAATTGTTTCAATCAGTTCTTGTCTTAATTATCACTTAAATATTGCTGATTGGACATAAAACAAACAACAAACATATAAAGAACAATGCAGTAATACAACAACTTTTTATACTTTATAGTGTCAAAAGATTAAATATGAAAGCCGAATGGGTGCAACCTAAACCATGCTCTTTTGTCCCGCGCCGTTCTCGACATACAATTTTGACTTATATAGTACATGTAAGACTAGAATATAGAATTTAGCTTTCCGTCCATCCGACCTTCTATCTGGTTTGTTCCTCAAATCTAAATCGTAGCTTTCGGCCTTAGCCTAAAGCTTTTGGATAAAAAAAGTCATAAGGCCAAGGTCACGGTTATAAACTTTAAAAGGTAGTGATATTGGTTCTCAAAACATATTTACCCTGAAATACGCGTTTAAGGTTATTGTGTATGAAAGATGCCAATTGTGTTCAAGGAATCAAGAGTCAAGGTCACAAGTTTAGAAAAACTTTGATATTGTAGAGTGATATTGGTTTCCCATGCATAACTTACAAACGCCTTGATATAATTTCATAAAACTTACACGTCGTAGAGCTTATGATGGACGAAAGATGCATGTGGATTCTGGAGTAAATAGCTTTAAGGTAAAACTCACAAGGTCCATAGGAAGGGAACAATCGAGCTATGCATTTTTTTGAATTGCGTTTACATGCACAAAATTTAATTAATGTGAGTGAGTGAGTGAGTTGGTGTTTAACGCCCGTGCAACGCTATATAGGTTATTTACAGGCGATGAACATGAAAAGGATGATAAAATGAACATGAAATGATGATGATGATAAATGAAAAATGGAGATGGGGTGGGAAACAAAGGACCGGATAATTTTGAAGAACCACAGGAAAAAGGGGAGAGGTGGGTAGGGGCGGAAAATTTAGCCTATGTGGTGCACTACTGGGCGGTCCACAAAGGGGTCTTTTACGTGCATGAAGCGTGGCACTCTCCACACACGTTGGCCCACTATGGTCGGCGGTCAGGGTTTCCGTATTATAGACCTGACAACCCCCGCGGACGAGGGCTACCCTATTCAGCCACCTAGGGTACACACTTGGTCGCTCTGTGGGCTGAGCACTGACCCGACGTCAGAATCCCAAGACCCTTAGTCGCCTCTTACGACAAGCTAGGCTCTGCTGCGGGCCTATTCGCCACCCGGGCCCCGCACGGGACAAAAAAATTTAATTAAAAAACATATGTAAATTTACACATAAAGAATTACATCTGGTCCTGAGGTGATGTAAATTTACACCATGTGCAAAATTACATATGTATGTATTTGCATTTACATGCAGTATTTACACACATGTGTAAAATTACATACGTATGTAATAATGCATACGTATGTAAAACTGTGCATGTAAATGGGGCTATAGATTCGATAAAATATTTGTAATTTTAATATCTTATGTAGTCTGACATAATTATTTAAAGTTATCCGAACCATTTTATTTTATAAATATTACTCCATAGTTATAAAAAGAATAGAAGAATTTTCTATTGAAAAATAAGTCCCGCCCCTTTTACCTTTTTTTGGCAAATCAGGCGAAATTTGACACCTCATTTCTTAAATCGGTTTTAGCACCCCGCAGATCGACATCGATTGTTTTAGAATTTCACCACACAATAGATCATTCGTAGCAACAGATTTAACAGTCCCTATGGCTGCACCAAAACCATCTGCACATACAAACATGCCAAAGTTGTACAGAACAAGGGCATTCCATATTTTGTTGCCCCCACCTATCCTTTAGCCAACCAAACATCAAAATCACTAAAATGCAACACTCAAATCCAAATCAAACAAAACCTACCAACCTTATAAAAAATGATATGATGGAACTCGAACTATTTAGATATGATACGACTAACGGCTAGTTTAATTATTTGGTATATGTTTTTAGACATGCAACGGCAATTAATAGCTGGGCCTTTTAAAAACTTCCCTTAAAAAACATGGCATTTTACCTTTAGGTTTTGTACCAAAGGGGGGGGGGAACAAGGAAATTTCGACTTATTCAAGATTTGTCGTTTCCAAAAGGAAACTCTGTAAACTCATTGATACCACTAGAAAATTCCACAGTTCAGTAAGGGTTTGATCAAGTAGTTTATTTAGTCAAACATTTTGGAAAACACTCTGTCCTCGTCAGTCGATGTGTGAACATCTTTTTACTTTTTAACCCCTGAAGAAGGACATCATGTCCGAAAATTAAGGCATTCTTGTTTTATTTGTTTTAAAGGTTTTATTTCTTTATATTTCTTATTTAGTTTTAACCTTTTAAATGTGGCTTCACCATCCATTTATTTATCTATTTTATTTTGGAAAAGGGGCTATGATGGCAAAAACTGATATTAAAGATGCATTTCGAATCATCTGAATATCACTTATTAGGTTTTTTAAAAACAAAACTATGTAATGGGAATCCCTGAAAATATATATATATATAAAACAATCATATATGTACAGTACCATGTGTTAACAAATCATATATTTTTTTTTTTAATTAGAATGTTGTTTTTTTCTTTTTTATTTCTTAATAATTTGAACAAATGTAGTTTTAAAAGTTGAAATGGAATGTATAAGATAGGGCACGGACCATTTGATTTTCTGGAAGGGGGGTGAGACTTTTGTGCCAGCCAGATTATTTTTTTACTGTGAAACCAAGGCCAATTTTTTTTTCTAAAGAGGCAAGAGCCAGATTATTTTTTACGCTCAGAACATGCAAAAACTTCAACAAAAGAGATAAATATTACATTTTTTTTATTTTCATGTTTTAAGAAAATAAACAACATGATTTTGCCTGTAACCAGGCAAAGGTTTTGGTCCATTTGTACTTTTCTGTAGACCAGATCCCCTGGAATTATACTCTTTGAGTCCATCGTAGAGATAAAAAGTTCCATTCAATAAAACATTGGCATTGAAGTGTCCACCATTCCCATATGTTATAGCACATAAGGAGTAACTGAAATTAAAACAAAGTAAACATGCATATACATATGAAAAAGAATCATTAGACTATTATAGAAAACTGTTGAAATTAGCATTTTATATAAAAACTTATATTTTAAAGAGTAAGTTCATAAATAATACTTTCTATTTAATATTACTGCTTAACACATTTAATGAAAAGAAGTTAACATAAAAAAAAATCAATTGCATTAGTGCATGTAGTATATAGGTATGTTATGTAGGTTTATATAAACAAGCTATAGTACTAACCCTTTGTTAGCAATCTTTAATGACGTTTCTAGGAAATGTAAGGTATAAATATATGTTATTTCGGCAAGATTAGGTAATAATTTCATACGGATCGGGGAGAAATCGCGATACATGAACAGTTCATTTATAAAAAGAAACCGATCCGGAATCAATAGATAATAATTCGGCCCGTTGTACTCACAATATAGTCCCGTGCGGGGCCCGGATGGCGAATAGGCCCGCAGTAGAGCCTAGCTTGTCGTAAGAGGCGACTAAGGGTCTTGGGATTCTGACGTCGGGTCAGTGCTCAGCCCACAGAGCGACCAAGTGTGTACCCTAGGTGGCTGAATAGGGTGGCCCTCGTCCGCGGGGGTTGTCAGGTCTATAATACGGAAACCCTGACCGCCGACCATAATGGGCCAACGTGTATGGATAGTGCCACGCTTCATGCACGTAAAAGACCCCTTTGTAGACCGCCAAGTAGTGCACCACATGGGCTAAATTTTCCGCCCCTACCAACTTCTCCCCTATTCCTGTGGTTCTTCAAAATTTACTGTTCCTTTGTGTCCCATCCCACCCCCATTATTCATTTATTGTCATCATTTCATGTTCATTTTATCATCCTTTTCATGTTCATCTCCTGTAAATAACCTATATAGCGTTGCACGGGCGTAAAACACCAACTCACTCACTCACTCACAATATAATTTCGGATAACATCTTTCCTTAAGGGAACACAAATGCAGGTGGCAAATCTGACGAAGGAGACATCCATCCACATTTGCACTGAAGGACTCTGACAAACGGTGGGAAAGGGATAAAATATTCAGGAAACGAAATGATATAGTCATAATTTGTAGAATCGGCCCATGGATTAAAAAAAATCTTCAAATTCCAAGTATGTTTTCCTTCATAAAATTAAACAAGGTAGACGCCATTATTCACTCCGCTTTGGGATGAGCAAAAGCGTTGTCTTATCACAAGACACGCGTGAGCTTTTTAAAGGCCAAGGCTGACCTAGATAAAAATCCGGTTGGAGAGCAATTATGCCAATAAGGAAAGGGGTGTGTCTAATCTTTCTTATCAGCTATTATTAGAAGTCAGCATGGCTAAAGACAATAACAAACACATGTGGAAATATTTACCTTAGATTCAAAACTAATCCAAATAAGAAAGATCAACACATAAAAATGTAAAAATAAAAGTTCACAATCTAGATAAAATACACAGACAAAATATTCCTATTGCTAATCAATTAGTGAGTAAAATATGTGATCCAGTCAGTAATTAAAAGAAACTTTTAATGTAGTTTTTCCAGATGTTTGATCTATAATTATATGTTAACTTTTTATACACTTTTTTGCCTCTTTGTGAATTTGGTGCATTAGGATTTCTCGATCTGGAAATTGACCTCTGTCAACATTTTCGTTCCAGTGACATACTGCTAAATCTGAACGAAATTTATATTGTTCATCTCCAAAACATATACGTTTATATTGAAAAATGTTCATTACATTATTGAAACTTTCAACATAAAAAGTGTCCTTGGCAAGTACATAATCCTGTGGATATCGATAAATAGTTGAATGTTTTATTGTATCAATTAATAACTTCTTGGCTTTCCCGCTTGTAAGCACAATCCTAGATGGTTCATAATTTTTGTCCACTTTGCACCTTGATGACATTTGTCATGGTTGTTACTATAATGTTCAACAATGTTATCAAGACTATTCTTAAGCTGGGTTGGATCTTCATTGCAGTTACGAACTGCCCAGTTAATGTGGGTTGATATTGGCTCAATTTTGTCTTCTAGCTGTTTACTCCAATTCAAGCCTTCTGAACATTTGGGACCTTTCGAAATTTTTGTCACAGCCTTTTTCACAGCTTTAACTGCATGCCACAAATCATTTTGATTTACAGTAAATTGTGTATCTTTCACAAACTTGTTAATAGATAAATTCCTGTCATGGGCATGAATTTTAATTGAAACATCCTTGTCCTCCAAGTTTTCATAATTTTTTTCAGTGCCGATTCTTTCATGTCTCTGAGCTACTTTATCATGTGACTTGTTGACATGCTCACAGTCCATAACCTTGTGTGTTTTATCCCCAAGAGCAACAACAGTGGTGTCTTTGGAATTTTTTCTCCATCCATGTCTTGCGTCTGTCATAATATTTATTCCATCAAGTTCATCATATGAAGCTATCTCTTCATTGATGGCATCCTCTACTGAATTAACACATTCACTTTCAGCATGTATTTTGTACTTTTTAAACATTACTGCTCGTCTCTCTTTTGTTATGCATCCAATACCTGCAGCATTGACAAAACGAGTGTAATGAACAGGCAAAAGACCACTGCTTAAAAATCCATGGCAAATTCTATGGTTCAAAGGTAAGAGTGGGATTTTTCTCTACTACAGACAAGACGCAATGTTGCTACGTGTCCTTTCATTGTTCTCTTAACTACATTTAGTTTTCCATTACATATACTTGTATGTGCTTCAAAAAGTTGTCCATAGGTATCAATTGAACATTCTGCTGTAACAAATAAAGCCTGATCAACATCTTGTTGCTTTACTTGTGAATATGTCGAAGGAAACGAATGAGCAGTCTGGTTTGGCTCTTCATTATTGGAATGTTGTTTCATCCAAAAGTCTAACAGCTCTTCAACAATATTTGCATTGTTTACAGGTCTATTTAAAGTTTTTGTTAGATGATTTTTAACAATTTGTAATTCCTCTAATATTTTTGCTTTAATCGTGTCATCTCCTGGAATTTCTATTCTAAAGTTTGGAGGACGTTTTCGAGAAGTTGTATTCATGTTTGCATATAATATTCATAAATGATTGAGAACTTAGAAAATCATCTCACATGAAAGGGATTATGTTGGGATGCTTTTCATTGATAAGGATTCTGAGGGGCATTGATAAACCATAGGGTTTATCATAAAAAAAAAACATTTCCCCTCTAAGATACATTTTACACCAATGTCAGTCAAATTTAGAAATGTTTTTTTTTGTTTGTTACTTTTTGTATGTTATCTTTCTTTCTGTTACATGCAATTTATTTCATATTTCTTAATTATAATTTTCTTGAAGTATCCCTTCCTAATTGTACCCCAGTGACCTCACTGGAATTTCTGTCAAAAATGCAAAATCAGCATCTTCTAATATACCATGTGTTTGCTGTACACATAACATGACCTCATGCCGGGTTAGATTATGAGATCAGGACTTAGCTTGGCATTGAAATAATAATTGATATTTTATGTGTGAAAATGAGTGAAGAACAAAACAAAAATGTTACAATTGAGTTAAATGATTTGCAGTTAGTTGGACTATGCTTTTACATCGTGGTTTTTGGAGTGATGAACGGTATCTTTCTTTAAAGGCTAATGCACTGTCAAGGGACTATCCAGCTCAGCATTTTGATTGGCATAAAAGGGACATTATGCCAAAATGTGTTGTTACACTTGTAAGAAGTTGGTTTCCCAATCCTTGTGATTTGCCATACATGGGACACATGTGGCAATGATTTTATTTTTTACATGTACATGTATACATTGAAACTTGTTTGAATTTACTTTTCATCTTCATCAGTTAAATTTTGGAGGGAAAGTGCTTATTCATCTCAATGATTATATAAAAGAAAAATACTGATTCAACATTAATTTGTGTCACTCTTTCAAGTGATATTGTTTGGATTTACTGACCACTGTGATAACATTTATAAAAAAAAAATCACCAGAAAGGTAGGAAGTTTTATTTTATGCATGAGGCATGTGTTTTCATAATGAAATCATGGCTGTGTAGCAACATCAACGTCCTGTGTAAACAAAAACACTCAATATATCCGCCCATCTATCAATCAAACAGAATTTGAATCCTGCTTCATGATTTTAGAGTGAAATTTCTCATTTAATAATTTTTTGTCTTTCTCAAAAATTTGTAAAAAGTTGCCTTATTATAGTTCTGGGTTGCTAAACAATTTTCTTATGAAAAAAGATGATGGGTCATCAGTAAAATGAAAAAAGGTTCCCCAAACATGAAAGTGTTCAAAAAATTTGAAATCACCACCCTTTTCCTCATTGGCTGCTATTTATACCCCAACCCCGGCCTTTAAAGTTACACTGTGTGACAATAAGCATCCTACGGTGCGCAACACGCGTTCACCCTCAACATACATGGCTTTAAACGATGCATTAAAATTTGGACGAATAGCCAACCAAATGACGTCACAAACTGAAAAATATAACGTAAATATTTTTTTTGAAGATTTTTTTTTAGGATAAGACCAAAATATATAGATTTAAAGTAAAAATAATATAAACAGATCATCATAAAATCATTTCAAATTCAATAAATAACCATGCTACATATTTTGGCTCACTGGTTTACAAAAGAACAATATAAAAAATCCTTGTTTTTACAGCAACCAACATCAGAACGACAACAGGTCACTGGGGCAGTAAGTTTTTTTTCTTTTGTTTAAGGATGGGGTGGATTTAATTATTTTTTTTTTGTAAATCAATGGGTACTTTTTACATTATTTTTCATATACGATGAGAGGGTGGTGGATTTTACTTTTTTGTCTCTGTTTTTTTTTTATTTGACTATTTTTTTTTGTTTTGTCTCTATTTTTTCTATTTGTTATTTTCACTGTGTTTCTTTGTTTGTTTTCTAATTTCGTTCATGTATTTTTTTTTTAACTTTCCCTTTTTATCCTTTTTTTTATTTATTTGCTTTAGTGTCAATTCTAGGATTCCTTCGTCGTGAGGTTTTGAGATAAAAGTAGTGATGCTTCTTTTTTTTATATTATCGTTTAAACTGAGTTTAACAGGAAACAGGTTATGCAATGGCGATCTTTCGGCCTGCGTAGGGGGCTGTTCATTCTTCACGTCTGCCTAGGCATCAGCCTTCATACACTTTAAGATGGCCTTTGTAATGACATCAGCCACTTTCCCGCCAATAACTGTAAGACAAAGCGTCGATAAGTCTATCTTCCCTTGGACTCTACATGCTTGTCTCGCGAGCTCCCCAAAGGTGTCAGACTCCTCGTGACCAGCCCTTATAACAACTTTTGCCAGTTCATCTAGTGTTAGTAAGATTAATGGTGTGCTTGGCTCTGTCTGAATACATAAAGCTCTCACCTTCTTCAAACCAACTACCGCATCCACCATAGACGACTTTTCTAGCTGTGCTATCCTATCCTCTAAACCATCCCCCTTTCTTTTACCAGCACATGAACTGCCTGGTTCAGCATTACCATGCGTATCATCAGCTGTTGCCTCACTAGTTCCAGGATTCTACAAGAAAATCAAACATTCATACTAAGCAAACAAATACATATTTTCGAGATCAACATTAAAATATTATTAATAGTATTCAATTTAATTTCCAAGTTGACAAAATCTTATAAACAAAATATATCAATTAGCCTATCTAAGTTAAATTATCAACCTATTAACTAATTTTGGTGCCTTAATTATCCGTCAACTTTTATTTTTTTTAACTAAGGGTAACCATAGTGAACAAACTTTTCAGCCAATTAAATCATAATTTTAAATTTTAAGATGAACAAATTTCAAAACATTAGCTATGAATTTATTTCCCGCAGAGTATCAAAAAACGTCGTGTCTTTTATTATTTTTATTTTTTTTCCCGTTTTCTATGCATCTTCCATACTCCTTTTACTATATGAATACTGTCAACCAACCTAATTCCACATAAATGTGTTTATCCTTGTACAACAAAGAATTTGAAAACAGTAATTTGGCCTAATACTCTTAAGCAGCACTTAAAATCCCCCCCTTTTTTTCGCTGTAACATTTTTAACTAAACAGAAAAAAATCAATAAGATAATCCTAACCTGCTCTGGTGTCAAATCTTGCCCTTTCGGCTGCCCAAACTCATTAGCAAACATGATTATACAGTGCAAGCCCCATCTAGCTTCGCCAACATCGTCGTCCCTACCGGCCAACATCAAAACCTCCCCTATTCCCTCTCCAGTTAATGTCTTCGCAAGCTTTGATGTGTTCGTCAACACAAAAGTGTTGATGCCGGAGCGGGTTAACTTCGGGGAATTAAAACTCCACCAGCAGCGCTAACCGTCACGGATGTGAGTTAGGGGATTTTGACCACTATGTATGTTGACGGATTTTCATGATTTTTACCAAATGTTTAAGCCAATAATATTTGGTCAAGTTAAAAAGTCGGCCATGTTCAATAATTTTGGCTTCACCGGCGTGGGACCCTGGAATTCTTGTTTGTTTTTGTTTTTTTTGTATTCGTCGAATTTCTATGTTCTTTGTTTTTGTCAAAAAGGGTTCTTTCATTGACATTTAAGGATTTGGCTAGCATCATATGTAGTTTATATTCCGGTGCACTTTTCATTTAGTCTGATTTGAATTCTTAAAAAAAAAACATTTCTAGATCATATGATAAATAAAATCTTAACTTTTACTTTTTAAATAGTATGAGAAACAGTCTATATGATGTGTTACAATATGGATATTGAGGTGATCATCTCAGTACAAAAGACCAGTCAAACACTAATTAAAACAATTAACTATCATATCTTTTAACTCAATTTTGAACTTTTCTACTAGTGGCTGATAACGAAGAAAGAATTTTTTTAGCGATCGTATGAGACGTATTTTCTTATAGCCCTGCTCCAAAAGTCGGTCACGAAGAAATCGGTGTCTGATAAAAAAATCTGTGAAATGTGTGCAAGCTCTAGCATATAATCGACCAGAAAACAAATCTTTGTTTCAGTCTTTTGTCTTTGTTGTCTTTTTATATCTTCTAATTTCATCAGCGCTAACACCAAATAAATTCTTTAAATTCACAATCTTTCATCTGTTTCATAAACAATTTCACCAGTGTTGGCTTGTTCTTTGCTGACAATGTCAGTCCTGTCTAGTTTGTTTCTGACTGAAATCTCTCCTTCCTGTCAGTCAGGTTTTACTGTTACAGTAGTGTCCTTCATTAGTGCAATTGTAATCTTTGTTGTGTCTCGGTTTCCCATCTTCATGGAGAATCTCCTCTATTATTTGAGGCTGATCTCTGCTAAAATTATTTAACTCCGACTGAAACTTCGACTGAAGTAGCTCCCCTAATAACTTAGTGGATGACCGTAATAAATTGTCTACAGACATGGTCATGGAGTTTCATATATCCCGTTCAAATTGTGTAAGAGTTTCTTCGGTAACAAATCGCGTGCCACATATTTTCTTCATTTCCACCTCTTCGTGATCATCGTCTCCACCCAAAAGCTGAAATTGTGACAGTCTTCAATGATAAGGTGTCCTGTAAAACAAAATATTGCAGATAGAGAAAAGCTATTGATTGTTAAACCTTCAGCCCATTGAGGTCTACTTAAAGTTTCCATTGGTTCGAAGATGTTAGACAAACCATTGTAGGGGTTAGGGCCCTTTAATGGTCAAAAATAGCATTTCTATAATCTCTTTGGCCTATAGTAGGACACGATTGCATAAAATAAATCTTTTACATGGTCAATGACTGCTGAATTTTCTGTAACCTCTGAATGTTGATATTTAATATTTTGTTTTTGCTTTAAATAACATCTCTCTTTGTGGTCCCGTGCGGGGCCCGGGTGGCGAATAGGCCCGCAGCAGAGCCTAGCTTGTCGTAAGAGGCGACTAAGGGTCTTGGGATTCTGACGTCGGGTCAGTGCTCAGCCCACAGAGCGACCAAGTGTGTACCCTAGGTGGCTGAATAGGGTGGCCCTCGTCCGCGGGGGTTGTCAGGTCTATAATACGGAAACCCTGACCGCCGACCATAGTGGGCCAACGTGTGTGGAGAGTGCCACGCTTCATGCACGTTAAAGACCCATTTGTGGACCGCCCAGTAGTGCACCACATAGGCTAAATTTTCCGCCCCTACCCACTTCTCCCCTTTTCCTGTGGTTCTTCAAAATTTACCGGTCCTTTGTTTCCCATCCCACCCCCATATTTCATTTATCATCATCGTTTCATGTTCATTTTATCACCCTTTTCATGTTCATCGCCTGTAAATAACCTATATAGCGTTGCATGGGCGTAAAACACCAACTCACTCACTCTCTCTTTGTGTCCCCATTTTCTCCACTTAATCATTATTTCATGTTCATTGTATTACCACTTTCATGTTCATTTCCCGGATATTGCTGAAATGGTGCTGCTTGCTAAATCCCTTAAAAATAGAACTGAACACTGTCTTTAAACCTATCATACTTTGGTTTTTTTTTTATCCCAATCGCGTTGGACTTCTTTAATTAAGGCTTTTCTGAAGACCATAGTGGGCCAACGTGTGTGGAGAGTGCCACGCTTCATGCTTCACGCTTCGTTTGGGAGCCATAATAATAAGAAAAATAAGAAACGGAGTAAAAACAATATGTCCCCGACGACACTTCGTGGTCGGGGACATAATAATAATAAGAAACCGAGCAAAAACAATATGTCTCCACAAACTTCGTTTTGGAGCCATAATAAGAAACCGAGCAAAAACAATATGTCTCCACAAACTTCGTTTGGGAGCCATAAAAATAATAACTAGGTATAATTGTGATCGCAAAGCGAGTCACAAATGTCCCCTCACGTACCCCTCTTTGTTTATAGCTGGCTTATTTAATAACATTTTTCTGTTTCCCATCCATTATAATGCTTAGATATAAATTTTCGTTAAATCTGAACAAGTTAAATTTTTACCGGAAGTGGTGGCCATTTTGAATTCTTCGACATTTTCGACAACGCACATAAATTCGGCATGCTATAAAACCGCTAGATATCAATTTTCGTTAAAATCGGAGCAAGTTTAATTTTTACCGGAATTGGCCGCCATTTTGAATTTTTCGACATTTTAAACAATGCGCCTCCATTCGGCATCCTTTAAAACCCCTAGATATCGATTTTCGTTAAAATCGGAACAAGTTTAATCTTTACCGGAAGTGGCGGCCATTTTGAATTTTTCAACAACGTGCCTCAATTCGTTATCATTCAAAAACCCTAGATATCAATTTTGGTTAAAATCGGAGCAAGTTGAATTTTTACCGGAAGTGGCGGCCATTTTGAATTTTTCGACATTATCGACAACGCGCATCAATTCGCCATCTTCCAAAACCCTTAGATATCAATTTTCGTTAAAATCGGAGCAAGTTCAATTTTTACCGGAAGTGGCGGCCATTTTGAATTTTTCGACATTTTCGACAACGCGCATCAATTCGCCATCCTTCAAAACCCTTAGATATCAATTTTCGTTAAAATCGGAGCAAGTTGAATTTTTACCGGAAGTGGCGGCCATTTTTAATTTTTCGACATTTTTAACGTTGCGTCTGAATTTGCCACCCTTCAAAACCCCTCGATATCAATTTCCGTTAAAATCAGAGCAAATTCAATTTTTACCGGAAGTGGCGGCCATTTTGAAAATGGCGGCCGATAAAAATAATTCGATACCAGAAATGAACTCGGCATACCCCAATTACCTTAAATACAAATTTTCATTTAAAAATAATGAAGTTTAAATTTTTTCCAAAAATTCAATTTGGATTATCTCCCCTTTTAAACTTCTTTTTCGTTCTTTTTTTGCAAAATTTTGAAAACCGCAAGTCCGATTTTAAAAATTCTTTTTTTGTATGATACCTCTTATATATACCTACTACATAGTGAAAGGAATTTTCCCTAATCCAGCCAGTTTGGAAATGACAGTAAAAATTCAACTTTGATTTTGAGGAGCCATTTTCAGGCCCCTATTTACCCTATAAGAGGTCGTTTGATTTTGACGAATAAACCTGATTACACAATCCATACTCTTGATATATGAAGTTTCAGCTTCTTACCTTTAAAGATGTTCTTTAAATCGAGCGGACAAGTTCACACTAAAGAATACTAAGAATAATAATAATAATAAAAAAAAATAATAACTAGTTCTAATTGTGATCGCAAGCGAGTCACATATATGTCCCCTCACGTACCCCTCTTTGTCAATATGTCTCTCCGCATTTGAGACAACTTAATATACCCAATTTTCATCAACCTAGGAGTAAGTTTCATTTTGGCGGGAAACGGCGGACATTTTGAAAATGGTCGACGATAAATAAATTTCAATGTCAAAAATCAACTCGCCATACCACTATTACCTTATATACCAGTTTTCATCAAAATCGGAGTAACTTTAATTTTGGCGGGAAACGGCGGCCATTTAGAAAATGGCCGACGATAAAAAAAAATTCATTCCGAAAATCAACTCAGCATACCACTATTACCTCAAATACCGATTTTCATCAAAATTGGTGTAACTTTAATTTTGGCGCGAAACGGTGGCCATTTTGAAAATGGCCGACTATAAAAAAAATTCGATGTCAAATATCATCTCGCCATACCACTATTACCTTATATACCAATTTTCGTCAAAATCGGAGTAACTTTAATTTTGGCGGGAAATGGCGGCCATTTTGAAAAAGGCCGACGATAGAAAAATTGTGATGTCAAAAATCATCTCGCCATACCACTATTACCTTATATAACAATTTTCATCAAAATCGGAGCAAGTTTAACTTTTGGCGGGAAATTTTAACCGCCATTTTGAAAATGGCCGCCAAAAAAAATTTTCGATACCAAAAATGAACTCGGCATACCACTATTACCTTGTAAACCAATTTTCATTAAGAAATAACAAAATTGAGAATTTATACATTACTATTACAAAATACAAGGTACAAAGAAAGATAACTCAATATGACCAAAAAATTAAATTTCGATTTTTTGCAAAATTTTGAAAATCGTAAGTCTGATTTTCAAAATTTTTTTTTTAAATGAAAGGTATTGAAAGTCCACACTTACCCTATAAAGGAATTTGTCCTACCCCTGCCGGATCAGAAATGCCAGGAAAAATTCAACTTCGGTTTTGAGGAGCCATTTTGAGGCCCTTTTTTTTACCTATAAGGGGTCGTTCGATTTCGACGAAAAATACAAAAAGCACAATCTCCCATTCCATACTCTTGATATATGAAGATTCAGCTTCCTACCTTAAAAGATGTCGAAAAAATGAGGTGGACAAGTTCACGGTCCAGAATACCGAGAAAAATAATAATAACTAGGTATAATTGTGATCGCAAAGCGAGTCACAAATGTCCCCTCACGTACCCCTCTTTGTTTATATCCGGCTTATTTGATAACATTTTTCTGTTTGCCATCCATTATAATTCTTAGATATCAATTTTCGTTAAATCTGAACAAGTTAAATTTTTACCGGAAGTGGCGGCCATTTTGAATTTTTCGACATTTTCGACAAAGCACATAAATTCGGCATGCTATAAAACCCTTAGATATCAAGTTTCGTAAAAATCGGAGCAAGTTTAATTTTTACCGGAAGTGGCCGCCATTTTGAATTTTTTGACATTTTTGACAATGCGCCTCAATTCGGCATCCTTTAAAACCCCTAGATATCGATTTTCTCTCAAATCAGAACAAGTTGAAATTTAACCGGAAGTGGCGGCTATTTTGAAAATGGCAGCTGAAAAAAAAATTTCAATACCAGAAATGAACTCAACATACCCCAATTACCTGAAATACAAATTTTCATTTAAAAATAATAAAGTTGAAAATTTTTCCCAAAATCCATGGAAGTGGCGGCCATTTTGAAAATGGCGGCCAATAAAAAATTTCGATACCAGAATGAACTCGGCATACTTCAATAACCTTAACTACAAATTTTCATCAAATTCGGACCAAGTTTCAATTTTGGCGGGAAACAGTCGGCCATTTTGAAAATGGCCGACCAATAATTTTTTCAAGACAAAGAACTTATCTTGGCATATACACCAATACCTGTTAACAGGTCTTAGGCGATACTTAATGTATATAATGTTACTTACAAATACTGATTCTTTTATGCAATTTCATATAATGTGGTATTCAATTATCTCCCCTTTTTTTCGAATTTTTGCAAAATTTTGAAAACGGTAAGTCCGATTTTCAAAATTCTTTTTTTGAAAGATACCTCTTGTACATACCTATTTAATATATAAACAGATTTTCAATAATTCAGCCGGTTTATAAATGCCGTTAAAAATAAAACGTTGATTTTGAGGAGCCATTTTCAGGCCCCTATAAACCCCAAAAGAGGGCGTTTTATTTTGACGAAAAAATCTGATTACACAATTTCACACTCCATACTCTTGATATATGAAGTTTCAGCTTCCTACCTTCAAAGATGTTCTTTAAATCGAGCGGAAAAGTTCACACTACAGAATACTAAGAATAATAATAATAAAAAAAATAATAACTAGTTCTAATTGTGATCGCAAGCGAGTCACATACATGTCCCCTCACGTACCCCTCTTTGACAATATTTCTGGATTTTGTGGTAACCCTGTTTAAGCAATGACGCCCTTATCATTCCATTGAAGCACCCTTTTTACAAGCATTGGTAGCGTACTTGTAAACTATTGTAGTGACTAGCGAGCATAACTACCGCTCTCGTCCTCTACAATGGAGCCACTCTTCAATGAAATGCTAAAAACGTTACGGAGAAGCTTTTGGTTGACATCCATATGAGATATTATTCTCCCTTAATCTCATATAGTCGAGAAGAGTCACACAGTCGCATCCAAAAGCTGTTGCATCGGACCATAAACAAAATTTGATGCTAAAAATGAACTCCCCATACCACAATTACCCTGTATATTAATTTTCATTAAAATCGGAGCAAGTTTAATTTTGGCGGGAAACGGCGGCCATTTTGAAAATGGCCGACGATATAAAAAAATTAATGTCAAAAATCAACTCGCAATACCACTATTACCTTGAATACCAATTTTCATCAAAATCTGAGTAACTTTAATTTTGGCGGGAAACGGCGGCCATTTTGAAAATGGTTGACGATAAATAAATTTCAATGTCAAAAATCAAATCCCCATACCACTATTACCTTATATACCAGTTTTCATCAAAATCGGAGTAACTTTAATTTTGGCGGGAAACTGCGGCCATTTTGAAAATGGCCGACGATCAAAAAAATTCGATGTCAAAAATCAACTCGCCATACCACTATTACCTTACATACCAATTTTCATCAAAATCGGAGCAAGTTTAAATTTTTGCGGGAAAATGGCAGCCATTTTAGCCGCCATTTTGAAAATGGCCGTCAAAAAAATTTTTCGACTCCAAAAATGAACTCGGCATACCACTATTACCTTGTAAACCAATTTTCATTAAGAAATAACAAAGTTAAGAATTTTTACATTACTATTACAAAATATATTGTTCCAAGAAAGATAACTCAATTTGACAAAAAAATTAAATTTCGATTTTTTGCAAAATTTTGAGAACCGTAAGTCTGATTTTCAAAATTCTTTTTTTAAATGAAAGGTATTAAAAGTCTACACTTACCCTTTAAAGGAATTTTTCCTACCCCTGCCGGATCAGAAATGCCAGGTAAAAATTCAACTTCGGTTTCGAGGAGCCATTTTGAGGCCCTTTTTTGACCTATAAGGGGTCATTCGATTTCGGCGAAAAATACAAAAAGCACAATCTCCCATTCCATACTCTTGATTTATGAAGTTTCAGCTTCCTACCTTAAAAGATGTCGAAAAAATGAGGTGGACAAGTTCACCACTCCAGAATACCGAGAAAAATAATAATAATAATAACTAGTTCTAATTGTGATCGCAAGCGAGTCACATATATGTCCCCTCACGTACCCCTCTTTGTCAATATGTCTTTTGGCATTTGATATAACTTAATTTACCCAATTTTCATCAAAATAGGAGTCATTTTAATTTTGGTGGGAAACGGCGGCCATTTTCAAAATGGCCGACGATAAATAAATTTCAATGTCAGAAATCAACTCTCCATACCACTTTTACCTTATATACCAGTTTTTATAAAAATCGGAGTAACTTTAATTTTGGCGGGAAATGGCGGCCATTTTGAAAATGACCGATGATGAAAAATTTTTAATGTCAAAAATCAACTCGCAATACCACTATTTCCTTATATGTCAATTTTCATCAAAATCTGAGTAACTTTAATTTTGGCGGGAAACGGCGGCCATTTTGAAAATAGCCGACGATAAAAAAATGTTGATGTCAAAAATCAACTCGCCATACCACTTTTACCTTATATACCAATTTTCATCAAAATCTGAGTAACTTTAATTTTGGCGGGAAACGGCGGCCATTTTGAAAATGGCCGACTTTGAAAAAATTTTGATGTCAAAAATCAACTCGCCATACCACTATTACCTTATATACCAATTTTCATTAAAATCGGAGTAATTTTAATTTTGGCGGGAAATGGCGGCCATTTTTAAAATGGCCGCCAAAAAAAAAATTTCGATTCCAAAATTGAACTCGGCATACCACTATTACCTTGTAAACCAATTTTCATAAAGAAATAACAAAGTTGAGAATTTTTTTCATTAATATCACAAAATATATGGTACAAAGAAAGATAACTCAATCTTACAAAAAAAATAATTTTCGATTTTTTGCAAAATTTTGAAAACGGTAAGTCCGATTTTCAAAATTTTTTTTTTAAATGAAAGGTATTGTATATCCGCACTTAACCTATGAGGGAATTTTTCCTACCCCTGCCGGATCAGAAATGCCAGGAAAAATTCAACTTCGGTTTCGAGGAGCCATTTTGAGGCCCTTTTTTTACCTATATGGGGTCGTTCGATTTCGGCAAAAAATACAAAAAGCACAATCTCCCATTCCATACTCTTGATTTGTGAATTTTCAGCTTCCTACCTTAAAAGATGTTGAAAAAATGAGGTGGACAAGTTCACGATCCAGAATACCGAGAAAAATAATAATAATAATAATAATAAGAAACCGAGCAAAAACAATATGTCCCCGACACTTCGTGTTCGGGGACATAATAATAAGAAACCGAGCAAAAACAATATGTCCCCGACACTTCGTGTTCGGGGACATAATAAGAAACCGAGCAAAAACAATATGTCCCCGACACTTCATGTTCGGGGACATAATAATAATAACTAGGTATAATTGTGATCGCAAAGCGAGTCACAAATGTCCCCTCACGTACCCCTCTTTGTTATAATCCAGCTTATTCAAGAATATTTTTCTGTTCGCCATCCATTATTAAGCTTAGATATCAATTTTCGTTGAAATCGGAGCAAGCAGAATTTTTACCGGATGTGGCGGCCATTTTGAATTTTTCGACATTTTCGCCTTCACGCCTAAATTCGCCATCCTTTACAACCTCTAGATATCAATTTTTGTTAAAATAATAGCAAGATGAATTTTTACCGGAAGTGGCGGCCATTTTGAATTTTTGGACATTTTCAACTTCACGCCTCAATTCGCCATCCTTTAAAACCCCTAGATATCAATTTTCGTTAAAATCGGAGCAAGTTGAATTTTTATCGGAAGTGGCGGCCATTTTGAATTTTCGACATCTTCGACTTCACGTCTCAATTCGCCATCCTTTAAAACCCCTAGATATTAATTTTCGTTAACATTTGAGTGAGTTGAATTTTTACCGGAAGTGGCGGCCATTTTGAATTTTTCAACATTTTCGACATCCCGCCTCAATTCGCCATCCTTTAAAACCCCTAGATATCAATTTTCGTTAGAATGGGAGCAAGTTGAATTTTTACCGGAAGTGGCGGCCATTTTGAATTTTTCAACTTTTTCGACATCACGCCTCAATTTGCCATCCTTTACATTTGTAAAACCCCTAGATATCAGTTTTCGTTAAAATTGGAGCAAGTTCAATTTTTACCGGAAGTGGCGGCCATTTTGAAAATTGCGACCGATATTTTTTTTTCATATAAGAAATGAACTCAGCATGCCCCAATTACCTTAAATACAAATTTTCATTAAAAAATAATAAAGTTTAAATTTTTCCCATAATTCATTAAAGCGGCGGCCATTTTGATAATGTCGGCCGAAAAAAAATTTTTGATACCAGAAATGAACTCGGCACACCCCAATTACCTTAAATACAAATTTTCATTTCAAAATAATAAATTTTAAAAAAATTCCCAAAACTCAATTTGGATTATCTCCCTTTTAAATTTCTTTTTTCGTTTTTTTGCAAAATATTGAAAACCGTAAGTCCGATTTTCAAAATTCTTTTTTTGAATGATACCTCTTGTAAGTACCTATTTTATATATATACAGATTTTAATATTCCCGCCGGTTTACAAATACCGCTTAAAATAAAACTTTGATTTCGAGGAGCCATTTTCAGGCCCCTATTTACCCTATAAGGGGTCGTTTGATTTTGGCAAAAAAACCTGATTACACAATTTCACACTCCATACTCTTGAATTATGAAGTTGCAGCTTCCTAACTTCAAAGATGTTCTTTAAATTGGTGGGACAAGTTCACACTATAGAATACTAAGAAAAATAATAATAACTAGTTCTAATTGTGATCGCAAGCGAGTCACGTTCATGTCCCCTCACGTACCCCTCTTTGTCAATATGTGTTTTGGCATTTGAGAATACCTAATATACTAATTTTCATCAAGATCGGAGTAAGTTTAATTTTGGCGGGAAACGGCGGCCATTTTGAAAATGGCCAACGATAAAAAAAATTTTGATATCAAAAATAAACTCGCCATACCACAATAACCTTATATACCAATTTTCATTAAAATCGGAGTAACTTTGATTTTTGGCGGGAAACGGCGGCCATTTTGAAAATGGCCGACGAAATAAAAATTTCGATATCAAAAATCAACTCGCCATGGCACTATTACCTTATATACCAATTTTCATCAAAATCAGAGTAACTTTAATTTTGGCGGGAAACAGTGGCCATTTTGAAAATGGCCGACAATAAAAAAAAATTATGTCAAAAATCAACTCGCCATACCACTATTACTTTATATACCAATTTTCGTCAAAATCGGAGTAACCTTAATTTTGGCGGGAAAAGGCGGCCATTTTGAAAATGGCCGACGATAGAAAAATTTTGATGTCAAAAATCATCTCGCCATACCACTATTACCTTATATACCAATTTTCATCAAAATCGGAGCAAGTTTAAATTTTGGCGGGAAATTTTAGCCGCCATTTTGAAAATGGCCGCCAAAAAAAATGTTCGTTACCAAAAATGGTCTCGGCATACCACTATTACCTTGTAACCCAATTTTCAATAAGAAATAACAAAGTTGAGAATTTTTACATTACTACTACATAATACAAAGTACAAAGAAAGATAACTCAATATGACAAAAAAATTAAATTTCGATTTTTTGCAAAATTTTGAAAACCGTAAGTCTGATTTTCAAATTTTTTTTTTAAATGAAAGGTATTGAAAGTCTACACTTACCCCATAAAGGAATTTGACCTACCCCTGCCGGATCAGAAATGCCAGGTAAAAATTCAACTTCGGTTTCGAGGAGCCATTTTGAGGCCCTTTTTTTACCTATAAGGGGTCGTTCGATTTCGACGAAAAATACAAAAAGCACAATCCCCCATTCCATACTCTTGATATATGAAGATTCAGCTTCCTACCTTAAAAGATGTCGAAAAAATGAGGTGGACAAGTTCACGGTCCAGAATACCGAGAAAAATAATAATAATTAAAATTTACGTTTCCCGAAACGTGGGATGTCCCCTCTCGTTCTCATTTAATGTCTGTCCTCTTCAACAGAAATTCCGACAATGTGCCGTGAGTCGCCATCACCCATATACCCTGTATACCAAGTTTCGTTGAAATCGGACGATGATTACATTTTTCGCGATTTTCGGCGGCCATCTTGAAAATGGCGGCCATTACAGAAATTCCGACAATGCGCCATCAGTTGCCATCACCTATATATCCTGTATACCATGTTTCGTTGAAATCGGACAATGTTTACATTTTTCACGATTTTCGGCGGCCATCTTGAAAATGGCGGCCATTACAGAAATTCCGACAATGCGCCGTCAGTCGCCATCACCCTTATACCCTGTATACCAAGTTTCGTTGAAATCGGAAAATGTTTACATTTTTCGCGATTTTCGGCGGCCATCTTGGAAATGGCGGCCATTACAGAAATTCCGACAATGCGCCATCAGTCGCCATCACCGTTATACCCTGTATACCAAGTTTCGTTGAAATCGGACAATGTTTACATTTTTCGCCATTTTTGGCGGCCATTTTGAAATTTAAAATTGCAAAAAACACTGTAGGACCTTGGGACCTATCACCCCTCCAAGTTTCAAATCGATCGGTCCACCTTTGTCCGAGGAGATAGTCGGACAAGTTCGTGCATCAGGTTGACGGAAGAAAAAGAAAAAAGTATAATAATAACTAGTTCTAATTGTGATCGCAAGCGAGTCACATACATGTCCCCTCACGTACCCCTCTTTGACAATATTTCTGGCTTTTGTGGGAACCCTGTTTAAGCAATGACGCCCTTATCATTCCATTGAAGCACCCTTTTTACAAGCATTGGTAGCGTACTTGTAAACTGTTGTAGTGACTAGCGAGCATAACTACCGCTCTCGTCCTCTACAATGGAGCCACTCTTCAATGAAATGCTAAAAACGTTACGGAGAAGCTTTTGGTTGACATCCATATGAGATATTATTCTCCCTTAATCTCATATAGTCGAGAAGAGTCACACAGTCACATCCTAAAGCTGTTGCATCGGACCATAAACAAAATCTGATGCTATTAATGAACTCCCCATACCATAATTACCCTGTATATTAATTTTCATTAAAATCGGAGTAAGTTTTATTTTGGCGGGAAACAGTGGCCATTTTGAAAATGGCCGACCATAAATAAATTTCAATGTCAAAAATCAACTCGCTATACCACTGTTACCTTTTACACCAGTTTTCATGAAAATCAGAGTAACTTTAATTTTGGCGGGAAACGGCGGCCATTTAGAAAATGGCCGACAATAAAAAAAAATTCGATGTCAAAAATCATCTCGCCATACCACTATTACCTTATATACCAATTTTCGTCAAAATCGGAGTAACTTTAATTTTGGCGGGAAATGGCGGCCATTTTGAAAATGGCCGACGATAAAAAAAAATTGTTGTCAAAAATCATCTCGCCATACCACTATTACCTTACATACCAATTTTCATCAAAATTGGAGCAAGTTTAAATTTTGGCGGGAAATTTTAGCCGCCATTTTTAAAATGGCCGCCAAAAAAATTTTTGATACCAAAAATGAACTCGGCATACCACTATTACCTTGTATACCAATTTTCATTAAGAAATAACAAAGTTGAGAATTTTAACATTACTATTACAAAATATATTGTACCAAGAAAGATAACTCAATATGACAAAAAAATTAAATTTCGATTTTTTGCAAAATTTTGAAAACCGTAAGTCCGATTTTCAAAAAAAAATTTTTCAGTGAAAGCTATTGAAAGTCTACACTTACCCCGTAAAGGAATTTGACCTTCCCCTGCCGGATCAGAAATGCCAGGTAAAATTCAACTTCGGTTTCGAGGAGCCCTTTTTTTACCTATAAGGGGTCGTTCGATTTCGACGAAAAATACAAAAAGCACATTCTCCCATTCCATACTCTTGATATATGAAAATTCAGCTTCCTACCTTAAAAGATGTCGAAAAAATGAGGTGGACAAGTTCACGGTCCAGAATACCGAGAAAAATAATAATAACTAGTTCTAATTGTGATCGCAAGCGAGTCACATACATGTCCCCTCACGTACCCCTCTTTGTCAATATATGTTTGGGCATTTGAGAATACCTAATATACCAATTTTCATCAAGATTGGAGTAAGTTTAATTTAGGCAGGAAACGGCGGCCATTTTGAAATTGGCCAACGATAAAAAAATTTTTGATGACAAAAATAAACTCGCCATACCACAATAATCTCATATACCAATTTTCTTCAAAATCGGAGTAACTTTGATTTTTGGCAGGAAACGGCGGCCATTTTGAAAATGGTCGATGAAAAAAATTTTTCGATGTCAAAAATCAACTCGCCATAGCACTATTACCTTATATACCAATTTTCATCAAAATCAGAGTAACTTTAATTTTGGCGGGAAACGGCGGCCATTTTGAAAATGGCCGACAATAACAAAAAATTTATGTCAAAAATCAACTCGCCATACCACTATTACTTTATATACCAATTTTCGTCAAAATCGGAGTAACTTTAATTTTGGCGGGAAAAGGCAGCCATTTTGAAAATGGCTGACGATAAAAAAATTTTGATGTCAAAAATCATCTCGCCATACCACTATTACCTTATATACCAATTTTCATAAAAATCGGAGCAAGTTGAAATTTTGGCGGGAAATTTTAGCCGCCATTTGGAAAATGGCCGCCAAAAAAATTGTCGATACCAAAAATGAACTCTGCATACCACTATTACATTGTAAACCAATTTTCAATAAGAAATAATAAAATTGAGAATTTTTACATTACTATTACATTATACAGAGTACAAAGAAAGATAACTCAATATGACAAAAAAATTAAATTTCGATTTTTTGCAAAATTTTGAAAACCGTAAGTCCGATTTTCAAATTTTTTTTTTTTAATGAAAGGTATTAATAGCGAGCATAGCTTGCAAGCGGGCACGAAGTGCCCGCTCGAGCGGAGAGCTCTACGGTATTTGTTTCCGCGAGAAATTTGCTAATGCTGATTTAGATTTTTTATGGTCCGGAAAGAGTTATTATTTTTACAGGTCCGGAGTGAATGTTAAAATAATTTATAAGAAAAGAAATAATGCTTAAAAAAATAATAAATTGCGTTTTTTACAAGAAAATAATATTCTTAAAATAATAAATACATATAAGCTGCTCGTTTCTTTTTGTTTATATGCACCTACGAAACTAACGTGTCTCGAAGCTTAATCGCCCCATACCATCTCGCCCCAAAATAAGCAAATGGAAATATTGGAAATTAAATGATAGCGATATCCCTGAATGTCGACATTTAGAACAAACAAAAAAACGTAGTCCCTTTTAGCTATGCTCGCATTTAGGCAATGCCTACTCCATATTAGTCTACACTTACTCCATAAAGGAATTTGACCTACTCCTGCCGGATCAGAAATGCCAGGTAAAATTCAACTTCGGTTTCGAGGAGCCATTTTGAGGCCCTTTTTTGACCTATAAGGGGTCGTTCGATTTCGACGAAAAATACAAAAAGCACAATCTCCCATTCCATACTCTTGATATATGAAGATTCAGCTTCCTACCTTAAAAGATGTCAAAAAAATGAGGTGGACAAGTTCACGGTCCAGAATACCGAGAAAAATAATAATAACTAGTGCTGACTGTGTAAGGGATGCCCAACACAAAAATATCTCCCAAACGTTCGCATATTGTCACTCTTGCATAAATTTTGACATCGCATCCTAACTCGCCATCATTTCAAACCCCTAGATACCAAATTTTGTCGAAATCGAAGCATTTTGACAATTTTCCCATTTTTGGGCCCGAAAAATCGCATTTTCGTGAATAACTCGAAAACCGTAAATATCGCTCCGAAATTTTTTTTCGTATTATTAAAGAGCTCCTTTTGCTCTACTCACCTACAAAATTTCAGAACCCTGCACACCTAGGTAACCGAGATATCGCAATGTCCTATATTATGACCTTTACCTGTTTCCATGGAAACGGCGGCCATTTTGAAATCTTTGAAAATTGCATGCACACCTTTGGGACCCACTCTATCACCTTACAAAATTTCATAAAGAACCATTGAGTAGTTTTTGAGAAACCACTCGGACACGTTCATGTCCGGAAGAAGAAAAAAAAGAAGAAGAAGAATAATAACTAGTGCTGACTGTGTTGGGGATGCCCAACACAAAAATATCTCCCAAACGTATGCATATTGTCACTCTTGTATAAATTTTGACATCGCATCCTAACTCGTCATCATTTGAAACCCCTAGATACCAAATTTTGTCGAAATCGTAGCATTTTTACAGTTTTCCCATTTTTTGGACCGAAAAATCGCATTTTCGTGAATAACTCGCAAACCGTAAATATCGCTTCAAATTTTTTTTCATATTATTAAAGAGCTCCTTTTGCTCTATCACCCTGCAAAATTTCAGAACCCTGCGCACATAGGTAACCGAGATATGGCAATGTCCTATATTATGACCTTATCTCGTTTCCATGGAAACGGCAGCCATTTTGAAAATTCCGATAAGTGCATGCACACCTTTGGGACCCACTCTATCAACATATAAAATTTCATGAAGATCCATTGAGTAGTTTCCGAGAAACCTTCCGGACAAGTTCATGTCCGGAAGAAAAAAAAAGAATAATAATAAGAAACAGAGTAAAAACAATATATCTCCCAAACATAGTGTTTGGGAGATATAATAAGAAACAGAGTAAAAACAATATATCTCCCAAACATAGTGTTTGGGAGATATAATAACAAGTGCTGACTGTGTTGGGGATGCCCAACACAAAATGTCTCCCAAACGAATGCATTTTTGACCTCATATTCTAATTTACCATCCTTTAAAACCCCTAGATACAAAATTTTGTTGAAATCGAAGCATGTTGACGAATTTGGATTTTTTGGCCCGAAAAATCACATTTTCGCAAATAACTCGAAAACCGTAAATATCGCTTCAAAATTTTTTTCGTATTATTGAAGAGCTCCTTTTGCTCTATTCACCTACAAAATTTCAGCCTCCTACGCACCTAGGTTACCGAGATATCGCAATGTCCTATATTATGAACTTTTGCTAATTACACGAAAACGGCGGCCATTTTGAAAATTTCGAAATGTCCGTGCACAACTTCAATAACACATCTACCATCCTACAATGTTTCGTTAATATCCTTCAAGGCGTTTTGAAGAAAATGTGCGGACACGTTCATGTCGAAGAAAGAAGAAGAAAAATAATAATAAGAAGAAACAGAGTAAAAACAATATGTCTCCAAACTTTCGTTTGGGAGACATAATAATAACTAGTTCTAATTGTGATCGCAAGCGAGTCACATACATGTCCCCTCACGTACCCCTCTTTGTCAATATGTGTTTGGGCATTTGAGAATACCTAATATACCAATTTTCATCAAGATCGGAGTAAGTTTAATTTTGGCGGGAAACGGCGGCCATTTTGAAATTGGCCAACGATAAAAAATTTTTGATGTCAAAAATAAACTCGCCATACCACAATAACCTAATATACCAATTTTCATTAAAATTGGAGTAACTTTGATTTTTGGCGGGAAACGGTGGCCATTTTGAAAATGGCCGACGAAATAAAATTTCCGATGTCAAAAATCAACTCGCCATACCACTATTACCTTATATACTAATTTTCATCAAAATCAGAGTAACTTTAATTTTTGCGGGAAACGGCGGCCATTTTGAAAATGGCCGACAATAAAAAAAAATTATGTCAAAAATCAACTCGCCATACCACTATTACTTTATATACCAATTTTCGTCAAAATCGGAGTAACTTTAATTTTGGCGGGAAAAGCCGGCCATTTTGAAAATGGCCGACGATAGAAAAAATTTGATGTCAAAAATCATCTCGCCATACCACTATTACCTTATATACCAATTTTCATCAAAATCGGAGCAAGTTTAAATTTTGGCGGGAAATTTTAGCCGCCATTTTGAAAATGGCCGCCAAAAAAAATTTTCGATACCAAAAATGAACTCGGCATACCACTATTACCTTGTAAACCAATTTTCATTAAGAAATAACAAAATTGAGTATTTATACATTACTATTACAAAATACAAGGTACAAAGAAAGATAACTCAATATGACAAAAAAATTAGATTTCGATTTTTTGCAAAATTTTGAAAACCGTAAGTCCGATTTTCAAAATTTTTTTTTTTAAATGAAAGGTATTGAAAGTCCACACTTACCCCATAAAAGAATTTGTCCTACCTCTGCCGGATCAGAAATGCCAGGTAAAAATTCAACTTCGGTTTCGAGGAGCCATTTTGAGGCCCTTTTTTGACCTATAAGGGGTCGTTCGATTTCGACGAAAAATACAAAAAGCACAATCTCCCATTCCATACTCTTGATATATGAAGATTCAGCTTCCTACCTTAAAAGATGTTGAAAAAATGAGGTGGACAAGTTCACGGTCCAGAATACCGAGAAAAATAATAATAATAACTAGGTATAATTGTGTTGGGATGCCAACACACAAGTCGCCCAAAATCGCCTTGGATAGAGTTCCATTCAAATCAGTGCATCAAAATAAGTCTAGAAATCAAATTTCGTTGAAATCAGACAAAGTTGACGTTTTTAGGGGGGCGGGTGTAGTAAAATGGCCGCCATTTTGAAACCGTAAGTCGGATTTCAAATCCGGTCGCAGATTTGAGCTCAGCATACCCGCTTTACCCAGATGACCAATTTTCAAGACAATCCGATGAAAAAAAATTTCCGCCCACTTTTTCCGATTTTAAAGAAAAAACCTGATTACACAATTTCACACTCCATACTCTTGATATATGAAGTTTCAGCTTCTTACCTTTAAAGATGTTCTTTTAATCGAGCGGACAAGTTCACACTAAAGAATACTAAGAATAATAATAATAAAAAAAAATTAATAATAATAAGAAACCGAGCAAAAACAATATGTCCCCGACACTTCGTGTTCGGGGACATAATAACTAGTTCTAATTGTGATCGCAAGCGAGTCACACATATGTCCCCTCACGTACCCCTCTTTGCCAATTTTGATGTCAGAAATCAACTTGCCATACCACTATTACCTTATGTACAAGTTTTCATAAAAATCGGAGTAACTTTAGTTTTTAGCGGGAAACAGCGGCCATTTTGAAAATGGCCGATAAAAAAAAATTTTGATGTAAAAAAAAACTCGCCATACCATAATTACCTTGTATACCAATTTTCATCAAAATCTGAGTAACTTTTAATTTTGGAAACGGCGGCCATTTTGAAAATGGCCGACGAAAAAAATTTTGATGTCAAAATTCAACTTGCTATACCACTATTACCTTAAATACCAATTTTAATCAAAATCGGAGCAAGTTTAAATTTTGGCGGGAAAATGGCAGCCGTTTTGAAAATGGCCGACATTAGAAAATTTTCGATGTCAAAAATCATCTTGCCATACCACTATTACCTTATATACCAGTTTTCGTTCAAATCGGAGTAACTTTAATTTTAGCGGGAAACGGCGGCCATTTTGAAAATGGCTGACGATAAAAAAAATTTGATGTCAAAAATCAACTCACCATTCCACTATTACCATATATACCAATTTTCATCAAAATCGGAGGAAGTTTAAATTTTGGCGGGAAAATGGCAGCCATTTTAGCCGCCATTTTGAAAATGGCCGCTAAAAAAAATTTCGATTCCAAAAAATGAACTCGGCATACAACTATTACCTTGTAAACAAATTTTCATTAAGAAATAATAAAGTTGAGAATTTTTTTCAATACTGTTACAAAATATATTGTACAAAGGAAGATAACTCAATCTTACAAAAAATTAAATTTCGATTTTTTGCAAAATTTTGAAAACGGTAGGTCCGATTTTCAAAATTTTTTTTTAAATGAAAGGTATTAAATATTCGCACTTTACCTATAAAGGAATTTTTCCTACCCCTGCCGGATCAGAAATGCCAGGTAAAAATTCAACTACGGTTTCGAGCAGCCATTTTGAGGCCCTTTTTTGACCTATAAGGTGTCGTTCGATTTCGACGAAAAATACAAAAAGCACAATCTCCCATTCCATATTCTTGATATATGAAAATTCAGCTTCCTACCTTAAAAGATGTTGAAAAAATGAGGTGGACAAGTTCACGGTCCAGAATACCGAGAAAAATAATAATAATAACTAGGTATAATTGTGTTGGGATGCCAACACACAAGTCGCCCAAAATCGCCTTGGATAGAGTTCCATTCAAATCAGTGCATCAAAATAAGTCTAGAAATCAAATTTCGTTGAAATCAGACAAAGTTGACGTTTTTAGGGGGGCGGGTGTAGTAAAATGGCCGCCATTTTGAAACCGTAAGTCGGATTTCAAATCCGGTCGCAGATTTGAGCTCAGCATACCCGCTTTACCCAGATGACCAATTTTCAAGACAATCCGATGAAAAACAAATTTCTGCCCACTTTTTCCGATTTTAAAGAAAAAACCTGATTACACAATTTCACACTCCATACTCTTGATATATGAAGTTTCAGCTTCTTACCTTTAAAGATGTTCTTTTAATCGAGCGGACAAGTTCACACTAAAGAATACTAAGAATAATAATAATAAAAAAAAAATAATAATAATAAGAAACCGAGCAAAAACAATATGTCCCCGACACTTCGTGTTCGGGGACATAATAACTAGTTCTAATTGTGATCGCAAGCGAGTCACACATATGTCCCCTCACGTACCCCTCTTTGCCAATTTTAATGTCAGAAATCAACTTGCCATACCACTATTACCTTATGTACAAGTTTTCATAAAAATCGGAGTAACTTTAGTTTTTAGCGGGAAACGGCGGCCATTTTGAAAATGGCCGATGAAAAAAAATTTTGATGTCAAAAAAAACTCGCCATACCATAATTACCTTGTATACCAATTTTCATCAAAATCTGAGTAACTTTTAATTTTGGCGGGAAACGGCGGCCATTTTGAAAATGGCCGACAAAAAAAATTTTGATGTCAAAATTCAACTTGCTATACCACTATTACCTTAAATACCAATTTTAATCAAAATCGGAGCAAGTTTAAATTTTGGCGGGAAAATGGCAGCCGTTTTAAAAATGGCCGACATTAGAAAATTTTCGATGTCAAAAATCATCTTGCCATACCACTATTACCTTATATACCAATTTTCGTTCAAATCGGAGTAACTTTAATTTTGGCGGGAAACGGCGGCCATTTTGAAAATGGCTGACGATAAAAAAAATTTGATGTCAAAAATCAACTCACCATTCCACTATTACCACATATACCAATTTTCATCAAAATCGGAGGAAGTTTAAATTTTGGCGGGAAAATGGCAGCCATTTTAGCCGCCATTTTGAAAATGGCCGCTAAAAAAAATTTCGATTCCAAAAATGAACTCGGCATACAACTATTACCTTGTAAACAAATTTTCATTAAGAAATAATAAAGTTGAGAATTTTTTTCAATACTGTTACAAAATATATTGTACAAAGGAAGATAACTCAATCTTACAAAAAATTAAATTTCGATTTTTTGCAAAATTTTGAAAACGGTAGGACCTACCGTTTTCAAAATTTTGCAAAAAATCGAAATTTAATTTTTAAATGAAAGGTATTAAATATTCGCACTTTACCTATAAAGGAATTTTTCCTACCCCTGCCGGATCAGAAATGCCAGGTAAAAATTCAACTACGGTTTCGAGCAGCCATTTTGAGGCCCTTTTTTGACCTATAAGGGGTCGTTCGATTTCGACGAAAAATACAAAAAGCACAATCTCCCATTCCATACTCTTGATATATGAAAATTCAGCTTCCTACCTTAAAAGATGTTGAAAAAATGAGGTGGACAAGTTCACGGTCCAGAATACCGAGAAAAATGATAATAATAACTAGGTATAATTGTGTTGGGATGCCAACACACAAGTCGCCCAAAATCGCCTTGGATAGAGTGGAAAACGAATGTACAAATTTCTTGTAGTCGATTATACCAAGACTTACTTTGTCATCAATGAGTCCAAGAAAAAGAACAAATTTACAGAAGACCAAATAATCGACATGCTCAACTTTCTTATTGACAACATATTTGTTCAGTTTGGTGGACGTGTTTTTCAGCAAACAATAGGGATTCCAATGGGCACTAATTGTGCACCTTTGCTTGCTGATTTGTTTCTTCATTCATATGAAGCAGACTTCTTGCAATCTCTTCTAGACAAAAAAGACCGTAGACTAGCTCTCTCTTTCAACCTCACGTTCCGTTATATTGATGATGTCCTTTCACTAAACAATTCTCGATTTGGTGACTTTCTCCATCTCATATATCCACAGGAGCTTGAGATAAAGGACACAACGGATTCTAGGAAGTCTGCTTCATATTTAGATCTACATCTCGAAATTGACTCTCAAGGAAGACTTTCAACAAGGCTCTATGACAAACGTGATGACTTCAACTTTCCAATCGTCAACTTCCCCTTCTTGTGTAGCAATATTCCGTCAGCTCCAGCTTATGGAGTTTACGTATCTCAATTGATTCGTTACTCCAGAGCGTGCGGGACTTACATCGATTTCCTTAGCAGAGCGACACGTCTGACGCAAAAATTGCTCACACAGGGTTATGTTGCTCCTCGGTTGCTGTCTTCACTCAAGAAATTTTACGGAAGACATCATGCACTTATAGACAAATATGGGATTTCGATCTCTCAGATGAGTGCAGATGTTGGTTTGTCATAGTGTGTTGTTTTGTCTTCCTTTACTGGATTTGACACGCTGAATGGACTATTGGCAACGCGACGGGTGTGCTATAGCAAGCAGAAACTGCTTACTCTTCCGGAGCACCTGAGTTCACTCTTGTTTCGACTGGAGTTCGCGTTGTTGATTGATATTCAGTTGTTTTGTGTTTCCATGTTTTACGTGTTGTCTGTTTTTGTCCCGTTCTTGTTTGTGTTTACTGGTTTAGTCTCTGCCCTTTCGGACTTTTGACATTCGGATACCCCATTGGTACCTCTGCTTCTTCCATTCAAATCAGTGCATCAAAATAAGTCTAGAAATCAAATTTCGTTGAAATCAGACAAAGTTGACGTTTTTAGGGGGGTGGGTGTAGTAAAATGGCCGCCATTTTGAAACCGTAAGTCGGATTTCAAATCCGGTCGCAGATTTGAGCTCAGCATACCCGCTTTACCCAGATGACCAATTTTCAAGACAATCCGATGAAAAAAAAATGTCCGCCCACTTTTTCCGATGGCCGCCATTTTGAAACGGCGGCCATGTTGAAAATTTTAAAAGTGCATTACACCACTTTGAGTGACCCACTATCCAATCTCACAAGTGTTATTCAATTTCCTTGGACCATTTTCTTGTATTAGGGAGGACAACTTTACGATAAAGAATCAGAAGAATAATAACTAGCTATAATTTGTGTTGGGATGCCAACACACAAGTCGCCCAAAATCGCCTTGGATACTTTTTCTTCCCATTCAGTACAATAATATATGTATAGAAATCAAATTTCATTGAAATTGGACAAAGTTCACATTTTTAAGGGGGGCGGGTGTAGTACAATGACCGCCATTTTGAAACCGGAAGTCGAATTTTAAATCTGGTCGCAGATTTGAAATCAGCATACCCGCTTTACCCAGATGACCAATTTTCAAGACGATCCGATGAAAAAAAATTTTCCGCCCACTTTTTCTGATGGCCGCCATTTTGAAACGGCGGCCATGTTGAAAATTTCAAAAGTGCATTACACAACTTTGAGTGACCCACTATCCAATCTCACAAGTGTTATTGAATTTCCTTGGACCGTTTTCTTGTATTAGGGAGGACAACTTTACGATAAAGAATCAGAAGAATAACTAGGTATAATTGTGTTGGGATGCCAACACACAAGTCGCCCAAAATCGCCTTGGATAGAGTTCCATTCAAATCAGTGCATCAAAATAAGTCTAGAAATCAAATGTCGTTGAAATCGGACAAAGTTGACGTTTTTAGGGGGGCGGGTGTAGTAAAATGGCTGCCATTTTGTAACCATAAGTCGGATTCCAAATCCGGTCGCAGATTTGAGCTCAGCATACCCGCTTTACCCAGATGACTAATTTTCAAGACGATCCGATGAAAAAAAAATTTCCGCCCACTTTTTCCGATGGCCGCCATTTTGAAACGGCGGCCATCTTGAAAATTTTAAAAGTGCATTACACAACTTTGAGTGACCCACTATCCAATATCACAAGTGTTATTCAATTTCCTTGGACCATTTTCTCGTATTAGGGAGGACAACTTTACGATAAAGAATCAGAAGAATAATAATAACTAGTGCTGACTGTGTTGGGGATGCCCAACACAAAAATGTCTCCCAAACGAATGAATTTTTGATAGTGTATTCTTATTCGCCATCCTTAAAAACCCCTAGATACAAAATTTTGTTAAAATCGAAGCATTTTTGCAATTTTTGCTTTTTTGGTGGCGGCCATTTTGAAAATGGCGGCCATCTTGAAAATTTTTATTTTACATATCAAGTCTACTCATAACCCTCTACTAGCATACCAAATTTCATTAAAATCCATCAAGTAGTTTCCGAGATAATTTTAGGGTACCCTTTTGCCGTGGCAGCCATTTTGAAAATGGCGGCCATCTTGAAAATTTCGAAGTGCCTGTGCACACCTCCAATAACCAATCTACCATCATACAAAGTTTCGTGCAATTCCATTTTGTCGTTTTCAAAAAACCTTGCGGACAGTTTCATGTCCGGAAGAAAGCACTGCATGAAATGTCCAATATAATCTGCCAATAAACTGGTCTTAAACTAGGTCTAAATTCTAAATTTATGTTAGTAGATTACAGTTTAACATCATATTAAATTTCCAGTTTAGACCAAGTTTTATTTTAGTTTAGTCAAATGATTAAATTCCTGAGTTTTGTCATAGTTTAAGCCTTCCATAAACCTCGTTTAAATTTCTAGTTTGAGTCGAATATACGTTTGACTTAAATGTAATTATATCTTAAATTTACAATAAGTTGCATTATGTGTAAATTTCAAATAAATTTTTAATTTAATGCAAATATTTCTTGGTTGCTACCAATTATAAATTCCAAATTTATACAGATAGTAGTAATTGTAAATTTTTAGTTTATTGCGTGTATAGTGCGTTTATTTTTCCATAAAATCTGAGATTTAATACAAGTTGCATAGCTTCAATTTTGAGTTTATTGGAAATATAATGAGTGTTTTTGGCCTATATCCAAAATTTGACACCAGATATTTATGGTTTAACATTGAGTTTATTTTACGTATAATCTGGTTTTTTTTTTAACTATATCCAAGATTTAAAGCCGATTTCGTAGCTTTTGGATATATAATAAGTGTTTTTTATACCGAAATTTTTATTGCATGGTAGGCTTCTTACTATAATGCTACTATATCCAATACTTAAATCCTGATTTGGCATATATTTTCAGTCAAAAGCTTTTATATATTTATTTATTCATGTATTTATACAAAATACTTTTTTAAATTGTTGATCTTGCAATTATTCTTTTCATAACGTTAAACATTATTTTGCAACAATAATGTAAAAGAATAAAAATTAAATTATATCCTTTGTAAAGGGGACCTTAAAAGGTAATGTCTAATATTCCAACGCAATCATATTCTTTTTATCTTATGAGTAAGTGTTCTGAGCTTGGTTTCCTGTTGTTCTATTTTTTCCCGGTACATATATTAGTCCTGGTTATAATTAGTTGAAACATAGCTGCAGTTATCGCTCTTTGTACTTCATATTTTGTCGTCCTACGTATTTTCACATCTGAAGTTGTCTCCCATTGTCCATCCACTTCTCAAAAGTATTACTCCTGTATACTCTGCTGTTTTCTGTATATGTTTTGTATTTTACACGTTTTTGTTTTTGCTTTGACCCATATGGGTGTATTTTGCGCAATAAAGATTCATTGTACTTGAACATTGTTCGCACTAAAACATTACTGTGGTTATCTCCCATCGTACTGCAACGATAATTATTATACTTATGATAAAGCAGACTCACATTTAATGAGATATGTAAATAATAAAAAAAATAATAAATGTAACTCCCAACACAATGATATATACGAGGATGTACACAGCCCACGTCTCTCCATATATATTTGGGTACACGCGTACGGCTGAGAATTTCAAAACATCTCACAACAGAGCAGTCTCATTAAAGTCCAACCTATTCGTTTCTTGACACATGTACATGTATGCTAATAGTCGTGGTACAATCTTATCAAGATCATTGACATGTCAGAATTGTGATTAATGGCATCCCAGAAGGACATTTTGTCTTTGTTTGTAATGCTGCAGATAGTACAGAAGTAAGAAATAAAACCAAATTTACAGGTGGGGATCAGATTTAGTACTTGTGTTGTACCCATAAATATAATGTGTGTGGAACCTGCACTACGTTGACATAGCTGATCAAATGAACAGTCAAATTATACACTAATAAATAAGGTTTACTTAAAATACATTTTCAAGTCAAATATAAAGTTCACGCTGAAGTTTAAAAAAGATCAAAAGTTTCACGCACACTAGATTGATAATAATATTAGTTATAACAAATAAATATAAGTATCCCGTTTTTAGTTCTAATGACTTTTTGATAACAAGTCTTCTTACGGTGGCAGTGACATGCAACATATTTGATTTTATTTCAAATTATTTCTATTTTTTATGTTGCAGATGCGATGTTACTCATCTAACAAAATAAACAGTTATTTTTGTTTTTATATTTCGGTAGTATTGTTTCTCCAAATATTGTAAAACTTCAGTCTTTAAAGTAGTATTCTGCGCTTTTATCATTTTTTTCCGCAATGCTTTTACATACATATATATATGTAAAAGTAGAAGTCTAGATTATAATCCCATCTTAGATGTTAATTTTGTGAATGAAAATTTTTTTTTAGACATTTTTAGACTCGCTCTGTTTCATGGGTGTCCAGCCCATGACACACCATCGCCAGTGTAAGCTGCAACAGAGTAACACAAATTGACATCATTGCAACGCCATAATTCCCAAAAAAATGTAAAAATAATAAATTGTTTTGTAACAAGCAATCATTCTAGACTAATAAGAGACAAAAGGCTTATCTGAAAAATTAACAAATTTGAAAATATCCCAAGAGCATAAGGACCAAAATAAGCTGTTGTGAACCTTTTCCTTTAATAGTTGACCAGGTTGTGGTCAAATAACCGACGTTTGTACAGTTTACGCACCATAACCTTGTCAACTATTGAAAACATTCCTCATAATCCAATATTAATTAAGGATCTTTGCTCATGAAGTTTTGGATTTTGGCGAGATTTTTGAGATTTTACCATGCTTGAATATTTTTAGCACATAATCCACCTATTTTCATGATGTAATTGGAAACTATACCATTTGAAATATCTATAGGCAAAATCTTATAAAATTCTAATTATTTTGAGGTACTTACACTATATATGACGGACATAAGGTCCCAATGCAAAAAACCCATCCGTTTTAACAACTTGTTTGACCCGACAAACAGTAAGTGTATATCCATCAAGCCTGAAAAGTGGAGACACAGTACCGTACAAAACATCATGATAAAGGTTCATACCAAATTTCAAATCAATCCCTTCAGTAGAAGCTGAAAAATGTGTGACGAAAATTATAAATGTGTACTTAAGCTGAAAAATCACCTAAGTTGTCTCGACAAACAGGAAGTGGATATCCGACAAACCTGATAAGTGGAGATAAGGTACAACTCATCATGATGACGGTGTTTATGAAATTTCAAATTCAATCCCTTCAGTTGCAGGCCAGCAAAGAATTCGAAATATGTGACGAAAATTTTGAATTTTGTACTTTTTATGTGCAAAAATTGCCTAAGTGGGCTCGGATCTCCTATCAACCTGAAAAGCTTCTATGCCTTTGACACCATTATGTGGAAGATGCATACCAAATTTCAAATCAGTTCCTTCAGAAGGAGATGAGAAAAATGCTGTGACGGGCGGGCAAGGTGATTATAACCCCCTCTCTAAAGAGTCGGGGTGTAAAATGGCGCGGGGAATTCAGGTTATAGGATGCAACAGGCCCATCATGCAGATCAATAATGATCAAAATAATTTAATTCTATTTATCCGAACTCTAAAACTATATCTCCTGTGTCATGTCTGTATAGTCTATTGAATGCGGGATGAACATCAATTTTCCGATACCTTTTATACGTTTATTTAGCTTGCTACAGTGTATATATCTTGTTTGAAATCAGCTATGTTATGTACACTAATTGCATGGGCAAAGGTACATGTATACTTTAATATCGTCTATGCAAATGCAAAACACATCATTGTTTCATTAGTAACTACGTGCTAGTAACAAAGAGATCGGATTTTTATGTTTGTGTTATTTTTCAAAGTAATTTTAATTTATAGTTTCATTCCGCTCCACTCATGTTAAAATAAAGATTATAACTTTAATAAAATAAATAAAATTTAATAAAATGAATAAAATTTTATAAAAAAAAACTTGTACATGTAAGACCCGTGGAGTAACCCATTAGTATATGGATCATTTGATTTTGCAGTCAATTAAAAATGTCAATATTGTTCATACATTCACAATCTATTGTATATCTGGCTCGACTTCATACTGATGATATAAATCCACTTCTAAAAGAGGCGTTTGAACTAACTAAGATCTTAGATTCAAACAGCATTTATTCTTGGTACACCTATGTAAAAGATATTTCTCCGAACCAAAAAATAGGAGAAAATATTATTAATTGTAAAACAATGAAAAATGTTCAAAGTTTAAAATCTAGTATAAAAGTAGAAATAAATGACAAGTTCAAACATTTATTCTCTGATAAAATTCAGGGTTTTGATGAAAATAATAAGCTCTTTCTCTATAAAAAACTAAACCATACCTTAGAAGGAGAGTATTATTTGTCAGAATCTTTATTTTATTTGAGACAAATCTTTACTAAACTTCGAATAAGTGATCATAATCTGGAAATTGAGAGGGGAAGATATTTCAAAATTCCCCGCCATGACAGATTATGTAAAACTTGTAATATTCTTGAAGATGAAATGCATTTTCTTTTAAATTGTAATATAAATAAAAAAATCAGAGAAAACCTTTTTAATTTAATAAGAACAGATGATTCAAATTTTATTAATATGTCAGATGAAAATAAAATGGTCTATTTGCTTAACCCAACAAATCATAATCATATAAGATTGTTTGGCTTCTTTTTTAAACAGTCATTAGAACTGAGGGCAGAGGTCGCATAACATGTTTACATTTCAATATGATATGTATATGTTCTGTCACAAACTGTTTTTTGTATGTTTATATAACAATAAAATTATCATTAGTTAAACACATGTCTTAGCTATTTCGAATATGGTAACAAATAAGTAAACAGATATTGGAACAGTTATATTTTTAAAAATAAAACTGCCTTATGTTCATCGTGTACTGTTTTACAACCTTAGATTGTCTAACTCGGCAAATAAGAAGTAGATGTAAGACAAACCCGTAATTAAATCCCGCGGTTCGCGACACCAAAATGAATTAGGTTGCACACCTAATACCATGAAGCTGTACTGCATAGTTTCTGAGAAATTTGTTACAAAAATTTAACATTTACCCTGTTGAAGAAAAAAATTGTTAAGTCGGCGAACCGGAAATAGATGTTCGACAAACCCGAAATCGAATCTCGTGGTCTAGGACTCCAAAGTGAAGTTGCACACCTAATATCAAGAAGCTGTGATGCGCAGTTTCTGGGAAATCTGTTACGAAAATTTAACATTGACCCTATGGGAAAATATACAGGCAGTAGTTGTCGGACTTTTTTTCGTACCTTCCGAAGGACTAGTATCGTTCCTTGAGACCATCCTCGCAAATGGTGTCAAGAGAGAGAGTCGGAAAATTGGTTCATGAAATTTTCACCCCGGACGAGGATCGAACCACGAACCTTGGTGTTAGTAGCCCGACGCGTTAACCACTACACCACCGGCTCTCTATAAACAGGAAGTTGAAGTCCGACAGGTCTGAAAGTCACCAATCATGTGTAGTATGTCGACCACAGTATCAAAGTTTAAATTATTCTGATGTATGGTTTCTGCGATAAGTTTTACGGAGTATATGTATTTTAAGTATTTCTTTTTAATTTGGTCCAGTCCCAAACATGAGGTTGAAGTCTGACAGACATGTCTGAAAGTCTCCTAGGACGTATAGTTTGTCATACTGAACCATCCAACCAAGTTTCAAATCATTCTGAAGTATGGGTACTGAGAAAAGCCCATGAAAGTCACTTTAAATGTCATTTCCTTATGCTGCACATGGTCGATATATATCCTCAGTGCTGGATTTGGCTTCCCTGTTCGATTTTGTTTAGATTTGATTACTTTTCATTTTCAATAGTTTGGTTTTTTACCATGAAAGGATACTACTTGAAATACACGATATGGGTACCCCTTTTTGTCCAACGGCCCATACCCAGGTATTGCAATTGGGCACGCCAAAAATCATTTTGACAGGCTTTTAACATACACTGTAGTCCTTGATTTGCACATCTATTCTAAATTTAATTTGTCACAACGATTGTAAGAAAGTTTCATGAAATCAATCAAAAAGTTCAGGGATTGTGGATAAGAGATAGGTACCCCCTTGTCGTCTATGTTTTGCCACGTGAAATCACCAAAAAGCATTTTGGCAGACTTATAAACTTTACATGATCAAAAATATTGAATAAAAGTTTCATTAAAATCCATCGAAGCGGTCTGAGAGGAGTTGTGGATAAGAGATAAGTACTCCGGCCTTTGTCGCCTCATGGCTATAAGTCCATGTTTTGCTAGGGGATAGAAACCTCCAAACTTATTTTGACAGACTCTCAAAATAGGCGGTATATATCTAAATTAAATTACAAGGATTGAATGATGTTTGTTTGTTTGTGCTCTGCTCCTAAGCAGCATGATTTTGGTCATATCCGGAGATGAATATGAACGGATGGTGAGAAAAGATGTGGATGATGTGGAGAAAATAGGATCGGGATGGAACGATTTGTCTGCCACTGGAAAAGGGGAGTGAGGGTAAGGGAGGGCAATTTATCAATGTTTATCCCTTACTCCAAACTATAGGAACATGCTAAAAAAAATTTGACTTGCGAAATGAAAGTGTGTCTCCGAACCCCAAGTAAAAAGAAGTCGTAGACCTAGTCTGAAAATCTTACACATTTTTCACTCTTAAATCATGTAAAAATTAATTTTATTTTTAGTTTTCGTGTAGGTTTTGAACAGCTGTTTAGTACGACAATTTTCATATCTTTTTGTGTTCACTACGAAGAATGTGTGAAATTAGAGGTTAAACTGACAATGCTCCGGTTATCCTCTACACGTCTCCATGGAGGACATAACATAAAAACGTACACGTAGAAAATCAGAACACAACTAGAATGCTGACAAAGTCAGAAAGGGCCCCGCGGCAAAAAATCTAAGTGTTTTCAAAATCATACGAACTTATACGATTATAACCATTAAGGTATGTTCCATGGAATGTGTATGAAACTTCTGAGCTGTATTGTTAATAGCATTTGAGTTTTATTGTTCATAAATTCTAATTCTCAAAATCTGTGATTTTCCATCAAAAGTGAAGTTTTTTCGTAAAACATTAAACACTTTTGCATGAAATTTTAATATGCGAATCATGACATGCTACTAAGTAGCTGTACAAAATTTCAGAACTGTGTTGTTAATAGTTTTTAAGTTATAGTGTTCACAAGAATTGTTGACGGACGGACGGACGGACGGACGGACGGACAGACAGACAGACGGACAAAGTGAAAACTATAGGGCATCGGCATCTTCGATGCGGGGCCCTTATAAAAATCTGATATCTATCGTTTTATTAATCTTATTTAGACCGACTTTGAATTTAAAAAGGATGACTTGCTTTTTCCTAAAAGTTAAATTTTAAACCCGATTTTAAATAGCAAAATATGTTGTCAGCAGACAATAAGGATATTTTGAAGAATAATTTCAACTAAAATTTTGAATGGGAAACAAGGGTGTTGCAGGTAAAATAACCGGTTACGACCTCTCGACAGACATGTTAGATATACCCTCTGCTTGTCCGTCTTCCGATGGTTTCCGAGCGGCGAGCGATAACGTTTTACAAACTGTTAAGTACAATTTTCATATTTTTATGCATGTAAATGTACTACGTATAGTGTGCGTGAAATATGGACGAAACGGACAATGCCTCTCTACATGTCTCAATGGATGACAGAATATATTAAAAAATATACATTCATAAAAATCGAAACCAAACAAAAATCTGATATCTGTCGAAAACTTCCAATTCATCTTATTTGAACCGACTTTCAATTTACAATCTTGACTTGTTTTTCCTAAAAGTAATTAAAATGTTGAACACGATTTTCAATTGAATAGCAAAATATTAAGACAGCGGACAATAAGGATATTATATATAATCAAGATAATTTCCAAACAGATTAATATTTTCTTTCCAGAAAAATAATCACCCCCTTTTTACAACAATTTACAAAGTTTAAACTTATTTTGAAATGAGAGTCAGCGTGAAATGAAGTCAATCGAGAGCCTGTTCATCATAATAGAGATTTACAACTTCAGGCGAGAACCATGAGAAACATGTAATCTCAAATTGTGTTAATTAATCAAACGGAAGTATCAAGCAGTTAAATATGACTTTACAATGTTACATTGTACTGGCCATTATTCAAACTGGCTTGCGATCTACGGGTGATTAGATAAATTGATGAACAATTGATCAAACAAAGACTTTCTTTATAGTTTGAGGTTTTAGAAATACTATAGGAACACATAAATGATTGAATTTATTGCATGTCTCCAGGACTTGAAATGGCATCTTCAGCCATCTGTGTTCAGAGGAAAAGAAAAGAAAAGAAAAAAAACTTATTTGATGTGTGCAATGTTGCCTTCTATGCTGTTTTCATTAAATAGTCCCTTCTCCTATTTGATTATGATATATTTTGACTAAGTTAAAAACCAAAAACAAAAACAAAACAACCTGTTTAAGAATTAATAACATTTTCACAGTTACAATGTATTCTAATGTTACAATTATAGTAAGACTTATGCATATACCACGGGTGTCCAAAATCACTAAATATGCCCGCGCCGTGTCATATACACACATGTTTATGAAATTCGACAAGAAGGTTTAATATAGGAAAAGGGCAGATAATTTAACTTAAAGAATGCCCCCTTTTGATAATAGCTACAGATAAGTTCAGATTTTTTTTGCTATGCTGCCCCCGGATGCTGCCACATGAAAATAAATATCATCAGATCATATTTTTGTCCCACGACGCAACGCGATGGAAGGACTTAGTATAAGGGGACGACCATTCGATTTTTAGAGGGGGCTTGGGAGATTATACTTATTTTCTATTCATTCTATTTAAAATAGTACAAAATCTGGGAACAGATTATTTATTTTCTAGGGGGGTCGCCAAAATTTTTTCATTTTTAACTTTTTGCCGACCAGATTATTTATTTCCAAAATCTTCCAAGCCCCTACCCTTCAAAATCAAATGGTCGTCCCCTAGTTGTCTTAATCCGTCAGCCTGTCTCACAATTATGGGCACAACTCTTAAAAAAAGTACCACTCAACAGATTTTGATGACGTTTTGTACGCTTTTTTGTCAATGTGTAGTATATTGTTGATCATACCGCAAGTCCATATTGATTTGATAAATTTTGTAGTAGCAATGCGACTTAATAGATTTAATTTGATAACTTTAGACAATAAGAACACTTTGTAGGCGCAACATCTCTAAAACTGTTTAACGGACCTCGATCAAATTTTTTTGATAGTTGACAATATCACAATGCCATTTGGGTTTGAAAATTTTATATATTGGACCGGGATGTAGGAGCGTAAGCGGCAACATGGCGACGGCAGCCTGAGTGATTTTAACAATCTATCTGAGATTGATACCAAAAAATATCGACATAACAACTATAGAAACTAAATTCAAACCAGACGATCTCGGTTTGTATGCATGCCCAGGAGTCTCGACAGAGATAATACCCAATAAAATCACATTGGTCAACAACTTAAATCGTTCAGATCTAGGCAAATTTAAGACGACGGCATACATGACACCAACGGAATAGTTGACATGTTCAAATGGTTGAAACCAGTCCAGGTTCAGCATTATACCATAATTTCCTTCACTTTTAAGAAAGCTTTCTTTCTCTGCTCCTTTAAATTCTCTCCATATTTTGCCATCAAATATATCCGTTAAAACTCCTGGTTCTTGGTTCCGTTTCCGCCATTTCTCACAGTCATTTTCAAAGTCTGGTGTGCTTAATAATATGAATATGAATATGAAAGTTACTTAGATATTAATAATAAAGATAAACGGAAAACTTTTACAAAATATCGTGTCAGTGATCATCTACTCAGGATAGAAACGGGTAGGCATGAAAGAAGACTAAATAAGAACACTGGACAATTAGAAATTCTCCCCCGCAGTGAAAGAGTCTGTCTGCAATGTTCAAATGATTGTATAGAGGATGAATTGCATTTTTTTATTACAGTGTTATGGAAGCCCATTAGTGCCGAATAAGACTGAAACATTTTTATTTATCAGGAGACCGCCACTTAATAAATGGCGGCCGCCAGTTAATTATTTGGCGGCCGCGACTTACTATCTAGCGGCCGCCACTTATTATATGGCGACCGCCACTTATTAACTGGCGGCCGCCACATAAAATTATCTGGCGGCCGCCACTTAATTTATCTGGCGGCCGCCACTTAATTATCTGGCGGCCGCCACTTATTATATGGCGACCGCCACATAATTATATGGCGGCCGCCACTTATTAATTGGCGGCCGCTACATAATTTATCTGGCGGCCGCCACTTAATTTATCTCGCGGCCGCCATTTAATTAAGTGGCGGTCGCCATATAATAAGTGGCGGCCGCCAGAAAATTAAGTGGCGGCCGCCAGATAATTAATGTAGCGGCCGCCAAATGATTAGTGGCGGCCGCCAAATAATAAGTGGCGGTCGCCATATAATTATGTGGCGGCCGCCATATAATAAGTGGCGGCCGCCAGATAATTAAGTGGCGGCCGCCAGATAAATTAAGTGGCGGCCGCCAGATAATTTTATGTGGCGGCCGCCAGTTAATAAGTGGCGGTCGCCATATAATAAGTGGCGGCCGCTAGATAGTAAGTCGCGGCCGCCATATAATTATCTGGCGGCCGCCATTTATTAAGTGGCGGTCTACTGATAAATAAGAAATGTTTCAGTCTTATTTGGCACTAATGGGCTTCCATACAGTGTCAATTGGACTCAATTATATGAAGATGTTCGAAAATTATTTCTTGATAGCTTATTTTCATCTTTCAAAAATCTTTCAATCACTTTATAATTCAAATAACGTACACATATGAATAATGACACATGAAGATATTATGTTCAATATGAAACTGATATAATACATTGAAAAGGTATATTCAGTACGGAGATCAAATATAAAAAAATAGATATCTTTTTATGTTTGACATTTTATCACAGTGCGTTTTATCACATTATCATGTAGACTGACTCTTCCCAGGGACAATTCCTAAATGTGCTTTTAAATTAAACACAATGATGAATGAATGATTGTATGCGTATCGTTTAATGTATATTGTATTGTGCAATCGTTTAATGTATACTGTATTGTGCCTGCACCTCCTTTACTCGGCTAACTGAGAACTCGGTCAGTTGGTTTTATTTAACATGGAGGCTATATGGGAAATGGGTCTGTTGAAGAGTCGGTTATAGGTCTGTTGAGAGTAAAATCCAATGGATGGTCATGAAATTTTGTAAACAAGATGTTATTTTGGCAAAATGACAATTAATTGTCAAAATACAAAATCTGTCAACCAAAATGATATTCATTTGAGCACATTTTCAACTTGCAACAGAGTCAATTAGTTATACCAGTGTTCGATAAAACGAAAAGGCGAGACAGCGGTATGCTCAAATTTGGCAACTATGAATGATTTTTTTTACAAATAAACAAAATTTTTATACTTTTGAAATATAATTAGCGATTCGGAAAGTAATCTTCAGTTTAAAAATAAAATATTCAAACAACAAAAAGTGATTTAATGTTAAAATGTTATAAAAAATGAGTTTTTCTTAAAAAAGTGCCGGCTAAAGTCTGTTGGTGAGTCGGCAAATTAAATTAAAGTCTGTTGAGAGTTAATTAGCCGAGACAGAATGATTGCAAGCGAGGTATATTTTGAATTTTTAAAAACTTTTAGGATTAACATTTTATATTGTATTAAATCAAGAGTGAAATTATCTCTAATTTTGCGTGTATGTACAGGAAAAAGAAACCTTAAAGCACGAAATCAGTACACACTATATGGTACTATAGGATAAGGCTGTATACAAGGTATTATACCCCAACTTCTATGTCATGAAGTGTCGAGAAAACTGTGAGGAAAATTTTGCATGTATGTACAATACATCTAAAAACCTAAGTTTTCGGTTAACAAGAGGTAGATGACTTAGGGGCGTAAAATCGAAATACACCATATGACACTTTAAGACAAAGCAAAATACCAGACCTTTACCTTATGTAGTTGCTTGAATAACTGCGACGGAAATTATGTCACGTACGAACGAACGGACGGACATATGGATAAGGGTTAAACAGTATACCCCTCTTCTTAAAAGCGAGGGTATAATTATAAGTATTTAACTAGTCGAAGCAGCCACGCTGCATACCCCCGCGCTACTCTGGTGTTTGATAGTATAAGGGCAAATAATTAAAAGAAACAAACTATGACTATAATAAGCATTACTAGTACTATCAAATGTGTATGTATTAATATGAGACTTTTCCCTGGTCACGCTGGTAGTGGGAGTGATAGTCATGTAATGAATTATGCATGACGAAGGAATAATGTGCCCTTAGGCAATCTATGCAGCCCAGCCCCTAGGGGCATTATCAAAATTCCGAAACCTATGACAGAATCTACATCCGTAGTGCAACTACTGAGCCAAGTTTCAGTTCCATAATCTAAATAACTTAGGAGGAGTTGCGTGACAAATGAATAATGTGCACTTAGGCTACCTATGCAGCCCAGTCCCTAGGGGCATTATCAAATTCCAAAACTTTCGCAGAATCTACTTCCATAATGCAACTACTGAGCCAAGTTTCAGTTCCATAATCCAAATAACTTAGGAGGAGTTATGTGACAAAGGAATAATGTGCACTTAGGCTACCTATGCAGCCCAGCCCCTAGGGGAATTATCAAAATTCCAAAACCTTCGGCACAGACCCCACCCACAATGCAATTAATAACCCAAGTTTTATCTTTCTACTCCCAGTGGTTACAGAGATTATCCTGGACATTAACGCCATACGTACGTACGTACATCGAACAGCAAAACATTTTCCCCGCGCTTTCGCTAGCGCGGGGATAATAATATGGCTTTAAAATTGTTGATTTTAAATTAGTACTTTTTACTTGTACACATTTATAAGGGCTTCAAAATGCATAAATTAGAACCGATCTGATTTATGGATTCAATCACCGATTATCATATGGAAATAAACAGACCGGACGAACATCCCATCCCCCAACCCACCCGGGTAGTAACAGACTGTTTAAATTCTCGATTTTTTTAATGCACGTATCATGTATGCTTTAAAACGATTGCCATATATATATAATACATTATACTTTGGAGGTTATAATGGTTTTTGGCCATGTTTGCAATACAAAATCAGTTGGCATAGTTTATAATTAGTTGTAATCTTCTTCACTCTCTTTCTAAGACTAGTGTTACAATTTTTTATTAGTATTTTAGGGATAAGCGTCTCTTGTTAAACGTCTTCATCTTTGATTTTTTAATTCTTTATTTTTTTTCTTTCCATGCTTTCTGTTGGAAAAATTCATTCTTTTTCTTTTCATACTGAAAAATTAATGGTAAGCTTGATCAAACAGACTGATGTGCTTGTTATAACGCGATTTATATTAATTTTACGTCTAATCTATGACTAAACAATCATCACTACGAATATATACGCTTTATGTCACTTTGTAAGATATTTCTATTTGTAAAAAATGTGTGTTATGGCACAAATATAGTATGATATCAGTTGAATAATTTACTCTCAACAGACTGACCAACAGACTGAGTTCATTATAGCCGACTCACCAACAGACCCAATTTAAGGCAAAAACATAATAAATGCCACAAAAACGCATGTCTGTCGGTTTTTCTTTCTTATACGTACAGTTATATGTCAAACATACATGATGTACAATTTAAGTTGCGTTTTTCGTAATGCTTTCGACTTAATTTTAGCAAAACGCTGTTATGTTTACATTTTTGAATGACAAAATTGATAGAAATATCTCGATGAGTAACACGCCTTTCCATTTTGTAGCTTACCAATGTAAGCTACAGAGAAAAACAATATATGAATACGTTCAGTATTCAATATTGTTTTGCCCAACATAATTTTTTTTTTATTAAAGTAAGTAAAAAAGAAATATTTAGTAAAATATATTGACCTTGCTATGTTTTTCTCGATAGTATTTGACCAACAGACTTTAGCCGACTCTTCAACAGACCCATTTCCCATATAGCCTCCATGTTAAATAAAACCAACTGACCGAGTTCTCAGTTAGCCGAGTGAAGGAGGTGGCCTGAAAAGGCCCTTTGATTAAGAAATATTTTTTTTAAAAACATTTATTCTATACCTCCCCTTTTCAAATCTACCTTACAGAACTTTAATGGTATGAATTTTGGTCATATATAAGAGAAAGACAAATGATATGTTTTTTAACTGTTTTATATTACAGTTCGGGCCATTTTTCAATGGTTGGGAAAATATTTCTAAACTTTAACATTTGTACACATTAAATATAAATTGATGGTAATTGCACACATGCGACGCAATTCAGAAAAAAAATCAAAAAACTTCGTCTGAAGTTAAATAAAAATGATAATATTGGCATACTTGAGGTCATTGAGTCAGGTTAAAATTTTCCAAATTTTGGGGACTAAAACTATAGAAAACTACTGCCTATTGGTTTAAATCATAGCTGATCATTTTAAGTCGGATTTGATGGTTTGAATGGTTTTATTTAGCCTACAGGGCCTGAAAGTTTCGTTATTTCCCGTTAATTTTCTTGCATTCACAAATCTACACCCGTGCTTTTGGTTACTACTTAACCGGTAGTCTATACTTTTTATGGAAAATCACAATTAAAAAAAAAATGTAATTTTTTTGGGTAAGGGGTAGGTAATATTTTCTTGGACTGAAATTGAAAGAAAATGTTCAACCATAGAAAGCTTAAACATCATGCTTTCTAATGATACTTAAAACCATCCTTATGTGATCCCGAAAAGATATTTTAAGGCAACGATGAATTGTGGAAATTAGGCACGGATATGGTGACAAAAAGACCAAAAAGTCAAAGTACGTCAGAAAATTGTATACGTGTTGAAACTAGAGATAAAGAATTTGGTCGATCGGAGAGTGGTGTGCACGGTGGGTCACCGCTTTTATTAAAGGGGTAAAATGTTATGAAAGACAATATTTGTCGGTCAACAGGAAAATGGAAGTCATCTGTGAGAGAGTAATGCCAGAGAGGTTATAAACACAAATTGTGACAATGTTAAAATAAAAACCACAAAATCTAAAAAACAAACACAAAGCAATATATTATCTATTTATTTAATAAAATTAAAAACGAAAGAAAAACTTTCTTTTAGTCTCAGGTCCTCAGCTCTGCTGGCAGTTTTATTGGTAATCGGTAATTTTATCTGATTAAAATTTCTAGGATTAAGAATGATTTTAAGTTTTTATAAATCATTATATGTTGTAAATTTATCTTCAGTTAGTTAGTTAGTTATTGCTTTACTCCTAAGCAGCTCGATTTCGGCTATATCCGGGAGATGAACGCAATGAACATGAAATGATGATGAAGTGGAGGATAAGAGGACACAAGGCCAATCGGATAGGAGAGTTTTGACTGCCACTGAAAAAAAAGGAGTGATCGGTAGGGACGGGAAATTTAGCCTCCTGCATGGGGATCCTACGGGTCCTACTCTTACCGCAACCTGCAGCAGGGTTCTTTAACGTGCGAGGAACGTGACATTTTTTCCCAACACGGTGCACCACTATGGTTTGCGGTCATGTTTTCCGCATTATCGCCTGCCCACCCCGCATCTCTCGATGTCAGGACAACCCCATTCAACCACCTAGGCACACATCCCAGTCGCTTTGTGGGCAAAGCGGCCTGACCCGATGCCAGGTTTCTGAGTTTTGACAGGAACACAAACTTTTAAACTTTCAAAAGGCGTGAAATGTACACTAATTGTTGTCTCTTACACATATTCTCCATATCCATTTGATTTTTGATTTTTATATAATGTACGTAGACCGTTATAAGCTAGGTTCTGAAATTTTATAAGCGATATCAATTTTTTAGGGTTTTTAAACTACTTTACTGTTTATTTGAATGTTGGTAGGTTGATTTAATTTAAATTAATGATGAAATATCATTTTACAGAAAAGTTCGTACATGTTTATAGTAAACTTCGGCTATAAAGTTATATTATACTCAAATGAGTACTCTTATCGGGATCATGCATCAAATTCCACAGACCAAAGGGAGATTACCTCATTTCTAAATTGAAGAAGATTCTTATTGAATATGTACAGTTATAGTTTTAAATTGACTTGAGTTTGAAATCCTATTCGAATTGAATATAATTTATTACAATATTTCAATGAGCAAAGCTGGGCAAAGGCATCCAGGAACAAAGGAATCCATTGCATCAGAAGCTAGATAATTCAATATGCAGATAATTGATAAACATGCATCAAAATGTCCAGTTATGGTCTTAGTCTTTGTCCGGTGTCTTCCTTTTTCGTTCCTTTGTGAAAGCGTGTCTTATCAATCTCAACATCGCTCTGAAGGAAAGTGCACAAGTTGAAAGAAGCAAGAGGCACCAATAGTGCCTTTCAACGTCTTAAGTCCAAAATAACAAAGACAAACAAAACAAGCACAAACTAAAAACAATAGAATCTCAGCTGACAAACTGTTGAACTCAGTGATATGCAGAACACGTACATATGGCATATTTATTTTTATTTAATTTGATAAGTTTTAATTTTATTATAGGAGTTAGTATAAGTCTTCCTTTTCCATAGTAAAGTTTTATATTGTATAATGAATTTATATTATACTTTACGAACAGTTTATAAAAAAATTATTTACATCTAGGGTAATTTTAATAATTATTCTTCAAATTTACGTATATTTTATTTGCAATTGACAATAACCACGTGTATATAATAACATAAAGTAATAAAATATGGGTGTATAGGATTACCATAAATCCCATTAAATCCGGAAAATCCTTAAAATTTATGCAACCATAAATACACGCAATACTTCGTTAAACTTACATATATTTAAATAAATGTAAAATATATTTAGTCGTTAAACATAACATATATTCAAAATATAAAACTAGCAGTTGATAAATAAATTTGATTAAATTCTTAGTAGATTCAACATATAATGAGGAAATAAACTAAAAGTTTAAAATTGATTAAATCATTACGAAACTTGCATAAATCTTTGGTTTAGTATTCCAAATAAATTTGATTATACTTTACATAGAAACGAGCATAAATTAGTACTAAATTTTTAACATGAAATTTAATCAAATTTATGCAAAACCTAAATTGTCTTAAATGTCTCATTTCATGCAGTGAAGAAGAAAAAAAAGAATAATAATAATAATAAGAAACAGAGTAAAAGCAATATGTCTCCCAACACATAGTGTTTGGGAGACATAATAATAAGAAACGGTGCAAAAACAATAAGTCTCACAAACTTTGTTTTGGGCGACTTAATAATAATAATAACTAGGTATAATTGTGTTGGGATGCCAACACACAAGTCGCCCAAAATCGCCTTGGATAGAGTTCCATTCAAATCAGTGCATCAAAAGAAGTCTAGAAATCAAATTTCGTTGAAATCGGACAAAGTTGACGTTTTTAGGGGGGCGGGTGTAGTAAAATGGCCGCCATTTTGAAACCGGAAGTCAGATTTTAAATCCGGTCGCAGATTTGAACTCAGCATACCCGCTTTACCCAGATGACCAATTTTCAAGACGATCCGATGAAAAAAAAATTTCCGCCCACTTTTTCCGACGGCCGCCATTTTGAAACGGCGACCATCTTGAAAATTTCAAAACATGATTACACGCCTTTGAGTGACCCACTATCCAATCCAACAAGTGTTATTCAATTTCCTTGAACTGTTTTCTTGTATTAGGGAGGACAACTTTACGATAAAGAGTCAGAAGAATAATAATAATAATAATAACTAGCTATAATTTGTGTTGGGATGCCAACACACAAGTCGCCCAAATTCGCCTTGGATACCTTTTCTTCCCATTTAGTACAATAAAATATGTATAGAAATCAAATTTCATTGAAATCGGACAAAGTTCACATTTTAAAGGGGGCGGGTGTAGTAAAATGGCCGCCATTTTGAAACCGGAAGTCGGATTTCAAATCTGGTCGCAGATTTGAATTCAGCATACCCGCTTTACCCAGATGACAAATTTTCAAGACGATCCGATGAAAAAAAAATTTCCGCCCACTTTTTCCGACGGCCGCCATTTTGAAACGGCGGCCATCTTGAAAATTTCAAAACATGATTACACGCCTATGAGTGACCCACTATCCAATCCAACAAGTGTTACTCAATTTCCTTGAACCGTTTTCTTGTATTAGGGTGGACAGCTTTACGATAAAGAATCAGAAGAATAATAATAATAACTAGTGCTGACTGTGTTGGGGATGCCCAACACAAAAATATCTCCCAAACGTTCGCATATTGTCACTCTTGCATAAATTTTGACATCGCATCCTAACTCGCCATCATTTCAAACCCCTAGATACCAAATTTTGTCGAAATCGAAGCATTTTGACAATTTTCCCATTTTTGGGCCCGAAAAATCGCATTTTCGTGAATAACTCGAAAACCGTAAATATCGCTCCGAAATTTTTTTTCGTATTATTAAAGAGCTCCTTTTGCTCTACTCACCTACAAAATTTCAGAACCCTGCACACCTAGGTAACCGAGATATCGCAATGTCCTATATTATGACCTTTACCTGTTTCCATGGAAACGGCGGCCATTTTGAAATCTTTGAAAATTGCATGCACACCTTTGGGACCCACTCTATCACCTTACAAAATTTCATAAAGAACCATTGAGTAGTTTTTGAGAAACCACTCGGACACGTTCATGTCCGGAAGAAGAAAAAAAAAGAAGAAGAAGAATAACTAGCTATAATTTGTGTTGGGATGCCAACACACAAGTCGCCCAAAATCGCCTTGGATACTATTTCTTCCCATTCAGTACAATAAAATATGTATAGAAATCAAATTTCAATGAAATCGGATAAAGTTCACATTTTTAAGGGGGCAGGTGTAGTAAATGGCCGCCATTTTGAAACCATAAGTTGGATTTCAGATCCGGTCGCAGATTTGAACTCAGCATACCAAATTCACCCAGATGACTCATTTTCAAGATGATCCGATGAAAAAAAAAATCCGCCCACTTTTTCAAATGGCCGCCATTTTGAAACGGCGGCCATGTTGAAAAAATCCAACGCACCTGCAAAACTTTGGATGATGGTCTACAACTTTGCAAAGTTTTGTTGATCTAACTCAAAAATCCTAGGACTAGTTATTAGGACAAGTTCAAGGGTAATAAAAGGAATAATAATAATAATAATAATAAAAATAATAATAAGAATAATAAGAAACGGGGTAAAAACAATAAGTCGCCAAAACTTTGTTTTGGGCGACTTAATAATAAGAAACAGAGTAAAAACAATATATCTCCCAAACATAGTGTTTGGGAGATATAACTAGAATTGCCATTGCCAGCAATAGCAGATGTCGACCATTGCCTTATCTTTAACGACATATTTGACACTGTATGACAGCCATTTAGTGTTTTTGTTTGTTTGACTCCATATCCCCACTCGGTATCCTTCATACGTCTTTTAAAATATCTAGTTTCTTCCAAATAAAATGTTCTATAATTCAAATTTATACCATGTCTTCTCAAACTTTTTTTTTCTTATTTCTAAGTCTTAATTAGAATATTTCCAAGTTTGTGTTTATCCACTGTTAAGAAATTTCATTATTAATAGATGATAATGTCAGGTTTGTAGACTTTATTTTAGCTATAAAAACATAGGGTTAGTTTCATTCCCCTTTACAGAAAATCCACTTTTAAATAACAAGCTAGCAAAATTGGTTTTCAAAGAAAGGCAAGGGATGAAAAATTAGAAATATTTACACAGTTGATAGCTCTGCATGTAGCATAAATGTATTGGAATGGGTTTTTTTTATTCAAAAGACAGCAGAGCTACTTTCTCCATTTTTCAAGCCTCAGTCCATTTCATATTGCTTTGGTTTTGGTAGACATAATTACTTTAGTCCCATTTTTTCAAGTAAATGTGGTCGGATCTTCCTTAAACTTGGTCAACATGTAGAACTAAGGCTAGTGTATCCATAAAATACAAAATTATACCAATTGATGCCCTAAAGGGGTGTCAGGGGGGGTCTCAAAGTTGCCAGGAGGGTCAAAAAAGCACATTGCTTTCATACCAAAATCTGTATATCTTGAAAACGGTTAACTTTAATGATATGAACTATGCATTTTATAAGTAGCACATTACATGCCTCACATATATACGGCATGCAATTAAATGTACGATCTAAAATGGTGGACCAGAGGTGCCTAAAATAGGGGTGGGGTCACCCTAGCAAAAATGAACAAGTGGGAATATTTTGAAAACCGTACAATGGATTTCTGCAAACCTGACACTAAAGTAGTAGCCTATTTAATGATACATACAAATAAAAGATTAATTTTGTTCTATGTGTACAGGTTTTTTATTTAAAAATTTTTTTTTTATTTAATTTTTTTATTTCTTAATGAAAAAAAAAATAAAAAAAAAATTGGGAAAAAAAAACTGTTAAAGTTAGCAAAGTTTGGTTTTCATCAGTAGACACGGGGCATTTTGTTTGGCCCGGTAGCCAATTTTGAAAAGATTCAGACAAACTTTACAAAAATTATTCCATTTATCAATATTTTAATGAAAAAAAAATTATTAAAAAAATCTGGAAAAAAAACCTATTTAAGTTAGCAAAGTTTGGTTTTCACTAATGGACTCCCAGCATCATGTTTAGTCCAGAAGCCAATTTTGAAATGAATCTGACATACTTTAAGAAATTAGCCGATTTTTTTGTCGGCCATTTTGAAAATGACGAAATGCAAAAACTTATAACGTTCCACGCACAACTTCACATAGCAACCATCCTTTCTACCAAGTTTCAGTTCTTTACTTAAATCGCTTCTATAAAATAATCTCCGGACAAAATTTTGAAATCCAAAAAACAGAATAACAATATGTCTTCCGAAATACTTCGTTTCGGTCGACATAATAACTAGAATTGCCATTGCCAGCAATAGCAGATGTCGACCGTTGCCTTATCTTTTACGACATATTTGACACTGTTGGCAGCCATTTGAATGATTTTTTAATATTTGACTCCATATTCCCACTCGCCATCCTTCAAACACCTAAAATATCAAGTTTCGTTAAAATCTGAGAATTTTCAATAATTACGGAAGTGGCGGCCATTTTGAATTTTTCGACATTTCTGACCTGGCGTATCAACTCGCCATCCTTCATATTCCTTAAATATAAAGTTTCGTTAAAATCCGAGAATGTTAAATTTTTACGCGAAATGGCGGCCATTTTGAATTTTTTGAAATGTTTGAATCGGTCATCCTTCAAAACTCTTAAAAATAAAATTTCATTAAAATTTTGAAAAAAAAAATTTTTGGAAGTGGCGGCCATTTTGAATTTTTTGAACTTTTTTAACTCGCCATCCTTTGAAACACCTAAATATAAATTTTCGTGAAAATCCGAAAATTTTTCATTTTTACAGGAAGTGGCGGCCATTTTCAATTTTTTTAACTTTTTGAACTCGCCATCAATTGAAACTCCTAAAAATAAAGTTTTGTTAAAATCGGAGAATGTTCACTTTTTACAGGAAATGGCGGCCATTTTTGATTTTCGACATTTCTTACTTCGCGTATCAACTCGCCAAACTTCATATACCTTAAATATAAAGTTTTGTTAAATTCAGAGAATGTTCACTTTTTACAGGAAATGGCGGCCATTTTGAATTTTTTCGACATTTCTTACTACGTGTATCAACTGGCCATCCTTCATATACCTTAAATAAAAAGTTTCATCAAAATTGGAGAATGTTCAATGTTTACGAGAAATGACGGCTATTTTGAGTGGCGGCCATTTTGGATTTTTTGAACTTTTTGAAATTTTTCGACATTTCTTACTCCACGTATGAACTCACCATCCTTCATATACCTTAAATATAAAGTTTCGTGAAAATAGGAGAATGTTCAATTTTTACGGGAAATGGCGGCCATTTTGAATTTTTCGACATTTTTTTCGTCACGCCTCAACACGCCATCCTATAATATGGCGTAAAATAAATTTTTGTCCAAATCAGAAAACGCGACTTTTTTTACGTAAAATGTCGGCTATCTTGAAAATGGCAGCCATCTTGGTTCCGAAAAGTTCTACTGCAACAGATATCATGATCACGTATCATCATACCAAGTTTGGAACCGCAATATAAAACGGTTCTTTAGTTATGATGTGGACAATAATTGGCGACAATAATAAGAATAATAACTAGAATTGCCATTGCCAGCAATAGCAGATGTCGACCGTTGCCTTATCTTTTACGACATATTTGACACTGTTGGCAGCCATTTAAATGATTTTTAATATTTGACTCCATATTCCCACTCGCAATCCTTCAAACACCTAAAATATCAAGTTGGGTTAAAATCTGAGAATTTTCAATATTTACGGAAGTGGCGGCCATTTTGAATTTTTTAGAATTTTTGAACTCGCCATCATTTGAAACTCCTAAATATAAAGTTTCGTTAAAATCTGAGAATGTTCACTTTTTACGGAAAATGGCGGCCATTTTGAATTTTTCGACAATTCTGACCTTGCGTATCAACTCGCCATCCTTCATATTCCTTAAATATAAAGTTTCATTAAAATCGGAGAATGTTCAATTTTTACGGGAAATGGCGGCCATTTTCAATTTTTTGAAATGTTTGAATCGGTCATCCTTCAAAACTCTTAAAAATAAAATTTCGTTAAAATTTTGAAAAAAAAAATTTGGAAGTGGCGGCCATTTTGAATTTTTTGAACTTTTTTAACTCGCCATCCTTTGAAACACCTAAATATAAATTTTCGTGGAAATCGGAAAATTTTCATTTTTACAGGAAGTGGCGGCCATTTTGAATTTTTCGACATTTCTTACTCCGCGTATGAACTCGCACTCCTTCATATACCTTAAATATAAAGTTTCGTAAAAAACGGAGAATGTTCAATTTTTACGGGAAATGGCGGCCATTTTGAATTTCGACATTTTTTTCGTCACCTCTTAATTCGCCATCCCATTATAAACCGTAATACCAATTTTTGTTCAAATTGAAGAATGCGACATTTTTTACGTAAAATGGCGGCCATCTTGGAAATGGCAGCCATCTTGGTTCCGAAAATTTCTACTGCAACAGATATCATGGTTACGTATCATCATACCATGTTTGGATCCACAATATAAAACGGTTCTTTAGTTATGACGCGGACAAAAAATTGGCGACAATAAGAATAATAAGAACTAGAATTGCCATTGCCAGCAATAGCAGATGTCGGCCGTTGCCTCATCTTTTACGACATATTTGACACTGTCGGCAGCCATTTTATTGATTTTTTTATTTTTGACTCCATATTCCCACTCGCCATCCTTCAAACACCTAAAATATAAAGTTTTGTTAAAATCTGAGAATTTTCAATAATTACGTAAGTGACGGCCATTTTGAATTTTTTGGAATTTTTGAACTCGCCATCATTTGAAACTCCTAAATATAAAGTCTCGTTTAAATCTGATAATGTTCACTTTTTACGGAAAATGGCGGCCATTTTGAATTTTTCAACATTTCTGACCTCGCGTATCAACTTCCAATCCTTCATATTCCTTAAATATAAAGTTTCGTTAAAATCAGAGAATGTTCAATTGTTACGGGAAATGGCGGCCATTTTGAATTTTTTGAAATTTTTGAATCGGTCATCCTTCAAAACTCTTAAAAATAAAATTGTTAAAATTTTGAAAAAAAAAATTGGAAGTGGCGGCCATTTTGAATTTTTTGAACTTTTTGAACTCTCCATCGTTTGAAACACCTTAATATAAATTTTCGTGGAAATCGGAAAATTTTTCATTTTTACAGGAAGTGGCGGCCATTTTGAATTTTTCGACATTTCTTACTCCACGTATGAACTCGCCATCCTTCATATACCTTAAATATAAAGTTTCGTTAAAATCGGATAATGTTCAATTTTTACGGGAAATGGCGGCCATTTTGAATTTCTCGACATTTTTTTCGTCACGCCTCAATTCGTCATCCTATAATATGGCGTAAAAGAAATTTTTGTTTAAATAAGAAAACGCGACTTTTTTACGTAAAATGGCGGCCATCTTTGATATGGCAGCCATCTTGGTTCCGAAAAGTTTCACCGCAACAGATCTCATGATGACGTATCAACATACCAAGTTTCGATCCGTAATATAAAACGGTTCAAGTGTTATTGGTCGGACAAATATAAGTCGGAAGAATAATAATAATAACTAGAATTGCCATTGCCAGCAATAGCAGATGTCGACCGTTGCCTTATCTTTTACGACATATTTGACGCTGTTGGCAGCCATTTTAATGATTTTTTTAATATTTGACTCCATATTCCCACTCGCCATCCTTCAAACACCTAAAATATCAAGTTGCGTTAAAATCTGAAAATTTTCAATAATTACGGAAGTGGCGGCCATTTTGATTTTTTTGGAATTTTTGAACTCGCCATCATTTGAAACTCCTAAATATTAAGTTTCGTTAAAATCGGAGAATGTTCACTTTTTACGGAAAATGGCGGCCATTTTGAATTTTTCGACATTTCTGACCTCGCGTATCAACTCACCATCCTTCATATTCCTTAAATATAAAGTTTCGTTAAAATCCGAGAATGTTCAATTTTTACGGGAAATGGCGGCCATTTTGAATTTTTTGAAATTTTTGAATCGGTCATACTTCAAAACTCTTAAAAATAAAATTTTGTTGAAATTTTGAAAAAAAAAAAAAAAATTTGGAAGTGGCGGCCATTTTGAATTTTTTGAACTTTTTGAACTCGCCATCCTTTGAAACACCTAAATATAAATTTTCGTGGAAATCGGAAAATTTTTCATTTTTACAGGAAGTGGCGGCCATTTTGAATTTTTCGACATTTCTTACTCCGTGTATGAACTCGCCATCCTTCATATACCTTAAATATAAAGTTTCGTTAAATTCGGAGAATGTTCAATTTTTACGGGAAATGGCGGCCATTTTGAATTTTTTGAAATTTTTGAATCGGTCATCCTTCAAAACTCTTAAAAATAAAATTTCGTTAAAATTTTGAAAAAAAAAAATTTTGGGAAGTGGCGGCCATTTTGAATTTTTCGATATTTTTTTTGTCACGCCTCAACTCGCCATCCTATAATATGGCGTAAAATAAATTTTTGTTTAAATCAGAAAACGCGACTTTTTTTACGTAAAATGGCGTCCATCTTTGATATGGCAGCCATCTTGGTTCCGAAAAGTTTCACCGCAACAGATCTCATGATGACGTATCAACATACCAAGTTTCGATCCGTAATATGAAACGGTTCATGAGTGATTGGTCGGACAAAAATAAGTCGGAACAATAATAAGAATAATAATAATAATAATGAAAAAAAATAAACGCGACAATAACAATATGTCTACCGAATAACTGCGTTTCGGTCGACATAATAATAATAATAATAATAATAATAATAATAATGAAAAAAATAAACGCGACAATAACAATATGTCTACCGAATAACTGCGTTTCGGTCGACATAATAATAATTGCCATTGCCAGCAATAGCAGATGTCGACCGTTGCCTTACCTTTTACGACATATTTGACACTGTTGGCAGCCATTTTAATGATTTTTTTAATATTTGACTCCATATTCCCACTCGCCATCCTTCAAACACCTAAAATATCAAGTTGCGTTAAAATCTGAAAATTTTCAATAATTACGGAAGTGGCGGCCATTTTGAATTTTTTGGAATTTTTTAACTCGCCATCATTTGAAACTCCTAAATATAAAGTTTTGTTAAAATCTCAGAATGTTCACTTTTTACGGAAACTGGCCGCCATTTTGAATTGTTCGACATTTCTGACCTCGCGTATCAACTCGCCATCCTTCATATTCCTTAAATATAAAGTTTCGGTAAAATTCGGAGAATGTTCAAGTTTTACGGGAAATAGCGGCCATTTTGAATCTTTTTTAATTTTTTAATCGGTCATCCTTCAAAACTCTATAAAAAAAAATTTCGTTAAAATTTTGAAAAAAAAAAAATTTTGGAAGTGGCGGCCATTTTGAATTTTTTGAACTTTTTGAACTCGCCATCCTTTGAAACACCTTAATATAAATTTTCGTGGAAATCGGAAAATTTTTCATTTTTACAGGAAGTGGCGGCCATATTGAATTTTTCGACATTTCTTACTCCGCGTAAGAACTCGCCATCCTTCATATACCTTAAATATAAAGTTTCGTTAAAATCCGTGAATGTTCAATTTTTACGGGAAATGGCGGCCATTTTGAATTTCTCGACATTTTTTTCGTCACGCCTCAACTCGTCATCCTTTAATATGGCGTAAAATAAATTTTTGTTTAAATAAAAAAACGCGACTTTTTTACGTAAAATGGCGGCCATCTTTGATATGGCAGCCATCTTGGTTCCGAAAAGTTTCACCGCAACAGATCTCATGATGACGTATCAACATACCAAGTTTCGATCCGTAATATAAAACGGTTCAAGTGTTATTGGTCGGACAAATATAAGTCGGAATAATAATAATAATAATAATAATAATAATTATTATAATAATAATACTGAAAAAAAATAAACGCGACAATAACAATATGTCTACCGAATAACTGCGTTTCGGTCGACATAATAATAATGAAAAAAAATAAACGCGACAATAACAATATGTCTACCGAATAACTGCGTTTCGGTCGACATAATAATGAAAAAAAATAAACGCGACAATAACAATATGTCTACCGAATAACTGCGTTTCGGTCGACATAATAATAATAATAATGAAAAAAAATAAACGCGACAATAACAATATGTCTACCGAATAACTGCGTTTCGGTCGACATAATAACTAGTGCTGATTGTGTTGGGATGCCAACACATAAGTCGCCCAAAATTGCCATGGATAGTATTCCATTCAAATCAGTGCATCAAATTAAGTCTAGAAATCAAATTTCGTTGAAATCGGACAAAGTTTACGTTTTTTGGGGGCGGGTGTGGTAAAACGGCCGCCATTTCGCGTCAAATATTTTTCGCCAAGTTGCTCAAGATGGATCACTCTACCAGTGTACCAATTTTCATTAAAATCCATCCACCCATCTCTGAGATCTGAGACCGGGCCAAAAATCTTTAACGGCGGCCATTTTGAAAATGGCGACCATCTTGAAAATTTCAAAAGTGGATTGCACACCTTAAAGTGACCCCCTACCATCTCCAATAAGTTTTATTTCAATTGGTCAAAGCATTTTCCCACAATACGTCGGACAAGTTCACTATTAAGAAAGGAAAAAAATAAAAATAAAAATTATAATAAGAAACGGTGCAAAAACAATAAGTCTCCCAAACTTTGTTTTGGGCGACTTAATAATAATAAGAAACCGAGCAAAAACAATATGTCCCCGACACTTCGTGTTCGGGAACATAATAACTAGCTATAATTTGTATTGGGATGCCAACACACAAGTCGCCCAAAATCGCCTTAGATACTATTTCTTCCCATTCAGTACAATAAAATATGTATATAAATCAAATTTCATTGAAATCGGACAAAGTTCACATTTTTAAGGGGGGCGGGTGTAGTAAAATGGCCGCCATTTTGAAACCGTAAGTCGGATTTCAAATCCGGTCGCAGATTTGAACTCAGCATACCCGCTTTACCCAGATGACCAATTTTCAAAACGATCCGATGAAAAAAAAATTTCCGCCCACTTTTTCCGATGGCCGCCATTTTGAAACGGCCGCCATCTTGAAAATTTCAAAACTTGATTGCACGCCTTTAGGTAACCCACTATCCAATCCAACATGTGTTATTCAATTTCCTTGAACCGTTTTCTTGTATTAGGGAGGACAGCTTTATGATTAAGAATCAGAATAATAATAATAATAATAATAAGAAACGGTGCAAAAACAATAAATCTCCCAAACTTTGTTTTGGGCGACTTAATAATAATAATAATAAGAAACCGAGCAAAAACAATATGTCCCCGACACTTCGTGTTCGGGGACATAATAATAACTAGGTATAATTGTGATCGCAAAGCGAGTCACAAATGTCCCCTCACGTACCCCTCTTTGTTATAATCCAGCTTATTCAAGCTTAGATATCAATTTTCGTTGAAATCGGAGCAAGTAGAATTTTTACCGGATGTGGCGGCCATTTTGAATTTTTCGACATTTTGTCTTCACGCCTAAATTCGCCATCCTTTACAACCTCTAGATATCAATTTTTGTTAAAATAATAGCAAGATGAATTTTTACCGGAAGTGGCGGCCATTTTGAATTTTTGGACATTTTCAACTTCACGCCTCAATTCGCCATCCTTTAAAACCCCTAGATATCAATTTTCGTTAAAATCGGAGCAAGTTGAATTTTTACCGGAAGTGGCGGCCATTTTGAATTTTTCGACATTTTCGACTTCACGTCTCAATTCGCCATCCTTTAAAACCCCTAGATATCAATTTTCGTTAACATTTGAGTGAGTTGAATTTTTACCGGAAGTGGCGGCCATTTTGAATTTTTCAACATTTTCGACATCCCGCCTCAATTCGCCATCCTTTAAAACCCCTAGATATCAATTTTCGTTAGAATGGGAGCAAGTTGAATTTTTACCGGAAGTGGCGGCCATTTTGAATTTTTCAACATTTTCGACATCACGCCTCAATTTGCCATCCTTTACATTTGTAAAACCCCTAGATATCAGTTTTCGTTAAAATTGGAGCAAGTTCAATTTTTACCGGAAGTGGCGGCCATTTTGAAAATTGCGGCCGATATTTTTTTTTTTATATAAGAAATGAACTCAGCATGCCCCAATTACCTTAAATACAAATTTTCATTAAAAAATAATAAAGTTTAAATTTTTCCCATAATTCATTAAAGCGGCGGCCATTTTGATAATGTCGGCCGAAAAAAAATTTTCGATACCAGAAATGAACTCGGCACACCCCAATTACCTTAAATACAAATTTTCATTTCAAAATAATAAATTTTAAAAAAATTCCCAAAATTCAATTTGGATTATCTCCCTTTTAAATTTCTTTTTTCGTTTTTTTGCAAAATATTGAAAACCGTAAGTCTGATTATCAAAATTCTTTTTTTAAATGAAAGGTATTAAAAGTCTACACTTACCCTATAAAGGAATTTTTCCTACCCCTGCCGGATCAGAAATGCCAGGAAAAATTCAACTTCGGTTTCGAGGAGCCATTTTGAGGCCCTTTTTTTCCTATATGGGGTCGTTCGTTTTCGGCGAAAAATACAAATAGCACAACCTCCCATTCCATACTCTTGATTTATGAATTTTCAGCTTCCTACCTTAAAAGATGTCGAAAAAATGAGGTGGACAAGTTCACGATCCAGAATACCGAGAAAAATAATAATAATAATAATAATAACTAGTTCTAATTGTGATCGCAAGCGAGTCACAAAAATGTCCCCTCACGTACCCCTCTTTGTCAATGTCTCTTGGCATTTGAGATAACTTAATATATCCAATTTTCATCAAAATAGGAGTAATTTTAATTTTGGCGGGAAACGGCGGCCATTTTGAAAATGGCCGACAATGAAAAAATTTTGATGTCAAAAATCAACTCGCACCTCAAATACCGATTTTCATAAAAATTGGTGAAACTTTAATTTTGGCGGGAAACGGTGGCCATTTTGAAAATGGCTGACGATAAAAAAATTTTGATGTCAAAAATAAACTCGCCATACCACTATTACCTTATATACCAATTTTCATCAAGATTGGAGTAACTTAGATTTTGGCGGGAAACGGATGCTATTTTGAAAATGGCCGATAATGAAAAAATTTTGATGTCAAAAATCAACTCGCCATACCACTATTACCTCAAATACCATTTTTCGTCAAAATCGGAGTAACTTTAATTTTGGCGGGAAAATGGCGGCCATTTTGAAAATGGCCGACAAAAAAAAATCTTTTATGTCAAAAATCAACTCGCCATACCACTATTACCTTATATACCAATTTTCATCAAAATCGGAGCAAGTTAAAATTTTGGCGGGAAATGGCGGCCATTTTAGCCGCCATTTTGAAAATGGCCGCCAAAAATTTTTTCGACACCAAAAATGAACTCGGCATAACACTATTACCTTGTAAACCGATTTTCATTAAGAAATAACAAAGTTGAGAATTTTAACATTACTATTACAAAATATATTGTACCAAGAAAGATAACTCAAATTGACAAAAAAATTAAATTTCGATTTTTTGCAAAATTTTGAAAACCGTAAGTCCGATTTTCAAAATTCTTTTTTTAAATGAAAGGTATTTAAAGTCTACACTTACCCTATCAAGGAATTTTCCCTTCCCCTGCCGGATCAGAAATGCCAGGTAAAAATTCAACTTCGGTTTCGAGGAGCCATTTTGAGGCCCTTTTTGACCTATAAGGGGTCGTTCGATTTCGACGAAAAATACAAAAAGCACAATCTCCCATTCCATACTCTTGATATATGAAGATTCAGCTTCCTACCTTAAAAGATGTCGAAAAAATGAGGTGGACAAGTTCACGGTCCAGAATACCGAGAAAAAAAAAATAATAATAACTAGGTATAATTGTGATCGCAAAGCGAGTCACAAATGTCCCCTCACGTACCCCTCTTTGTTAATATCCGGCTTATTCAAGAACATTTTTCTGTTCGCCATCCAATATAAAGCTAGATATCAATTTTCGTTAAAATCGGAGTAGGTAGAATTTTTACCGGAAGTGGCGGCCATTTTGAATTTTTTGACATTTTCGCCTTCACGCCTCAATTCGCCATCCTTTAAAACCCCTAGATATCAATTTTCATTAAAATCGGAGCAAGTTGAATTTTTACTGGAAGTAGCGGCCATATTGAATTTTTCGACATTTTCAACTTCACGTCTCAATTTGCCATCTTTTAAAACCCCTAGATATCAATTTTCCTTAAAATCGGAGCAAGTTGAATTTTTACCGGAAGTGGCGGCCATTTTGAATTTTTCGACATTTTCGACTTCACGCCTCAATTCGTCATCCTTTAAAACTCCTAGATATCAATTTTCGTTTAAATCGGAGCAAGTTGAATTTTTACCGGAAGTAGCGGACATATTGAATTTTTCGACATTTTCGACTTCACGTCTCAATTTGCCATCTTTTAAATCCCCTAGATATCAATTTTCGTGAAAATCGGAGCAAGTTGAATTTTTACCGGAAGTGGCGGCCATTTTAAATTTTTCGACATTTTCGACTTCACGCCTCAATTTTCCATCCTTTTTAAAACCCCCTAGATATCAATTTTCGTTAAAATCGGAGCAAGTTGAATTTTTACCGGAAGTGGCGGCCATTTTGAATTTTTCGACATTTTCGACTTCACGCCTCAATTCGTCATCCTTTAAAACTCCTAGATATCAATTTTCGTTTAAATCGGAGCAAGTTGAATTTTTACCGGAAGTAGCGGCCATATTGAATTTTTCGACATTTTCGACTTCACGTCTCAATTCGCCATCTTTTAAATCCCCTAGATATCAATTTTCGTGAAAATCGGAGCAAGTTGAATTTTTACCGGAAGTGGCGGCCATTTTAAATTTTTCGACATTTTCGACTTCACGCCTCAATTTTCCATCCTTTAAAACCCCTAGATATCAATTTTCGTTAAAATCGGAGCAAGTTGAATTTTTACCGGAAGTGGCGGCCATTTTGAATTTTTCGACAATTTTGACTTCACGCCTCAATTCGCCATCCTTTAAAACCCCTAGATATCAATTTTCGTTAAAATCGGAGCAAGTTGAATTTTTACCGGAAGTGGCGGCCATTTTGAATTTTTCGACATTTTCGACTTCACGCCTCAGTTCGCCATCTTTTAAAACCCCTAGATATCAATTTTCGTGAAAATCGGAGCAAGTTGAATTTTTACCGGAAGTGGCGGCCATTTTGAAAATTGCGGTCGATAAAAAAATTTTGATACCAAAAATTAACTCGGCATATCACTATTACCTTATAAACCAATTTTCATCAAATTTGGAGCAAGTTTCAATTTTGGCGGGAAACGGTCGGCCATTTTGAAAATCGACCAAAGTTTTTTTTAGACCAAAAATCATTTTGGCATATCACTTTTACTTTCTACACTAATACCTGTATAAAAGTAGTCAGCGATATTTAATTTGTAAAATTTTACCTAGAAATACTAAAGATTTTATATAAGTTTAAATAATGTGGTATTCAATTATCTCCCCTTTTTTCGCATTTTTGCAAATATTTTGAAAACGGTAAGTCCGATTTTCAAAATTCTTTTTTTGTATGATGCCTCTTATATATACGTACTACATAGTGAAAGGAATTTTTCCTAATCCAGCCGGTTTGGAAATGCCAGTAAAAATTCAACTTTGATTTTGAGGAGCCATTTTCAGGCCCCTTTTTACCCAATAAGGGGTCGCTTGATTTTGACGAAAAAATCTGATTGCACAATTTCACACTCCATACTCTTGATATATGAAGTTTCAGCTTCCTACCTTTAAAGATGTTCTTTAAATCGAGCGGACAAGTTCACACTAAATAATACTAAGAATAATAATAATAAAAAAAAAATAATAATAAGAAACCGAGCAAAAACAATATGTCCCCGACACTTCGTGTTCGGGGACATAATAATAATAATAAATATTGATGATATGATCTCAGAGATCATGAATGGCTCCCAAACGACGGCACCTTGTTGACAACTGATATCTTGAATACATGCCATATCATTCAATTGAATTAAATACAGTGGGAAATCAAATTTCATGGAGATCAGACAAAGTTCACTTTTAAAGTGGGTGGGAGTGTAGTGAAAATGGCCGCCATAGAAAATCCAGAAGTCGAATCAACATTCTGGGTGCACCATTGAATACGGCATACCTGATTTACCCTTAAAACCTATTCTCGTAACCATTTGACTAACTTTAATTTTCGGTCTAATTCTAGAAATTCAAAATGGCCGTCATTTGGAAACCGGAAGTCGGATCGAAATTTCGATTGCATCGTTGAATTCAACATACCTGATTTACCCAGATGACCAATTTTCAAGAAGATTTGACAAATTTTAGTTTTTGGCTATTTTTAGAATTCAAAATGGCCGCCATTTGGAAACCGGAAGTCGGTTCAAAATTCCGATTGCATCGTTGAACTCAGCATACCTGATTTACCCAGATGACCAATTTTCAAGAAGATTCGACAAACTTTAGTTTTTGGCTATTTTTAGAATTCAAAATGGCCGCCATTTGGAAACCGGAAGTCGGATCGAAATTCCGATTGCATCACTGAACTCAGCATACCTGATTTACCCAGATGACCAATTTTCAAGAAGATTCGACAAACTTTAGTTTTTGGCTATTTTTAGAATTCAAAATGGCCTCCATTTGAAAACCGGAAGTCGGATCGTAATTCCGATTGCATCATTGAACTCAGCATACATGATTTACCCAGATAACCAATTTTCAAGAAGATTCGACAAACTTTAATTTTTGGCTATTTTTAGAAATCAAAATGGCCGCCATTTGGAAACCGGTAGTCGGATCGAGATTCCGATTGCATCATTGAACTCAGCATACCTGATTTACCCAGATGACCCATTTTCAAGAAGATTCGACAAACTTTAATTTTTTGGCTTTTTTTAGAAATCAAAATGGCCGCCATTTGGAAACCGGAAGTCAGATCGAGATTCCGATTGCATCATTGAACTCAGCATACCTGATTCACCCAGATGACCAATTTTCGTGAAGATACGACAAACTTTAATTTTTGGTTATTTTAGAAATTTCTAGAAAATTCATATTTTTGCATTTTACGGAAAAACCGTAAATATCGCTTCCGAATTTTTTTTCGTATTTTTGTTGTACCCATCATGCTCTACAATCTTACCAAGTTTCAAAGTCCTGGCCACCTAGGTTCCAGAGATATAAGATTGTCCGAAATCTGGAACATTCCCCGTTGCCGTGGAAACGGTAGCCATTTTGAAAATTTCCCACGCATTTGGCACAATTTCTCATAAGGGTCTATACTTGGGGAACATTTCATAATGTTTCGATAAACAGTTTACGAGAAAAGTTCCGGACAAAAATTTAGGGCGGAAGAAAGAATAATAATAATAATAATAATAATAATAATAATAAGAAACCGAGCAAAAACAATATGTCTCCACAAACTTCGTTTGGGAGCCATAATAAGAAACCGAGCAAAAACAATATGTCCCCGACACTTCGTGTTCGGGGACATAATAATAACTAGAATTGCCATTGCCAGCAATAGCAGATGTCGACCGTTGCCTTATCTTTTACGACATATTTGACACTGTCGGCAGCCATTTTAATGATTTTCTTAATATTTGACTCCATATTCCCACTCGCCATCCTTCAAACACCTAAAATATCAAGTTTCGTTAAAATCTGAGAATTTTCAATAATTACGGAAGTGGCGGCCATTTTGATTTTTTTGGAATTTTTGAACTCGCCATCAATTGAAACTCCTAAATATAAAGTTTTGTTAAAATCGGAGAATGTTCACTTTTTACGGAAAATGGCGGCCATTTTGAATTTTTCGACATTTCTGACCTCGCGTATCAACTCACCATCCTTCATATTCCTTAAATATAAAGTTTCGTTAAAATCGGAGAATGTTCAATTTTTACAGGAAATGGCGGCCATTTTAAATTTTTTGAAATTTTTGAATCGGTCATCCTTCAAAACTCAAAAAAATAAAATTTTGTTAAAATTTAAAAAAAAAAAAAAAATTGGAAGAGGCGGCCATTTTGAATTTTTTGAACTTTTTGAACTCGCCATCCTTTGAAACACCTAAATATAAATTTTCGTCGAAATCGGAAAATTTTTCATTTTTACAGGAAGTGGCGGCCATTTTGAATTTTTCGACATTTCTTACTCCACATATGAACTCGCCATCCTTCATATACCTTAAATATAAAGTTTCGTTAAAATCGGAGAATGTTCAATTTTTACGGGAAATGGCGGCCATTTTGAATTTTTCGACATTTTATTCGTCACGCCTCAACTCGCCATCCTATAATATTGCGTAAAATAAATTTTTGTTTCAATCAGAAAACGCGACTTTTTTTACGTAAAATGGCGGCCAGCTTTGAAACGGCAGCCATCTTGGTTGCGAAAATTTCTACCGCAACAGATATCATGATCACGTATCAGCATACCAAGTTTGGATCCGCAATAGTAAACGGATCAGGAGTTATGGTTTGGACTAAAATTGGCGACAATAAGAATAATAAGAATAATAAGAACTAGGTATGATTGTGTTGGGATGCCAACACAGAATGTATCCCAAACAAACCCCCATTGCCATTATTCTCTTCAGCATGTAAAAAAAAAACTATATATCAATTTGCATGTAAATCTGAGCAGCACTTTGAAATTTTGGCGGCCATCTTGGATTCAAAATGGCCACCATCGTCAAATTTTAATTTTAGTAATAGAATATTACTCGCAACATCATAATCTATCAGTATACCAATTTTCATCATAATTAGACCACTTTGAAATTTTGCAGCCATCTTGGATTCAAAATGGCCGCCATCGTCAAATTTTAATTTTAGTTATAGAATACTACTCGCAACATCATAATCTAAAAGTATACCAATTTTCATCATGATCAGACCACTTTGAAATTTTGGCGGCCATCTTGGATTCAAAATGGCCACCATCGTCAAATTTTGATTTTAGTTATAGAATATTACTTGCAACTTCATAATCTATCAGTATACCAATTTTCATCATAATCAGACGACTTTGAAATTTTGGTGGCCATCTTGGATTCAAAATGGCCGCCATCGTCAAATTTTAATTTTAGTTATAGAATATTACTCGCAACATCATAATCTATCAGTATACCAATTTTCATCATAATCAGACCACTTTGAAATTTTGGCGGCCATCTTGGATTCAAAATGGCCGCCATCGTCAAATTTTAATTTTAGTTATAGAATATTACTCGCAACATCATAATCTATCAGTATACCAATTTTCATCATAATCAGACAACTTTGAAGTTTTTATTAAAATTTTGACCCGATTATCTCCCTTTAAATCACATTTTCATTAATATCTCGAAAACCGTAAATATCGCTTCAAATTTTTTTTCGTATTATTAAAGAGCACCTTTTGCTCTATCTGCCTGCAATATTTCAGAACCCTGCGCACCTAGGTTACCTAGATATTGCAATGTCCTATATAATGACCTTTTCCTGTTTCCACAGAAACGGCGGCCATTTTTAAAATTTTAAGAGTCGTTTGCAAAACTTCAGGTCACCCTTTATATGTTCCCAAAGTTTCATATTGATTTGGCAAAGCATCTCTGAGAAAACGCGTAGACAAACTAGCACGGAAAGAAAAAAGAAAGAAAGAAAGAAAGAAGAAGAATAATAATAAGAAACCGTACAAAAGCAATATGTCTCCCAAAACTTTGTTTGGGAGACATAATAAGAATAATAAGAATAATAATGAAAAAAAATAAACGCGACAATAACAATATGTCTACCGAATAACTGCGTTTCGGTCGACATAATAATAAGAAACCGAGCAAAAACAATATGTCCCCGACACTTCGTGTTCGGGGACATAATGATAATAATAATAATAATAAGAAACCGAGCAAAAACAATATGTCCCCGACACTTCGTGTTCGGGGACATAATAATAATAATCAATATTGATGATATGATCTCAGAGATCATGAATGGCTCCCAAACGACGTCCCCAAGTCAACAACTGATATCTGGAATACATGCCATATCATTCAATTGAAGTAAATACAGTGGGAAATAAAATTTTATGGAGATCAGACAAAGTTCACTTTTAAAGTGGGTGGGAGTGTAGTGAAAATGGCCGCCATAGAAAATCCAGAAGTGGAATCAACATTCTGAGTGCACCATTGAATTTGGCATACCTGATTTACCAAGATGACCCATTTTCAAGAAGATTCGACAAACTTTAATTTTTGGCTATTTTTAGAAATCAAAATGGCCGCCATTTGGAAACCGGAAGTCAGATCGAAATTCCGATTGCATCATTAAACTAAGCATACCTGATTTACCCACATGACCCATTTTCAAGAAGATTCGACAAACTTTAATTTTTGGCTATTTTTAGAAATCAAAATGGCCGCCATATGAAAACCGGAAGTCGGATCGAAATTCCGATTGCATCATTGAACTCAGCATACCTGATTTACCCAGATGACCTATTTTCAAGAAGATTCGACAAACTTTAATTTTTGGCTATTTTTAGAAATCAAAATGGCCGCCATTTGGAAACCGGTAGTCGGATCGAGATTCCGATTGCATCATTGAACTCAGCATACCTGATTTACCCAGATGACCCATTTTCAAGAAGATTCGACAAACTTTAATTTTTTGGCTTTTTTTAGAAATCAAAATGGCCGCCATTTGGAAACCGGAAGTCAGATCGAGATTCCGATTGCATCATTGAACTCAGCATACCTGATTCACCCAGATGACCAATTTTCGTGAAGATACGACAAACTTTAATTTTTGGTTATTTTAGAAATTTCTAGAAAATTCACATTTTTGCATTTTACGGAAAAACCGTAAATATCGCTTCCGAATTTTTTTTCGTATTTTTGTTGTACCCATCATGCTCTACAATCATACCAAGTTTCAAAGTCCTGGCCACCTAGGTTCCAGAGATATAAGATTGTCCGAAATCTGGAACATTCCCCGTTGCCATGGAAACGGTAGCCATTTTGAAAATTTCCCATGCATTTGGCACAATTTCTCATAAGGGTCTATAATTAGGGAACATTTCATAATGTTTCGATAAACAGTTAACGAGAAAACTTCCGGACAAAAATTTAGGGCGGAAGAAAGAATAATAATAATAATAATAACTAGGTATAATTGTGTTGGGATGCCAACACACAAGTCGCCCAAAATCGCCTTGGATAGAGTTCCATTCAAATCAGTGCATCAAAATAAGTCTAAAAATCAAATTTCGTTGAAATCGGACAAAGTTGACATTTTTAGGGGGGCGGGTGTTTTAAAATGGCCGCCATTTTAAAACCGTAAGTCGGAATTCGAATCCGGTCGCAGATTTGAACTCAGCATACCCGCTTTACCCAGATGACCAATTTTCAAGACGATCCGATGAAAAAAAAATTTCCGCCCACTTTTTCCGATGGCCGCCATTTTGAAACAGCGGCCATCTTGAAAATTTTAAAAGTGCATTACACAACTTTGAGTGACCCACTATCCAATCTCACAAGTGTTATTCAATTTCCTTGGACCGTTTTCTTGTATTAGGGAGGACAAATTCTCGATAAAGAATCAGAAGAATAATAATAAGAAAAATAATAATAATAATAATAAGAAACGGTGCAAAAACAATAAGTCTCCCAAACTTTGTTTTGGGCGACTTAACTAGGTATAATTGTGTTGGGATGCCAACACACAAGTCGCCCAAAATCGCCTTGGATAGAGTTCCATTCAAATCAGTGCATCAAAATAAGTCTAGAAATCAAATTTCGTTGAAATCGGACAAAGTTGACGTTTTTAGGGGGGCGGGTGTAGTAAAATGGCCGCCATTTTGAAACTGTAAGTCGGATTTCAAATCCGGTCGCAGATTTGAGTTCAGCATACCCACTTTACCCAGATGACCAATTTTCAGGACGATCCGATGAAAAAAAAATTTCCGCCCACTTTTTCCGATGGCCGCCATTTTGAAACGGCGGCCATCTTGAAAATTTTAAAAGTGCATTACACAACTTTGAGTGACCCACTATCCAATCTCACAAGTGTTATTCAATTTCCTTGGACCATTTTCTTGTATTAGGGAGGACAACTTTACGATAAAGAATCAGAATAATAATAATAATAATAATAATAATAATAATAAGAAACGGTGCAAAAACAATAAGTCTCCCAAACTTTGTTTTGGGCGACTTAATAATAATAAGAAACCGAGCAAAAACAATACATGTATGTCTCCACAAACTTCGTTTGGGAGCCATAATAATAATAATAAGAAACCGAGCAAAAACAATATGTCCCCGACACTTCGTGTTCGGGGACATAATAATAACTAGAATTGCCATTGCCAGCAATAGCAGATGTCGACCGATGCCTTATCTTTAACGACATATTTGACACTGTTGACAGCCATTTCGTATTTGTTTTTTTGTTTGACTCCATATTCCCACCCCCCTATACTCATAAGTCCTAAATATCAAGTTTTGTAAAAATTGAAGAAAGTGGTGGCCATTTTTTCAACATTTTTTACTCGGAGTCTCAACTCGCCATTGTTCAAAACCAAAACCCTTTATTATAAAGTTTCATTAAAATCGGATATTTTTACAGAAAGTAGCGGTCATTTTTAACTTATAGGCACAGTCTTCAATAGATATCACACAGATTAAAGAAAAATAACAAAAAAATATTTGAAGAAAATAATTCACAAAAAATAAAAAAGTGCTTTGATAGGGGATGGAAATGACTTTTATCTTATTGAGCAACTTAGGTAGAGAAGGTATTCATTTTATAGGTGGAGTAAACCAAGAAAAAAATTAAGAAAGTGCTTAGTGCTTAAACTTTTCTTTTTTTCATCGTATGAAGCAGCTCAAAATATTGCATACTAGGTGGTGTGAACTCGACAGTTTACACCACCTATATACAACGATTACCTTTCCTATCTTGAAGTGTTTAAGATAAGATAAAAAAAAACGACAGAATCATTCTCACCCCCTCTCCAAGCACTTGTTAATGTTTTTAAAAATCATTTTCTTAGTTTTCACCAACTATACAATGTAAACCTCCATCTTGAATTGCTTAATAAGAAAAACGTCAGAGTCATTCCCACCCCCTCTCCAAGCATTTTTTTTTTAAATATTTTTTTTCTATTTTCTTTTTCATTTTTAAATTACTTATTTTTTAATAAAAAATCAAAATATTTACAATATCAGTATACAGTGTGTTTCCAAAATTATGAACAATTGTGTACAAGCATATAATTGAAATAACAATAATTTACAAAGAAACGAAAATGTTTGTCAATTTGATATCAGCATTTTACATATTTGCATGTTGTAATCAAAATATTTACAATATCATTATACAGTGTTTCCAAAATTATCAACAATTGTGTACAAGCATATAATTGGAATAACAATAATTTACAAAGAAACGAAATTGTCTGTCAATTTGATATCTGCATTTTACAAATTTACATGTTGGTTTGGCTAGATCATGCATTCTATTTACATCTGGTAATTTATTTGTAAGTTAACAATATTATGGTAACTGTAGTATGTTTGCACAGTATTCAGCACCGTCTGCAAATCACCTTTCAAGTAGACATGGTCAATTAGGGTATTACCATCAGTAGTAGATTCCTGTACAAGCTGTTTAAATCCTTTCTGTGCCATTAATGTTTGAATGGAAGAGTTTGATTTTAAAATATCTTGATTAAAATCACCTAGAAGGATTGTATTTATTCCACGCTCTACAATAATATCTAAGAGTTTATTCAGTTCGCCAAGAAATGTCGAAACAGCGTATGCTTCAGGCCTGTACACCACAGCAATATTAGTGTTAATGTCTATTACATATATTCCAACACATTCCATCTCTATATTGTCTAAGTTAAGCTCTGTATAATGTTTGTTTTCTTTTACATAGATAGCAACACCGCCATGTTTCTTGCTTTTTAGTTGGCTTGAAAGTTCGTTGTTGCCAGAGTAACTATCGAATCGAGATTTTGATATCGAAGACATATTTTCCATCACAGGAAGTCTATCGTTTTTCTTTAACCGAGTCTCTGTCATGCATATAACATCAATATCTAACATGTCTGTATTTACTTGTATATCGGTAAAGTGGGATTTTAATCCTTCAACATTGTGTAAAAGTATTGTATGACTTGATGTCGCTTCAATATTTTGTGGTTTTAAAAACTTTGGCATTTTTGACATAGCTTCCAGAACTTGCTCATTGCAGTATATTTTCTTTTCGTTGAAATCTTGTATCACAAGTCCTGCCATTGACGTCACACGGCTTAACCCAACATAAGCCATTCCAGCAGCAAATATGTGTTTCATAGATACCACTGCTTTTTCCATCGTCATTCCTTGAACTTTATGGGTTGTACAAGCCCATGCTAACTGCATTGGAAATTGATAACGGACAGCATTGTTGTTGAGGGTTTCTTCAAATGGTGATATCAAAATGGCACGATGATGTGTTTGAGTTCCACTTTTGCCAATCTTGTCATTATCAAACAAGATCATTGCTCCCTGTGGTAATGAGCAGTCTTGTTTTCTTGGTAGGATATCGACAACCGTTCCAATGGCACCATTTACAAGGCCTTTCAAAATGTCTATATTTCTTAGCAGCATAACTCTTGCCTTCTTACCAATAACAATTTGTGATGGTAGGTATTCATTTGTTGTAGTGTATGGCTCTTTCCTTTGGATCAATCTTCCTGTCTGTGGCTCTTTGTCATAATCCTGGGCTTTCAATATTTCGGTTTCTTCACAAACTTCGATGATCATTTCTGCATTATGATTTCCAACTTCTTTATTTGTGCCAAAAATATGAATTGTTTCTCTGGGCACTGTGTGAAGACTGCACGATTGCAAGATGTCCAGATCTACAGGCAGCAGCTGTTCTTTTTTCCTTTTGGTTCGTAGTCTGTTCAACATCTGCGCGAACACAACATCGTTTTTCTGTCGCATAATTTTTGACAACTCAATCAATGAAAAATTATCACTCCAAAGAGAAAAGTAATGATCTGATCTGAGATCATGCAGACATTTTTGTTTGACTGGAGGTAGTTGGTAAAAATCACCAACTGCAATGATGCAGATATTTCCAAATAGTGCGTTCCCACTTTGTTTTATCTGTCTCAATCTTTCATTTACGTACAACAGAACTCTTTGGCCAACCATCGATATTTCATCAATAATCAAGATTCTGAGATGCTGAAATTTGGATCGAAGTTTGTTCAGTTCATCATCTCGCTTGTACATGTATGGTAAAGGTAAGGACCTTGTCAGACCAAATGCCTGATGAAGAGTTGTTCCACCTATATTAAAAGCTGCCGTAGCTGTAGGGGCAGTCAGCATCACCACAACATCGTCTGGATTAGGGGTATGTGGAGACAATATCTTAGTAGCCTCATAAAATAAGCATTTGATTAAATGGCTTTTTCCAGTGCCTGCACCTCCAGTGATAAATAATCTAAATGGTTCAGGATTTAGTCCATTTGCTTGATCCAAACACCATTGTCGTACACAATAAAACACAGACTTTTGTTCTATGTTTAGTTGTCTCAAGAGACCTATGATTTCTCGAGTTGAACACACCGTTTGTCGTATTTCAATATCATTACCTTTATTTCTTCTACTAGGGTTGTCTAGCTCTGGGATTGGATCTAAATTGTCTTCACTATCATTGATTTTGTCTCTTCTGGTTTTAATCTTTCTAATTCTGATTCTGGTGCTATCAACGCCCAAGCATCCTCAAGAGGGCCTTGCATATCTAACATTTCTTGTGCTTCGTCCAAAGCATCGGCATTTACTTCAAACTTCTTTCTATTAGTGGTTACAATAGATTTGACACTCTGTAGGCCAGCTGAAGGCTTGATTATAACAGTTCCACAGTTAAACATTTCCTGGAATGTTTTGTATCTATTCGGCTTTAACTGAATTTCTTGTCTATGTGGAAGAAACAGTTGAAGAATGGATTGATAAAACAATTCCGGGCTTTTAAGTTCAGAAAACCGTGGATATCTTATTACAGCCGAGTCTGTATGCGTTCTTTTTCTTATAACTCCAAGGTTATTTTGTAGTTGAAAAACATGTGTCTGTGAAGCCTTTTTTAGGAATTTGAGATTGACTTAGAATCCTATATTCTGAACAAAATGATGCGTAACATAGGTTTTCAAAGTCATCATGCATTGGTCTAGAGCTTTGTATCTGTCGTATAAGGATATCATCCAAATTCCTTCTTCGTCCATGTTTGATGCTTTTCTCTTTATCATATTCAATGGCAAACTCATTTTAATTTGGTTTTCTCCAACTGGAACGAACTGAACTTTTCTGGAGGATTCTTTTAAATGAAGTCCACACACTCTGTAAGCTGCTTCTTGAGCACTTACTTCACGCTGCCTAAAGTAGGCGCCTCCAATCTTTTTCATAGCATCTTGTGCATTGCAGTTTCCCTCAGCGGCTTCTTTTCTGGCATTTTCAAGAACAACGCCCATTTCTCTTTCCGCCTTAGAAATGTATGATATGATATACATAACACAGGAATATGGGTCCGTAACGTACTGGATATACATGTTTGCATTCCAACATCTAAGCAGATCAGGGTTGTATTGATTGATCCAAAGGTCAGATGGTCGACGCTTCAGAGTCACATTGGTTCGTTTGCAGAGAGTATTGGATGCCATTTCAAATTGTCGCTGTGTTATTCCTGCTGCATTAAACACTTCCTCGACAGTATTAAAATCATCTTTTTCATGAAGAACAGTCCACAGCCTCAGCAATAGATTCTTGGCATTGGTTTTTAATTCTTCTGGCGATTGTTGGTTATCAGGATCAGCAACAATTTGGCATTGACTGATAAATGTTTCTTTGGAAGGTGGACGTGGAAAATTAAACCTACATTCCGTGCCTTTCTTTTTGCAAGATTTTGAGTGGTTCTTGCTGTGTGATTGGACACTCTTAACTATTTCATACAGCACTGGATCTTTGGTTTCATCAGGTAAATTACAATGAACGTATCTGTCTATAAATTCACACACCATTTGTTCATTATCATCGTCCAGAAGAGGAGCGTCTTCGATCCAAAATAAGCAGTGAGCATGAGGAGATCCTCTTTGCTGAAACTCTATTCTATGGAAGTGGTCTTTTACTTTTCCAATTATACTCTTCTTGATTATTATTTCCTTTAAGAAAGTGTGGAAACGATGGTTAAAAATGGTAGCTGTCATAACAGGATTTTTTCGTAGAACTTCTGATTTTGCAGTCCAATCTAGTTCATTTAGATTTTGATTATTTCCCTGTTGTGTTCCATTAGTAACTCCAAAACTTCTGTCCACCTCAAATCAGCGGCAGAGAATGTAGCGAACCATGTAGGTATGCCTATTTGACGTATCATTGCCATCAAATCTTTAAGTGTTGCTTGCCAATATGGCGGCGTGCCTCTTATAGGTGTCAAAAACTTGTAACCCTGGTCAGATGTGAGAAGTTTCTTTAGTTCGCCTTTATCCGTAAGCATGTTAGCAGTGATAGTGTTTCCAGTTTGATCTTTTCCACTACTCTTTCTCATAGCTATAGACACTTTTGAGATTACTTGTTCTAATTCAGACAGATACTGGGCAAAAAATATATAGGAGGAATCTGTTGAAAAACGAGTATCATCATTCATTAACCTGTTGTGGAAGTATCTCAGGTGAGTGATAGGTTTCTGTCTTTTTGACAAACATGCCAACAGGAAACTGCACTGGAAAAGACATACATTCATTACCCTTTTCTTGCAGCATGCTTACAGGTGTTTTGCCTTCTCCCGGTGCTACACAAAATATATCATCAAAATACTGATCTAGGATCTCTTGACCAATATCAACTGGTTGCAGACATGTATCTGATGGAAGTCCTCGACTTCTAACATTTTGATCATCATCATCTTCTTTATCTTCATTTTCTTCATTTTGGGCATCCCCATGGTCTGTTTGGGAGTCATTATGTTCTGCTTGATGATTATTTTCTTCTTGGGCATTATACAAGTCTCTGTTTTCGTTAACACTAATGTCTTCCAAATCTTCTTGCCATGTAGGATTTAATGATATGTTTTTATACAGAGGATTATTTCGAAACAGGTAATGCAGACCCTTGTTTATCTTGTTTGAGCTAACGAATTCATAGTGTGAGTGTCCTTTATACGACAACTTGCGTTTTAGCTTACATCTTAGTAGTTGATTTTCATTCTGACACCTTGGTAGTGTACTGACAGTTTTTTGTATTTCTGTGGGCACAGACACACAAGGCCCTATGATCCCTCTCTGGTTGCCTTTGGGTAATTGCACCAATTTCATGAAGGGAATCCGTTGAGCAACCAACTGTTTTTCCAAAGAGTTTAAGTCTTTTAATGGCTTTGGAATTTTTCTTAGATGTAATCCATTCTCCGCAGCGTCAACAGGGAGTTCACCTTTGAGAAGATGTCGATGACAAGTGTGACAAATCTTTAATTTGTGCTTTGGTAGGTTGCATTCCTTTTGACATTTATTGTCACATCCAAATTCGTACGTGATGCACCGTTTAGCCATTGATTGACTTTTTCGTCCTTTCTTTGAGTATTTATTTGTATCACATGCTACAACCTGTGATGTAAACATGAATTTATGACAGACACAGCAGATGTATTTTGGGCCATCTCTTACTTTTTGCTTAAACCAAGCTGATATTTTATCAATATCCGTATTGCTTCTGATTAGACTACGTTGCTGTTGAACATTCATAATTCTTCTTTGTCTAAATTCTGAGTTAGAATGATATTGATGAAGTTGTTTACGTCTATATGTTTCTCTGACCAGCACATTGCGCCTGTATCTCAATAGGCTTAATCTTTTCACGTTTGACTTGAACTCGGTGTTATTTGCATACCGTAGTTTTCTCAGCTGTTTCACTTTTGTTCTGAAATCAACGTTATTCGAATATTTCTGTTGATTGAACAGTTTCAGATTTGACTGAAATGCGGTATCATTGGCATATTTTATTTTACTGTAGTTTTTTACTTCTTCTTGAAACTCTTTATCATTGGCATATTTCGTTCTGCTACAACTTTTTTTATGATCTTGAAAGTCTGCGTCATTGGTATATTTTGTTTTGCTAAATTGTTTCACTTGTTCTTGAAAGTCTGCATCATTGGCATATTTTGTTTTACTGCGAGTTTTGACTTTTTCTTGAAAGTTTGCATCTTGGGCATATTTCAGTTTGCTAAGATCTTTAAGTTTTGTTCTGAATGTAACATTAGTAGAATATCTTAATGTCTTAAGCCTTTTCTTTTTTGATCGACATTCAGCATCAGTATCATATTTATGTTTACTAAACATTGCTCGTTTTGCTTTAAGCTCCACCTTTGTTTTCTTCAAAGATATTTCAGGTTTATCATTGGTAGAATTCCCTTTTGATGCTGCTGCTGTTTGTCTTGCTTTTCTTTTTCGTTCTTTGTCCTTTTCTCTATTGGTACGACTATTTTGTTTCGATTTTCCTTTCCTTTTAAATGTTTTCTTTCGTACACTGTCTCTACCAGTTTTATTATTTTCTTCCTTCAGAAAATCTTGTGGTAGATCGCATTCGTTCTCTGATGAACAATTGTGTAGTAGTTCGCTTGTTAGACTAGTAGAAATGTTTGTCTTCTTTGGCTGTAGTTTTGGGCACCTATTTGGAAGTGTATCACGATCTAATAACCGTTGTGTAACATTCCTCAAACCTTGTGAAGTTAACAGATTCTTTGCGTTTTGTTTCCTTTGTTTTTCTGAAAAAATTCCAAATGATATGGAACATATTTGTGTCGGAAAGCTTTTCATCATTCCTTCAAGGAAACAGTTCTTTAAATGTTCTCTTGCCGCGTAAATATCATAGTCGATTTGTTCAGGGTTTCGACCTTCTAAGCAAGTGAAAGCAAATTCAATAGCCATAACACCACATATGGGCTCTACACTTTGTTGTGTTACACCTTTGTAAATAAATGTTTTCACTTTACCAGGACCGTACAAAATCCTAAGCTGAGCTACGGTCTCGTACAAATGGGCTTCACTCATCAGAGAATCATATATATGAAATGTTTCTGATTTTTTATCATAAAATGAAGAAACCCAGTGGCTTGATGATTCAGATAAAGGGTGTATAGTGATAGAACTCTTGTCCATTGGAATCAAATCTTTAGGATAATCACCATTCTGATTAAAGTTATAAGTCTTCAGGTGAATTTGAGCTGGTGTAAAATATTGTATATATGGAGATTCATCCTGGTTGGAATAGGCTCTCATCATAGCTAACGATGCATCAACAACTTCGTCAGATATTTCAGTGTTCATGTTTCCAACTGAGTTTGCTAAAGTGATATGACTGTATTGGTGCTCCTGAAAAGAAAACAGAAACATCTTGATTAAAATGTTTTTGAATTCGCAACAAGTCATCTATTCTGTCACATTTATTATAGTAATTCTATAGTTCAACAATAAATCTTTAGACGTGACAGTCAAGGAAAATCAAAAGAGATCAATAGTAACAGAATATTATGAAAAAGTAAATGTAATACCACAAATTACTCACTGAAATATGTGAAGAGATGGACGTCATATCTACTGTCTTTTTCTTTAGAGTTGACGTTGGCTAATTCTTTATAAGACTTAAATATCGAAGTCAAATCCACGCCATCTTTGGAGTTGGCAGCCCTCATCCAAATTCTTCTCCAATTGTTCCATTTTTCTCCCTGTAATGTAAGGGTTTTATTGTAATATGCTGATCGGTTGAACATACAAATCATAAAAAAAACAAATGCCAGAATCCGAAAATACAACAAAGCATACAAATGTTTAACAGGTAGCATTCGAGTTACAAATTATGATTCTTAACTTTTAGTATTTTCAGTATTTTTTTCTCCTCTTTTGATCAGAAGCATGCCATCATTTTATCATCTTTATTTGGAAGTTTCCCAGTTTCTTCCTGGGTAGAAGATTGTGATCCTTCTAACGACATATCAGTCGCTCAATCAGCAAGCCCTAGCTCCTGAGAGGATACAATAGAATCATGTTAGGACATGGTAGTGCTTGAGATGATGGCCCAGATAGAAAGAAATTGGGGTCTCTTTCAGATTCTACTCATTCGCTTTCTGCATTAATTCGTAATGATTTGTCTAAAGCTTTGACAGTTCAATACGTGCTCTTTTAGGTTTGTCCTCGTTTTCTTGGAATTGTTTCAATCTTATGGATTTAATTCAGCAGATAATTGTTTTAGATCCAATCCATACTCTCATACCCATGTCTTTGGGTAGTGATCGTCCCGTTTTGGCTGTTGCACCAAGTTAATATTTCTAAGACACCCTTGTAGTTGGTAGCCTTTAGGGTCCTTCAATTTCTGCGTTAATTTGTAATTATTTGCCTTAAGCTTTAAAAATTTAAATCAGTGCTCTTTTTCAGTATTTTCTGTGAATATTGTTTACATTTTGGATTTAATTCAGCAGATATTTGTTTTAGATTCAATGCATAGTCTTTCATACATGTGAAGAGTTTTTTAGGTAGTAAACGTCAACATTTTTTATCTGTTTTTCCGTATCTGTATTTTCAAAGCATCCCTGAAGTTAAAGTTGTCTGCCTTTTGTTAACTTTCACTCATAATAATCATGTCTCCAGTGTCTAATACATACACCCAAACATACAACAAAAGAGCTCTGCTTTTATTGTGACATATACAACAAATATATTATAAACATAGAGAGAATATGTACATCAAATATGTAAAAGTATCAAAGTTAAAAGAAATATTTGTCTTTCGAAGTAATTTACTTCGTGGTTTTTTTGCTCTTTTGATCAGAGGCATATCTTCTTCATTATTATCATCATCATTTGGACGTTTGGTAATATCTTCGTGTGTAGAAGACTGTGATTTGTCCAACGACGCGGTAGTTTCTCCATGAGAAGGCCCAGGCTCCTGAAACGTTGCAACAGATTCAAGGGAAGTTGGGTTTGCTTGTGATGACGGCTCAGATAGAAGAGATTCGTCATCAAAGGAATAAAGATCTCTGTCAGATTCTAGGTCCTTCATTTTCAGGGTTAATTTGAAATTTTCTGTCTTAAGATTTGACAGTTCAAGGCGTGTTCTTTTCAGTTTTTCCTCATTTTCTGTGAATTATTTCCATTTTGGCTTTAATTCAGCAGATAATTGTTTCAGGTTTACACCATAGCCTCTAATATCTTGAAGAGTTTTCTTGAGGTAGTCGACGTCGCTCTTTGTCTGTTTCACCAAGTTGATGTTTCCCAGACATCCTTGAAGCTGGTAGCCTTTGTTTATAAGATCCTCTCCAATTGATTCAATTTTCTCCATTTCACCAATCTGCAAAGAAGGAAATGTATTAGTTCGTCCGAAGAAATGATGAAATTATTAATTTTTGAAAATATATTCTCCATGTTAAAAGGTTTTTTGGTTGAAGACAAACAATGTACTAATTCACAATCTCTTTTTATCTATCTGATAAAACTGTATATTTTGTGAGCATTTTGAGCATTTGCAATAATGTTACAATTATAGCTAGACATATTGAGCACTTTGAAAAATGCTGTTTTCATTTCATTGCATTTTCATATGGCATTGATGAAGATACTCTCTGTCAAGGAAATATGTTCCATGCTTTAATAATATTTGCATTAATTTCCTTTGAAACCAGCCATGTTGATGTAAATAATTGAATTTTGATATAAGCCGAGACAATGCAACTAAATAGTTATTGTAAGTTCGTATAAACAGCATAACAGCTTCCGCTATTTTTCATATAAATTTATTAGAAAACTATGACGACTGACTTTCAATAACCAATATAGTTTCAGAAATTTTGTCCGAAGTTTTGTATAAGAATAGAGGTAGCAACCCAATCAACGTCTAATAACATGACACTTGTAATCGTATAAGACGCGGCGTAAAAACAGTAAAGCATTAATTTAATGATAGAAGGAACTGTTATGCTGTTTTGACCCTTAGCCATGAGTAAATATAAATATTCCAGGCATATTTATTCATGTTGCCCGGCGCTCACCACACATCGAAGCTTAATAAAATTGTTTTGTCATATTAGACTTTGATATGATACGTGGAGGTTGGGTCTGAGCGCCATGTCTCTAGCGTACCTTATTTTGTCGTGCCGCTTTTCACGTCTTGTTAAATTATCTACTTAGTAGATGTGTTCTGCATTGTAGGTAGTAAGCCATTGACCAAATGACTAAATGAAGGATCACTCTTTGTTGTCCTTGTTATCTAGGCCCAGGAGACCGTTCAACGACTCGTCTAATCGACGGGAAGCCTTTATCGTCATTATAACTTAGAACTTAGGGAGACCTTTTTTTTCAAATCACCTAATCGACGAGAACCCTGTATCGTCTTTCTAAACTATGTCCGAGAGACCGTTAATCAACTCACCTAATTGACGAGAACTCTTCATCGTCATTATAACTTAGATCTAAGAGACCTTTTACCGAATCACCTAATTGACGAAAAGTTAAATATCTTTCCGTGTGGGCAACCTCGACGAGGCTGAAGCATTCTACCATCGCTTAGTTACAGTACGCATTACAGTTGACCAGACTGCTAGGATACTGCACTCCCACATATAGAACAATTTAATTGCCCTCCGGAGGATGAAAAATTATTTTAAAATAAAAATAAAAACTTAAACAAGAAACGGCTTCTCGTCTTTTACCGTCATGGCTTACTACACTCGCTTGTTCATAAGACAAGTGACAATAGCCTTCGCGGAAAAAAGATTTGCCCACGAGCCGTCGCTCGGGATTCCTCGGAGAAAAGTAATTTTCCCGACAACGCCCGTGGACAGGACTTCCGCGGAGAAATTTATTTCCCCGATAGGTGCTATCGCCGGGCGCCCATTAGCCCCGCGACCGGGGCATCTGCGGAGAATATCATTTCCCTCCGACAACGCCTGTGGCCAGGACTTCTGCGAAGAAATGTATTTCCCCCATGGCAGAGTCTTCCGCAGAGAAATTTATTTCCCGATGACCGGGGCCTCCGCGGAGAATATCATTTTCCCCCGACAACGCCAGTGGCCGGGACTTCCGCGGAGAAATTTATTTCCCCGATAGGTGCCGTCGCCGGGCGCCCATTAGACCCGCGACCGGGGCTTCCGCGGAGAATATCATTTCCTCCCGACAACGCCTGTAGCCGGGACTTCCGCGGAGAAATTTATTTCCCCATGGCAAGGACTTCCGCAGAGAAATTTATTTTCCGATGACCGGGGCTTCCGCGGAGAATATCATTTCCTCCCAACAACGCCTGTGGCCGGGACTTCCGCGGAGAAATTTATTTCCCCGATAGGTCCCATTGCCGGGCGCCCATTAGACCCGCGACTGGGCTTCTGTGGATAATATCATTTCCCCGACAACGCCCAAGTGAAAGCAAATTCAATAGCCATAACACCACATATGGGCTCTACACTTTGTTGTGTTACACCTTTGTAAATAAATGTTTTCACTTTACCAGGACCGTACAAAATCCTAAGCTGAGCTACGGTCTCGTACAAATGGGCTTCACTCATCAGAGAATCATATATATGAAATGTTTCTGATTTTTTATCATAAAATGAAGAAACCCAGTGGCTTGATGATTCAGATAAAGGGTGTATAGTGATAGAACTCTTGTCCATTGGAATCAAATCTTTAGGATAATCACCATTCTGATTAAAGTTATAAGTCTTCAGGTGAATTTGAGCTGGTGTAAAATATTGTATATATGGAGATTCATCCTGGTTGGAATAGGCTCTCATCATAGCTAACGATGCATCAACAACTTCGTCAGATATTTCAGTGTTCATGTTTCCAACTGAGTTTGCTAAAGTGATATGACTGTATTGGTGCTCCTGAAAAGAAAACAGAAACATCTTGATTAAAATGTTTTTGAATTCGCAACAAGTCATCTATTCTGTCACATTTATTATAGTAATTCTATAGTTCAACAATAAATCTTTAGACGTGACAGTCAAGGAAAATCAAAAGAGATCAATAGTAACAGAATATTATGAAAAAGTAAATGTAATACCACAAATTACTCACTGAAATATGTGAAGAGATGGACGTCATATCTACTGTCTTTTTCTTTAGAGTTGACGTTGGCTAATTCTTTATAAGACTTAAATATCGAAGTCAAATCCACGCCATCTTTGGAGTTGGCAGCCCTCATCCAAATTCTTCTCCAATTGTTCCATTTTTCTCCCTGTAATGTAAGGGTTTTATTGTAATATGCTGATCGGTTGAACATACAAATCATAAAAAAAACAAATGCCAGAATCCGAAAATACAACAAAGCATACAAATGTTTAACAGGTAGCATTCGAGTTACAAATTATGATTCTTAACTTTTAGTATTTTCAGTATTTTTTTCTCCTCTTTTGATCAGAAGCATGCCATCATTTTATCATCTTTATTTGGAAGTTTCCCAGTTTCTTCCTGGGTAGAAGATTGTGATCCTTCTAACGACATATCAGTCGCTCAATCAGCAAGCCCTAGCTCCTGAGAGGATACAATAGAATCATGTTAGGACATGGTAGTGCTTGAGATGATGGCCCAGATAGAAAGAAATTGGGGTCTCTTTCAGATTCTACTCATTCGCTTTCTGCATTAATTCGTAATGATTTGTCTAAAGCTTTGACAGTTCAATACGTGCTCTTTTAGGTTTGTCCTCGTTTTCTTGGAATTGTTTCAATCTTATGGATTTAATTCAGCAGATAATTGTTTTAGATCCAATCCATACTCTCATACCCATGTCTTTGGGTAGTGATCGTCCCGTTTTGGCTGTTGCACCAAGTTAATATTTCTAAGACACCCTTGTAGTTGGTAGCCTTTAGGGTCCTTCAATTTCTGCGTTAATTTGTAATTATTTGCCTTAAGCTTTAAAAATTTAAATAAGTGCTCTTTTTCAGTATTTTCTGTGAATATTGTTTACATTTTGGATTTAATTCAGCAGATATTTGTTTTAGATTCAATGCATAGTCTTTCATACATGTGAAGAGTTTTTTAGGTAGTAAACGTCAACATTTTTTATCTGTTTTTCCGTATCTGTATTTTCAAAGCATCCCTGAAGTTAAAGTTGTCTGCCTTTTGTTAACTTTCACTCATAATAATCATGTCTCCAGTGTCTAATACATACACCCAAACATACAACAAAAGAGCTCTGCTTTTATTGTGACATATACAACAAATATATTATAAACATAGAGAGAATATGTACATCAAATATGTAAAAGTATCAAAGTTAAAAGAAATATTTGTCTTTCGAAGTAATTTACTTCGTGGTTTTTTTGCTCTTTTGATCAGAGGCATATCTTCTTCATTATTATCATCATCATTTGGACGTTTGGTAATATCTTCGTGTGTAGAAGACTGTGATTTGTCCAACGACGCGGTAGTTTCTCCATGAGAAGGCCCAGGCTCCTGAAACGTTGCAACAGATTCAAGGGAAGTTGGGTTTGCTTGTGATGACGGCTCAGATAGAAGAGATTCGTCATCAAAGGAATAAAGATCTCTGTCAGATTCTAGGTCCTTCATTTTCAGGGTTAATTTGAAATTTTCTGTCTTAAGATTTGACAGTTCAAGGCGTGTTCTTTTCAGTTTTTCCTCATTTTCTGTGAATTGTTTCCATTTTGGCTTTAATTCAGCAGATAATTGTTTCAGGTTTACACCATAGCCTCTAATATCTTGAAGAGTTTTCTTGAGGTAGTCGACGTCGCTCTTTGTCTGTTTCACCAAGTTGATGTTTCCCAGACATCCTTGAAGCTGGTAGCCTTTGTTTATAAGATCCTCTCCAATTGATTCAATTTTCTCCATTTCACCAATCTGCAAAGAAGGAAATGTATTAGTTCGTCCGAAGAAATGATGAAATTATTAATTTTTGAAAATATATTCTCCATGTTAAAAGGTTTTTTGGTTGAAGACAAACAATGTACTAATTCACAATCTCTTTTTATCTATCTGATAAAACTGTATATTTTGTGAGCATTTTGAGCATTTGCAATAATGTTACAATTATAGCTAGACATATTGAGCACTTTGAAAAATGCTGTTTTCATTTCATTGCATTTTCATATGGCATTGATGAAGATACTCTCTGTCAAGGAAATATGTTCCATGCTTTAATAATATTTGCATTAATTTCCTTTGAAACCAGCCATGTTGATGTAAATAATTGAATTTTGATATAAGCCGAGACAATGCAACTAAATAGTTATTGTAAGTTCGTATAAACAGCATAACAGCTTCCGCTATTTTTCATATAAATTTATTAGAAAACTATGACGACTGACTTTCAATAACCAATATAGTTTCAGAAATTTTGTCCGAAGTTTTGTATAAGAATAGAGGTAGCAACCCAATCAACGTCTAATAACATGACACTTGTAATCGTATAAGACGCGGCGTAAAAACAGTAAAGCATTAATTTAATGATAGAAGGAACTGTTATGCTGTTTTGACCCTTAGCCATGAGTAAATATAAATATTCCAGGCATATTTATTCATGTTGCCCGGCGCTCACCACACATCGAAGCTTAATAAAATTGTTTTGTCATATTAGACTTTGATATGATACGTGGAGGTTGGGTCTGAGCGCCATGTCTCTAGCGTACCTTATTTTGTCGTGCCGCTTTTCACGTCTTGTTAAATTATCTACTTAGTAGATGTGTTCTGCATTGTAGGTAGTAAGCCATTGACCAAATGACTAAATGAAGGATCACTCTTTGTTGTCCTTGTTATCTAGGCCCAGGAGACCGTTCAACGACTCGTCTAATCGACGGGAAGCCTTTATCGTCATTATAACTTAGAACTTAGGGAGACCTTTTTTTTCAAATCACCTAATCGACGAGAACCCTGTATCGTCTTTCTAAACTATGTCCGAGAGACCGTTAATCAACTCACCTAATTGACGAGAACTCTTCATCGTCATTATAACTTAGATCTAAGAGACCTTTTACCGAATCACCTAATTGACGAAAAGTTAAATATCTTTCCGTGTGGGCAACCTCGACGAGGCTGAAGCATTCTACCATCGCTTAGTTACAGTACGCATTACAGTTGACCAGACTGCTAGGATACTGCACTCCCACATATAGAACAATTTAATTGCCCTCCGGAGGATGAAAAATTATTTTAAAATAAAAATAAAAACTTAAACAAGAAACGGCTTCTCGTCTTTTACCGTCATGGCTTACTACACTCGCTTGTTCATAAGACAAGTGACAATAGCCTTCGCGGAAAAAAGATTTGCCCACGAGCCGTCGCTCGGGATTCCTCGGAGAAAAGTAATTTTCCCGACAACGCCCGTGGACAGGACTTCCGCGGAGAAATTTATTTCCCCGATAGGTGCTATCGCCGGGCGCCCATTAGCCCCGCGACCGGGGCATCTGCGGAGAATATCATTTCCCTCCGACAACGCCTGTGGCCAGGACTTCTGCGAAGAAATGTATTTCCCCCATGGCAGAGTCTTCCGCAGAGAAATTTATTTCCCGATGACCGGGGCCTCCGCGGAGAATATCATTTTCCCCCGACAACGCCAGTGGCCGGGACTTCCGCGGAGAAATTTATTTCCCCGATAGGTGCCGTCGCCGGGCGCCCATTAGACCCGCGACCGGGGCTTCCGCGGAGAATATCATTTCCTCCCGACAACGCCTGTAGCCGGGACTTCCGCGGAGAAATTTATTTCCCCATGGCAAGGACTTCCGCAGAGAAATTTATTTTCCGATGACCGGGGCTTCCGCGGAGAATATCATTTCCTCCCAACAACGCCTGTGGCCGGGACTTCCGCGGAGAAATTTATTTCCCCGATAGGTCCCATTGCCGGGCGCCCATTAGACCCGCGACTGGGCTTCTGTGGATAATATCATTTCCCCGACAACGCCCATGGCCGGGACTTCCGCGGAGAAATTTATTTCCCCGATAGGTGCCATCGCCGGGCGCCCATTAGACCCGTGACCGGGCTTCTGTGGATAATATCATTTCCCGGACAACGCCCATTGCCGGGACTTCCGCGGAGAAATTTATTTCCTCCATGGCCGGGACTTCCGCGGAGAAATTTATTTCTTTCATTGCCGGGACTTCCGCGGAGAAATTTATTTCCATGGCCGGGGCTTCCGCGAAGAAATTTATTTCGCCCAAGGCCGTGACTTCCACGGAGAAATAAGTTTCCCCCATGGCCGGGATTTCCGCAGAAAAATTTATTTTCCCCATGGCCGGGGCTTCCGCGGATAAATTTATTTCGCCCATGGCCGTGACTTCCGCGGAGAAATTTATTTCCCCGATAGGTCCTGCAAAGAAAAACAGCCGTGCAAACGGCCGAGACGTCGATCGTTGCAGTATTTGGTCTGCCCTACATTATACAGGCGAAACACGGTACCGTTGCTTCCTCGCCCTGCAATTTTAAACGATCGTGTTTGACTGGCCGAGATCATCGCTTGGCGCAGTTATTGGTCTGCCCTACATTATACAGGCGATACCCGTTTTCGTAGTTTTACCTGCAGAGCTTTCTTGCCCTGTCAATTTTATACGATCATCTTACTGGCTGTGACCCTCCAGTTTTTCCTTTGTGCTACTGGCCAAGACCGTTGCTCGTTGCAGATTTGGTCTGCCCCGCGTAACACAGGTGAGACCCAGTTACGTGGTATTCCCTGCAGTTTCCTCGCCCTGCAGTTATAAAACTGTCGTATACTGGTCGAGACCTTCGCTCGTCCCAGTTTATTGGCTGTCCAGCGTTACACAGCCTTTTTAAACCCTAAGGTTCTTCCTACCCCAGACATAGGTTGAATATCTTAGTAATAATCTGGTTCCCCAGTTTGGTATTTTTGGTTAAACTGTTCTATGCTCTTCATATTCATACAGTATTTGGCATTTTCAATATTTTTGGTAGAGCGCCTCTGATGAGTCTTGAATAGACGAAACGCGCGTCAGGCGTAACAAAATTTATTGTCTGGAACTTTGTTGTCATTTGTATTTCGAACACACGTGAAGGTTAGCACTGCTGGTGGAGTTTAAATTCCCCGAGGTTAGCCCGCTCCGGCACCAACACTTTTGAGTTGGAGAATACATCAAAGCTTTAAATTATCCGTCTAAATTTCAAAATTGTCTAAACCCTAAGGTTCTTCCTACCCCAGACATAGGTTGAATATCTTAGTAATAATTTGGTTCCCCAGTTTGGTATTTTTGGTTAAACTGTTCTATGCTCTTCATATTCATACAGTATTTGGCATTTTCAATATTTTTGGTAGAGCGCCTCTGATGAGTCTTGAATAGACGAAACGCGCGTCAGGCGTAACAAAATTTATTGTCTGGAACTTTGTTGTCATTTGTATTTCGAACACACGTGAAGGTTAGCACTGCTGGTGGAGTTTAAATTCCCCGAGGTTAGCCCGCTCCGGCACCAACACTTTTGAGTTGGAGAATACATCAAAGCTTTAAATTATCCGTCTAAATTTCAAAATTGTCTAAACCCTAAGGTTCTTCCTACCCCAGACATAGGTTGAATATCTTAGTAATAATTTGGTTCCCCAGTTTGGTATTTTTGGTTAAACTGTTCTATGCTCTTCATATTCATACAGTATTTGGCATTTTCAATATTTTTGGTAGAGCGCCTCTGATGAGTCTTGAATAGACGAAACGCGCGTCAGGCGTAACAAAATTTATTGTCTGGAACTTTGTTGTCATTTGTATTCCTGCAATGCTTCCTCGCTAAGCAATCCTTAACGACCGTATTACTGACCCAGACCCTTGCTCAGGAAAAACGACAAAGTCATTCTCACCCCCTCTCCAATCATAAATATAAAATAATAATTGCTAGGCTTCAGCTAAAGTGTCAGTTGCATGTCACTTTACCCAGGCCGTACGACAAGGACGTACCTAGCATTGACGGCCCAAAATTAATGATAACAATAACAATATAAAAAATAACAATATAACAATAACAACAAATTACCTTCTTTGTAAATCATTTTTCTGTACATGAAGGAAATCCTGAATAAAAAAAAGAAAATGAACAGACGGGGTCTACGAATAAGCCCCATGGTCAAATGCCATACATAAGCGCAAGAGATTAGTAACGATTTTTTTTTATATACTTACATCACTATTATTTAGTATATATTTTTATTATGATATTATTTTTACTGGCTATACTGTAACACTCTATCATCAAAACAGAGAAAGAATTGTTGACAGAATTAGACGCTATGGCTAAACTAGACGCTATGGCTAAAGATGTAAAAACCAACCTACATGCCATACTTCAGCACAGCATTATTAAAACAGAAAAAGACCTTTTGATAGAACTAGATGCTAGAGATGTAAAGAGCAACTTGCAGGCAATTCTCCGAAATTCGATAGTCAAAACAGAGAAGGATCTTGCGTAATATTTCTGAACCATAATAAGAGAAGTGCGAGCCAACAATAAATACATCAACATCTTGACCAGGAGAAGTTTGAAAGAGATAATATCGTGAAGAATAATGCCCCCGACCTGTTCAGTAAGTGTCAATACCACTTACCTAGGTTACAAGTCCATGCTCTTAACTCATTAATTACTTCATGCAGGTCCAGTAAGAAATCCATACCTGTACAAAAATAAAAAATTAATGAATAATATGATGTTATTTAACAGGACTGTTTTCGACAAGACCGTTGCTGGCCATTCAATCACAAGTAGAAACATCCAAGCACAAGTAATCTTAGCCTTCATCACGTTTGACAGAGCCCTGTTAAATATAGCTTTGGCCTCCTCGATACGCCGTGGGGACGTACTTCAGCCTAGCATACATTACACTGGGCCTGGTTTGTCATGCAATCTCAAACTTCGATAAACTCTTGTAGATATGTTTATCCCTCGTTATTTGTGTTGTCACTGCGAGGACTGGCTGCCCTGGCAGTAACTATGTTGTCTGTACACCAATGGCAATTTTCCCGTTAAACGGGACTGTTTTCGACAAGACCGTTGCTGGTCATTTAATCACAAGTAGAAACATCCAAGCTCGAGTAATCTTAGCCTTCATCACGTTTGACTGAGCCCTGTTAAATATAGCTTTGGCCTCCTCGATACGCCGTGGGGACGTACTTCAGCCTAGCATACATTACACTGGGCCTGTTTTGTCATGCAATCTCAAACTTCGATAAACTCGTGTAGGTATGTTTATCCCTCGTTATTTGTGTTGTCACTGCGAGGACTGGCTGCCCTGGCAGTAACTATGTTGTCTGTACACCAATGGCAATTTTCCCGTTAAACGGGACTGTTTTCGACAAGACCGTTGCTGGTCATTCAATCACAAGTAGAAAAATCCAAGCACGAGTAATCTTAGCCTTCATCACGTTTGACAGAGCCCTGTTGAATATAGCTTTGGCCTCCTCGATACGCCTCGCTCGGGCAACCAATGGACCTTCGCAGTGCTGACGTACTTCAGCTTAGCATACATTAAACTGGGCCAGGTTTGTCATGCAATCTCAGACTTTGATAAACTAGTGTTGGAATTTTAATCCTATTAATGTTAATTCCTCGTTATATATCGTTCTGTGTGGGCAACCTCTAACAAGGGCTGAAGCGTTCTACCAACGCTTAGTTACAGTAAGCAAAGCAGCTGACCAGACTGCTCGCTACGCTTGCAGCTGGACCGAATGCTAGGTTACTGCACTCCCACATATGGAACAACTATATTGCATACCAGGGACTGTTTTGACGAGACCGTTGCTGGTCGTGCCACCATGACCAAAAACATCCAAGCATAGGTAATCTAAGCCTTCATCACGTTTGACAGAGCCCTGTTGAATATAGCTTTGGCCTCCTCGATACGCCTGGCTCGGGCAACCAATGGACCTTCGCAGTGCTGAAGTACTTCAGCTTAGCATACATTAAACTGGGCCAGGTTTGTCATGCAATCTCAGACTTCGATAAACCATTGTTAGAATTTTCAGCCTTGTAATTTAAATTCCTCGTTATATATCGTTCTGTGTGGGCAACCTCTAACAAGGGCTGAAGCGTTCTACCAACGCTAAGTTACAGTAAGCATAGCAGCTGACCAGACTGCAGGCTACGCTTGCAGCTGGACCGAATGCTAGGTTACTGCGCTCCCACATATAGAACATCTAGATTGCTCTCCGGGGGATGTGAAATAATTTTAAATTTCTTAAAATTACTTGTTACTGGCCGAGACCCTTGCTCGTCGCAGTTAATGGTCAGCCCTGCATTACACAGGCGAGACCCTTTACCGTGTGGTTTTCCCGCAGAGCTTCCTTGCCCTGAAATTCTGAACGATCGTGCTACTTACTGGCCGAGACCCTTGCTCGTCGCAGTTTATGGTCAGCCCTGCATTACACAGGCGAGACCCGTTACCGTGGTTTTCCCGCAGAGCTTCCTCGCCCTGAAATTCTAAACGACCGTGCTACTAACTGGCTGAGACCCTTGCTCGTCGCAGTTAATGGTCCTTTACCGTGTGGTTTTCCCTGCAGAGCTTCCTCGCCCTGAAACTCTTAACGATCGTGCTGTGCTACTTACTGGCCGAGACCCTTGCTCGTCGCAGTTTATGGTCAGCCCTGCATTACACAGGCGAGACCCGTTACCGTGGTTTTCCCTGCAGAGCTTCCTCGCCCTGAAATTCCAAACGACCGTGCTAGTAACTGGCCGAGACCCTTGCTCGTCCTAGTTAATGGTACAGCGATACCCGATACCGTCGTATACCCGTACTACCATTTTTCCCTGCTTAAAGGTCGGATGGCGAAGCCGCCTGTGCTTCGCATCGTCACTACAACAGTAATGGTTCCTTGGTTGTATATATGCACTACCAATTTAATGTTTTGGTGAATGTGGTAAAAATAATTTGCATAAAGTTTCAAAGGGAAATAATTTTAAAGTTAAAATATTGAATTTTTTTTCTTGATATATTTAAAAAGAATCTTTTTTTTTAAATTTAAATAAAAATTTATATAAACAGGAATTTTGGAATGGAGAGTTAGAAATTAATTTTTGGATAATTAAAAAAATGGCCGCCATTTCCCCCCAAAATTAAAAATTCTTCGATTTTAACGAAATTTTATATTAAGGAGTTTTGGAGGATGACGGGTTCAAAAATGTCGAAAAATTCAAAATGGCCGCCATTATCGTTATTTTTTTTTCCAGATTTTAACGAAATTTTATATTTAGGAGTTTTGAAGGATGACGGGTTCAAAAATGTCGAAAAATTCAAAATTGCCACCATTATCGTAAAAAAAAATTTACCCCAGATTTTATCGGAATTTTATATTTAGGAGTTTCAAAAGATGGCGAGTAAAAAAATGTCGAAAAATTCAAAATGGCCGCCATTTCCCGTAAAAAAATTATTTTTCTGATTTTAACGAAATTTTATCTTTAGGAGTTTTGAAGGACGACAGGTTCAAAAATGTCGAAAAATTAAAAATGGCCGCCATTATCGTAAAAAAAAAATTTCTTAAGATTTTAACGAAATTTTATATTTAGGAGTTTTGAAGGACAACAGGTTCAAAAATGTCGAAAAATTAAAAATGGCCGCCATTATCGTAAAAAAATTTTTTCTTAAGATTTTAACGAAATTTTATATTTAGGAGTTTTGAAGGATGACGGGTCCAAAAATGTGGAAAAGTTCAAAATGGCCGCCATTATCGTAAAAAATTTTTTTTTCCAGATTTTAACGAAATTTTATATTTAGGAGTTTTGAAGGATGACAGGTTCAAAAATGTCGAAAAATTCAAAATGGCCGCCATTATCGAAATTTTTTTTTTCCAGATTCTAACGAAATTTTATATTTAGGAGTTTTGAAGGATGACGGGTTCAAAAATGTCGAAAAATTCAAAATTGCCACCATTATCGTTAAAAAAAAATTTTCCCCAGATTTTATCGGAATTTTATATTTAGGAGTTTCAAAAGATGGCGAGTAAAAAAATGTCGAAAAATTAAAAATGGCCGCCATTATCGTAAAAAAATTTTTTCTTCAGATTTTAACGAAATTTTATATTTAGGAGTTTTGAAGGATGACGGGTTCAAAAATGTCGAAAAATTCAAAATGGCCGCCATTATCGTTAAAAGAAATTTTTTCCTAAATTTTAACGAAATTTTATATTTAGGAGTTTTGAAGGATGACGGGTCCAAAAATGTGGAAAAGTTCAAAATGGCCGCCATTATCGTAAAAAAATTTTTTCTTCAGATTTTAACGAAATTTTATATTAAGGAGTTTTGAAGGATGACGGGTTCAAAAATGTCGAAAAATTCAAAATGGCCGCCATTATCGTTAAAAAAAAATATTTCCTAAATTTTAACGAAATTTTATGTTTAGGAGTTTTGAAGGATGACGGGTCCAAAAATGTGGAAAAGTTCAAAATGGCCGCCATTATCGTAAAAAAATTTTTTTTCCAGATTTTAACGAAATTTTGTCTCTATGTTTAATAGATGTGTGGCGTGAAAAAAACAAGCATATGTCCCAATTCACGTGGTGTAATAAAAGGCGAACGGAGGCAACACGTATAGACTATTTTTTAGTTTGTTCGGAAATTTATAAAAATAGCATGTCTTGTGATATCAGACCAGCGGTATTAAAATATACTGATCACAATGCCATTTCAATAAAAATTAACCTTAATCGAGGAACAAAGGGCAAAGGATATTGGAAACTGAATTCAAGTATACTTGATGATAAAGAATATGAACGAAGAATAACACAATTAATACAATCATATAAAACAAAAATGAACAACCATAATCTTGACTTACTGTGGGATACTTTTAAAGCTGAAGTCCGTGACATCTCAATACTGTACTGTAAGGATAAAGCTAAAAAGAAAAGAAATAAAACAAAATTATTAGAAAATGAGCTAAAAAATCTTAACGACCAAGCAATTAAAAGTAACTCAGAAAGAGAAAAGTTGGATCTTATAAATAAAATCGAATTGGTAGATAATCAACTTGAAAATATTAACATTGAAAAAATTAAAGGTCAACAAATTAGATCAAGAGTTCGATGGATAGAAGAAGGGAAAAAAACTCGGCTTACTTCTTAGGTTTAGAAAAGACAAGACAATCTAAAAAGACTATCACTCAACTCTATGATGAGCATGGAGTTCTAACAAATAACCAGGATAAAATCTTGAGCCTTGAAGTAAATTATTACCAAAAGTTATATTCAAGCACAAATCCATGCTCAAAAGATATTAAGTCATACTTAGAAAACATCAAAGAAAATAAGACTTTAAAAGATGAAGATAGCAAAGTATGTGAAGGTGTCTTATCAAATGAAGAATGTAAAGACGCGATATTTAAAATGAAACTAAATCGTGCACCAGGATGTGATGGGTTGAATGTTGTATTTTACCAAAAATTTTGGGGAGAACTAGAAAACTTTATCGTCCCTGTGTTTAACTTCAGTTTTAAGAATGGTAATTTAACGAACACGCAAAAAATAGGACTTATATCTCTAATTTATAAGAAAAACGATCCCTACTGTCTTGATAATTATAGACCTATCACCCTCTTAAATTACGATGTTAAATTATTAGCTTATGCATTAGCACAGAGAATAAAACCCCTTTTACCTAAAATTGTACATGGTGACCAGAAAGGTTATATAAAAAATAGATATATAGGCTTTAACTCAAGGCAAATACAGGATGTTATTGATTATTCAGAAAATTTTAAAGTAGATGGTGCAATTTTATTCCTAGACTTCTCAAAAGCCTTTGACTCTCTAGAATGGGAATTTATGATGCAAACCCTAGATAAATTTGGTTTCAAAGATAATCTTAAAAAATGGGTTAAGTTACTATACACAGATATAAAAGGGTGTATATGCAATAATGGTTGGGTGTCAAAAAAATTTATCATTGAACGTGGAATTCGTCAAGGATGCCCGTTATCTGCTCTTCTTTTTGTTCTAGCTGTAGAGATCATGGCAATAAAAATTAGAGGTAATAAAGAGTTGAAAGGTCTTGAAATTAAAATTGATGGAAAGACCAATACCTTAAAAATATGCCAACTAGCCGATGATACAACACTATTTATGAGTTCAAAACGGGACATTAGCATCTCCATAAATTTAATTGAAACTTTTGGATCATTAAGTGGACTAATCCTCAATAGAAACAAAACTGATGGAATCTGGCTTGGGCAATTAAAACATTGTAAGGAAAAATTTGAAGATATCAATTGGTGTAATAAGCCAGTTAAAAGCCTTGGTGTATACTTTGGCTATAATATAAAAGAATGTCAAAAGCTTAATTTTGAACGACAAATGTTAAAATGTGAAAAAATTATTTCCAACTGGAATAAAAGAAATTTGAGCATCTTGGGTAGAGTAACAGTATATAAATCTCTGATACTTCCAAACCTAACATACCTAGCTTTCAACACAATAATTTCAAGTGATGATTTACAAAAGTTTAAAACATTAGTATATAGTTTCATATGGAATTCTAAACGAGACAGGGTTAAACGATTAGTCTTAGCTACACCATATGAAGAGGGCGGCTTAAACATGATTGAAATTGACACTTACATACAATCCATACATATAAACTGGGTATCCAAATTATGCGATGGATCTCAGGACAATTGGAAAATTATTCCTGAATTTTATTTAAATCAATTTGGAAAGGAATTCCCAATTTTCAAAATGAATTTAGGTACATATAATAATATTGAAAGAAGACTTTTTCATGGACTTCCAAATTTTTACCAAGAAATAATCAAATCATGGATTAAAGCCAAGAGAGGTGAAACAAAACAACCAATTACCTTTCTAGATATAAGGAAACAGTACATATGGGGAAACCAATTTATTAAATTTAAAGGGAAATGTCTTTTTTTCAAAAATTGGATTAATAGCGGACTTAAATATATCAATGATATTTTGGATAATAATGGACAAATTTCAGAGGAAATTATATTTGCCAATTTAGAAAATAAGCAAAATTGGATACAAGAATTTCAAACTTTAAAAAAATCTATTCCTGACACTTGGTTGACGATTCTAAAAACTGACAAATCTAGCAAAACACAAGTAAATCTAAAGAATACTAAAAACATGTACATCATGTACAATGTCCTAATAGATACCTCAATCAAAGTCAAAGAAATCTACCAACACTTAGTGACATACAAGAACAGTTTTGAAAAACCGAATGGTTTCTTAAGATGGAACAGATATTTCAGTACTTCCTTTAACTATTCAAAAACATTTAATTTTATTCATAAATGCCTAAAAGACAACCGTCATAAGATGTTTAAATGGAAACTTGTACACTTCATTTTACCCTGTAACGATTTGCTTTTCACATGGAAAATAAAAGAGAACAATTTATGCAATCACTGCAAAATAAAGGAGGACTATGAACATTATTTTCTCAAATGTTCCTATGTTAAAAATTTTCTTACTGTTATAGGCAACTTATTGTCAAATCTTGGGTTTTCAAATCACATTCTAAGTATGAAAAGTTTAATATTTGGTTATAAAGTCTCTGACTGTGCATACAATGATGTTAATATGTTACTCACACTGATATTTTTTCAATTTACAAAGCTTATTATGTATCTAAAGAAAAAACATTGTATATTGACATAACCAAAATATTTCAAAAAGAAGTTTCATGGTTTAACATTTTTACTAAAAATGATATTAATTTGTGTGTAAAGACAGAGATGTTTCTTAAAAATAGGGATTATTCAAATTTATAATTGAGTAAGCAAGTGCAAACCTCGTCGATCATGCATGTATATATGTGTTTTGCATAATTTTTTTATTTTTTGGCTTGTGGATGATGCAAGTGTTTACCAGTGTTATCCCAAATGTATTATTTGAACATTTATCAAACCAACAAACATCTAAATCAGCGTTAGATTAACTGTTTTGACAAACACGTGTATTTTTTCTCTACTTTCATTTTCATTTTAAAAACCGGAAATTACCTACTTGTCTCATTATACAGATCTCCTTGTCTGGAGAACCGCCGTTTTTGTAACACTGGTATACATGTCCGATATAAATATGCAGTAATTTAATTTCATATACTCTTTATAGTTACTTATATGAATTAATTTATAATTTATTATTGATCAATTCCCTAGTTGATCAATAACTAACACCAAGGGAGTGTATAACGGAAGCTGTGCGCTATACACTATTTGTTAACAGCATGTGATAAATAAAGTGATATATTTGTTGAAAAAAAAAAGGATGTCAGGGCTGCCCCATTCAACCACCTGGGGCACACATCCCAGTCGCTTTGTGGGCTAAAAGGCTTGACCCGATGTCAGGTTTCTGAGCGCTCTTTAGTGGACTTTTACCGACAAGCTTAGCGCTGCTGCGGGCCTATTCTTCACCCGGAACCCGCACGGGTTGCAAGATTATGAGAACGTTGTCACTGGGAAAAAGGTAGAATGTTGCATCAATACCATAGAACGAGCTGTGAGAGTCTCTAAACGAAACGGGACAAACAACAGCACGTTTGAACAGCGTTTAGCTGAAATGGAGGAATCACAAGAGAGTCGAAATCCATGAAGGATACTTTAATTCAGTAAAAGAAGTTTTAACACTTGTAGACCCACCGTCTTTCACATAAATAAAGCCAATGTTTAAGACATGGACACCCCATCTGCTGAAGACACAGAGAAATGAAATTACGATACTTTCTTGTAGTGAAGTGGAAATAGACGACAATGCAGTGGTTGAGGCCGAAACATCACCAGAACATGCTATAATGAGTTCTGAATAGTCGTTCTTAAACTTACCATCATTGCACTAATTACCATTATTGCACTAACTTAATAGGTAATCGTTTGTATGTTATATCTTAGTATGTATGTATGTGATTTTTAGGTACGACAGGAGATGTACACAACTGAGACTACACTTAAAGTGGTGGAACTAGAAAAGGGGTTCTAGTGAAAATTTGGAACCATCCCCTTAAAGATCAGCTTCCCAATAGAGGATCCAGCATTAGACTAATCTCCATTGATGTCAGAAAGCCCAATTCTTTTCATCTCTCTTCTTCAAAAAGAACAAGACTAGAGGTAAACATTAGGTGGGGCCTAAGCTCATTTCACACACTTAAATGCCACATAGCAGCATATATAGAGTGAAGCATAGCTAAAAGGAACAAAAGTAAAGTAGTTTAAAGCAGAAGTAAAAATAACATAAAAGCAGAACAGTGACAACCAGATCTATTCCAGGACGAAATGAGGCTTTTGAAATAAAAAAAAATGCATTCAGTCCTAAAATGGTCTGGAAGGCTGTTCCACATTGCAGCTGCATCAAATTTTAAACTTTTCTTACCATATTATCATGTTTTTTGGTGCAGCAGGGAAAGTAATTTTTTCAACCTCGGGAATGTCAAATTTTGAAAAAAAATTCTAGGGCACTGTATTGTGTAATGGAATATAAATGTATAGATGACAAAATTATTATATATAATATTTATGATTCCAGTTTCATTAAAGTATATCAATAAATAGGATTTTGTTCTTGTTATACAATACAATTATTGAAATATAGTAATACCCAATGGCATTTACAACATTTATCTTCAAAGTTTAAGCTTCAAATTCAAATACATGTATGTTCCAGAATTAAAAGGAAAGGGGTGGTCAGGATGCAACTTTTTTATTACCGCTATGATGAATGCAAATCTCAGTCGATTTTCACTTTCCCAGGTAACAGGTAATGGGAATTCTAGAGCTCTTCAATATACTGTAGTTATGGAAATGATGCTACAAAGATGGTTATATATGAGTCCTATTTTGTTCAACTATTTCTTTCTTCACAATGAATTTTTAGCTCACCTGAACCGAAGGTCCATGTGAGCTATTGCCATCACTTGGCGTCCGTCGTCGTCTGTCGTCGTCTGTTAACAATTTTCAAAAATCTTCTCCTCTGAAACTACAGAACAGAATTTTATGAAACATGGTATGATTGATCCTTAGGGTGTCCTGCACCAAACTTGTGTTTTGATTTTTGATCTGCCAAAAAACATGGACAGCGTTACTAAAAATAGACCAGGGGGTCAGACTACTGTTTTTGGCTCGTTAGTTAGTTAGTTAGTCATTGCTTTACTCCCAAGCAGCACGATTTCGGCTATATCCGGGAGATGAACATGAAAGTGGTGATACAATGAACATGAAATGATGATGAAGTGGAGGAAATGGGGACACAAGGCCAATCGGGTAGGAGAGTTTTGACTGCCACTGGAAAAAGGAGTGAAGGGTAGGGACGGGAAATATAAGAGTTAGATGAAATCTGATGCCATCCTACTGCTTCAGCATTAAAAGTTCTACTAAAGTCTCCATTTGGTCAAAGTTGTCAGATGATCCCTTTTAGGGGTTACAGCCCCTTAAAGGTGAAAAATAGCGTTTTTTTTCATGATTTTGGGTTATAGAATGAAAACTATTGCAGATAGAGAAAAGCTGTTGCTTGCTTAAATGTTCAGCTCATTTAGCTCTACAAAAGTCTCCATAAGGTCGAAGTTGTCAGATGCCCCCTTATAGGGGTAACAGCCCCTCAAAGGCGAAAACAAGTGTTTTTGGCCTATAGAATGAAAATAATTGCAGATAGAGTAAAGCTGTTGCTTGCTTAAATGTTCAACTCATTTAGTTCTACGAAAGTTGTCATAGGGTCAAAGTTTTCAGGTGACCCCTTATAGAAGTAACAGCCCCTTCAAGGCAAAAAATAGTTTTTTTGGCCTATAGAATAAAAACTATTGCAGATAGAGAAAAGCTGATGCTTGCTTAAATGTTCAGCCCATTAAGCTCTACAAAAGTCCTCATTGCGTCGAAGTTGTCGGATTGTCGGATGACCCCTTATAGGGATTACAGTCCCTTTAAGGTGTAAAATAGTGCTTTTTGTGTTTTTGGCCTATGAAATAATAAAAAGCTACGCCGAGCGCAGCATGATACGGCCGTTGGAGGCCCAATATGAATAGTCTATTGCTTTGGTCACATTCGGCCCATGGTGGACTTACAAAGATTTTTGACACATGCACCCTGTGGTGGACTTTAAAATGCATATTTTACACATATATATTCACATCAACATCTTATTGAAAAGGGTTATATTAATAGACATATTTGGTCCTTTTGGACCCCTATTTTTTAAAAAAAACAGTAAGAATTATTGCAAATCTGATTGAAAAATACGGGTAGGAATTTTCACAAGGATTCAAATGAAAAAAAAAAATGAAAATCAGACCAAAAATAAAAAGTTGATTTTATGGGCGTGGCATGTCTATGGCCCCCTGTAGCAATGTAAAGCTGCAATATATTTCAAAACCATTGACACACTAAGTTGACAGAATTCAACCCGGCTTGATTAATCGATCAAATCGATCATCGATCACTACTCGATCACTAATCGAGCACTCATCGATTGATGAGACCAACTAATCGAACACTTATCGATTAAACTCTCTAAGGAGTTTGATCGATAAGTGATCGATTATTTTGATTAGAAAATTTTGATCGATTAAGATCAATAATGATCGATAAGGTATCGATTAATGATCAATACCATAAAAAATAAGAATATGTCCAAAAGACAGAAAGCCACACCTGTCAACATTAAAAAGTAACTTCAACCTTAAGGTAAACCTGATTTGGGATGATTATATCCCTTTCAGCTAAAGTACTTATGTATCTTTGAGTCTTTTATCAATGTATATGGAAGTGATGTTTAAGATTTTGATGATTCCTCGTGTTCCTCTTTTCTTTTCACTTGAGTGGACAAAGCAATCTGAAAGCCTATTCAAACCATGTTCTGTGTTAATTAACAAAATAAAATAATGTAAATAAAATGAATTAATTTTTAATGAACATACATTTATAGTACATATTGGTCTTCATTTTTTCATTATAAAATGTAACTTCTACTTTTTCTTACTACAAATGTAACGCTATTTAACTAAAAAATTAGCATATATGACTGTAGTTTTTAAAATCATTTACTGCTGTTATGTTACCAAGATAAATGCTATGATACACGAGAAATGAAAGATGAACTTCTGCAATGCTACATGTACATATATGATAAAGAATAATTAAAGACCAAAAAACACTTAAAAGCAGAGCAATTCCTCTGACAACAATAGTGATGCCATAAATTAACATTAACTGCAACATGTGAAGTATTGTAAAGTAAATGTAATGTTTGTAATAATCAAATGGTATTTCTACATATGAAATCAAAATTGTCCTTTGCGTCACAGTATTCAGTCTTCTTGAAGTTCTCTTCCTTAGAGGTACACTTTTCTCTAGAACATCTGACTCAGTGTCTGAAAACAAAAATACTTCTGAATGTTGTTTCTTTCATAAAACAAATACTTGTATTTAATTCAATTTTAAGTCATTGTTTTTTTATAATACGTCGTTTTCACGATAGCGCGGAATGGCTGGTGAACCCGGAAAAAGTTCTGTTATTATAATTTTTTAAGGGCAGGACGAACTTCCGGTGCAAGAAAGAGCAATAGATCAAAATAAATACTGCTTTGTTGTTTATTAACGATGAAATCTTCAATTCTGGAAATTTTTCTACACATGTAAGAATATTTTTTTATTCAATTGAAGTATTTACCGTTTATAAAGATATTACTGTTTTCATAATCCCACAAACTCTTTTGCATAAGTCTATGGGGCAGCAAACCAGTTTGACTCACTAACTGGTAAAGTCACGTGATAATTTTGTCAAATTGAGGGATTTTTTCCGGAAAAGCAATGAACTCGAAAATGACGTATTTTTCATGATAATGTCAAAATTCAGGTGAAATAAATAGAATCATATTATGGTCATTAAATGTTCAGTTGAATTTTGTTTAAATCTTAATATACTCCTCTCCCAGGCCTAGGCTAGGCTTAGTTTTGTTTATATTACTTTCTTTTGCCTTATTGATATGCTCTTCATTTTATAATCTAATTTGAGAAGAGCGTCTCTGATGAGTCGTGTAATTTATATGTTTTGTTGCCTTGAACTTTGTCACTGTTATTTTGCTTTGCTGGTTTGCATTGTCTTGAATCTCTCATTGTTTACATTTACACTGTCATAATAATTTGTATTTCATTATTATCTGAAATTGGTAGGGTCCCCAATCAGAGCACATTATCTGGTCATAGGTTTATCAGGTAAGACATACCATCCTTTTCAGCATTTGTTGAATTCTGTGACATAATTTTATCTTTAATCAACTTTACAAGTTCAGCCTTCCTTGAGCTAGATGCAAATTTTATCCCCCTTTCTTTCAGCAGAGTCTTCAGAATAGTTACTGTGAAAAAAAAACCACTAAAATGTTTAAGCACTTTTATCTTGACCAAAAAAAAAAAAAACTTAAAGATCATACACATGTATACATATTGCAGTCTCTAACAGTTTAAATGACACTAAAATAAAACCAAACATGTTTAAAATCATTTATGACTTTTGAGGACATTTTTAAATGAATGGTTTTTATTATTACATAAAGGTTGATATCTAGTAATAACCAATAAACTAAACAAATAAAATAATTTCATAATAAGCCTACTATTGTGATTTTTGTTTGTTCATATTCTGATGTGTTTAAAGTTTCAAGATTCTATCATACTTCCTTCATTGGAAAAGTAACTAAAGCATATTGAGACAGATAGAAAAAAAACCAACCCTATATGCATGCCCTCTTCTTTGGATAGAAGGGGGGAGGGGGGAGGCATAGAAAATGAAATGTAAATTTTCAGTTTACATATGTATAATATCACTCTTTGTTATCATAATATCATAAATATTTAGACATCTATTTATACCTGTCATCTTTTCTGGCGGACCTTTCTTTTTTTCATCTTTCTTTCTCTCAATATCTTCACGTTTCTTTCTTTCTTCAAGCTCATCCTGTTTCAGTAACTGATTTAGAACTAGAAAAGAAAAATATGTTTGTTTTTACTATTATACACCTATGAAACACATTAAATGTGCTGTGATCATTAACATGAATGCAATCCACATTATTCTTATAAAAAAATATAATAATTATCTTGTTTTTTTTTTGTTGATATAAGCATAAGAATTGCCTAAAAACCAAGTTGAACATTTTTTAGTTAAAACTGAAATGAAATGGTGGTCATTTCTTGTTTAATGGGAAGGGTTTTATTGTGTCATAAGGTCTGGGCAGTGATAGAAATTAAAATTAAATTAAAATATTTTACACAGAAACTAGTATAAATTTTCATAATTTCTTATAGCCCGAGCCAAATTCTTATAACTACGGGCTACAGGTCTACAGCTAATTTCGAACACTGTCTGGGGGGGGTGGACAGGGGGTCCTCTTCCCCCGCTCCCTGCCCCCTTCACCCCTGCTCCTGCCCCCTCAACCCCTGCTTCCCGCCCCTCCACCCCCGCTAACCGCCCTAGCTTCCACCCCGCCCCCTCAGGTCTACAGTGTTTCATGTACATTTTAACCTTTTTTAAAACATTTAAAAAAAAAGAAATTGTATATACATGTGATACAATAATACTGAAACACAGGCACATTAGAGTAGAGTTGAATAGAGGGAATATATTTTTTTTTTGAAACAAGTGCCTGTGCACTGAACTATATTTCAAGGAAACATTTCATGGTAAAATTAAAAAGTTGATTGCAATCATCATGACACCACTTAGCCGACAGATTATTAATCCAGATTTAAAAAAACATGTGTACCTACAATGTCCCGGGCAATGTACATGAAGATTTGAAGAAGTACCTGAGAACCTGATCAAGATGAGGTAAGTCTGTGATAAATTTTTGCACGGATATAATCGGAATTTGTTTTGTAACTACAAAAACCAAGGGACTTAATTCTGTGTTTGATATTTTTTGACATGCAAAGTTACAAAAAATGTATTAAGTTGACAACTGTACTAAAAAGATATACAAGAAAAATGAAAAGTTTACCTTCTGTAAGTTCTTTCACGCAGTTGGCACTCAAGGTATACTGCTGGCCTTTCCATTCGCCTTCAACATTGGTCACATAATCTTTTGCATGGATCCAAACAAATGACTCCAGTAATATAAAACTTTGTGCAAGACCATTTTTAGTATCCCCAAGAGGTTTAAAAATTTGGAGGGACATTTCAAAATCTTCTGATTTTGCTTTAGTCCAGTTGAAAATTGGAAGAGCGCTTTTGCCACGAGTTGGTGTTCTTATTATTCGTTTTACAATGCCAAAAGTATATTCTCCTTTATTCCAAGATGCAACATAAGAATTGAGTAGCACAGCTGATGAAGATTGATGCTTTGTAATGAATTTGTCAAAAACTACATAGTTACTGTAAAAACGAGTTAATCTAGCCTGCTTAGGCATATAAAATTTTCCTTGTTCCCATGCAATAAATTGATTTATATGATACCATCTATCACGGAAAAAGACATAATTACTCTTTTTTGTTGTATTCATGTTTCCTTGAATAGTGGCCATTTCAGATTGACAGTCTTTCGACAACATTTTTCTCTTTTTTGCAGGGTTAACATGTACAGAGGGCGTATTTAGACCTAAATCATCTTCACTACAGAAAGATTCCTGAGAGGACCTCATTGCTGAATAACATGAAGTGCTTGTAATGCGAGATACAGTTTCATTTTGGCTTGACAAAGGGATAGATGTAGCTTCCTGAAGATTAACATCAGCAGCCATGTCTTGTAAATCACCTGAATGCAGAGTTTGTTGATCATTTACTAAAGTAGTAAGTATAATTTCTTGTGAATTCAAACTCTCAAGTTCATCATTATGTAACTGTTTCAACTCATCAGGTTCATTAAGATCTATTTCATGCAACTTTGGGTCTACTGTGGCAAGATTTTCTTCCATCCTTAAAATTTGGTTTGTATCCAACTTTAAAATGTTTGAGTAAATCAGTCTATGATGCATACCAACATATTTCACTAGATTACATGCGATTTCATCTGCTTTATTCATTTCAGACTCAATATAATTATAGTATCTATTTCATCATCAGATACTAAGAAATGACTTCCACGATTATGGCTACATCTAGTTTTTAAGTGGGGGTCTCTCTCATCCTCAGAAATTTTTTGTAGCCTTTTACAAATGTCAAGAAATTCAGAATGACAAAAATTATTTTTTTTCTCACAAAACATCTAGCCTTACTAAAAACTTCTTCACAAGCGTTGGAACCCCAAGTCCATGGTTCATATGGTTGTGTTATGTGATTTTTGAAGTGATATTTTGTTAATAAAATCATTGAGTGGCCTGCAATCAGTATGTCATTGAAAGTTTGATCAGATATAAAATGCTTGTATAATTTATATCCAGATATTTGTGTCCAAACCTTTCACATCCTTAGGAACTGAACTAAAGTCCAAGCATATCTTATTCGTTTATGTATCTGCAATGTTTTATCAAAGTACATTTTGTACAACATTGTACCAAGCTTTAGAAATGATGCTGTTCCAATATACTTTTGTGTGTTGCAATCATTCAGACATTCCTGTACTTTAGGATCAAATAACCTGACAGCAGCATTGACATTTTGTTTGTCACTGACCTTAATGTCTGTTTTCCATAATCCTAAATTGTGTTTATAATTGTCATCATCTGCAATTTCCATCAAATGTTCTAGCTGTATTAGGTGTTGTCCAAAAATTAAAAGGCGCCTTACATTAAGTAATTGGTTTCGCCACTTTTTTATAAGATGACGTGGATCTGGAAAAGGACATTCATTTTTATGAAAAGTTCTGTCTGATGGCAGGTTGAACAATAAGTCATCCCGATGAATGCAAATGCTATCAGGTGTTTGTTCAGCCTTTAGAAATTTATTAAGGTAATATGCCCTTACTTTGGAATCGCCATCAGCACCTAGTCCATGTTTATTAATGTCAAAGTCTCTGGCCCAATTTACTGCATTTTTTACCCATCTTTTGACTGTAATTTGACTTTCTCCTTTAATTACAGGTGGGGCAGACAAAATAAAATATGGAATGTGACTTCTTAAAGGATTTAGAATAAAAACATATGACTGCTGAGCAATTGTAAGATCTTTGTCTTTGAATATTTGAATTATATCATTAGCAGAAGTGATTTCAATTTTATGCTCTGTAGCAAAACCAATAAGTATGTTTCCTTTTGCTCGAACCAAAGGGGGTATTGGAGTAGCATCAATTGCTAGAGTAAAGACAATATCTTTTAAACTGACATCAGAAGGCAATATCTTTTTATAAAATGATGCAGCATGAAAATACAGTCAGAAGTGTAACATGTCAGATTATGGTGTTACATAACCTTTGGCCAAGAAGATTTTATCTATGGTGGATTAACATAATCATGATAATTAATTCATCACTTCAGAAATGAAAAGAAACTTAATAGGTGTAAATTTTACAAGTGTTATACCAGATCATACCAGGGGTTATACTGCCTGTAAAAACCTTCAAGAATTCATGTGGACATTCAGTTAAAGATGTTAATTAGACAATTTTACATGCATACATTTGTAAAATATTTTTAACATGTTTAAAGGCTTTCTACTTCCAAATTCAACAAAGATTCAAATACAAAAAATATATAATTTAAATATTTATATTTTTATAAAATGCTTTAATTGTGGAATTAGAATTTTAATTTTAAAACACATTTAGATTTAAAATGAACCAGTTCAAAAATATTATGCAATGACATGGTAAATCTACATTTTGTACATTATGACAAATTGCAGAACATACATATGAATAACATACAAAGTAATATCTTAGTATCTCACCCCAAATTAACTTTCCCATGTAAAGGTTTTTATTTCAGTATCTTCATGAGCTTTTAGGACAATGCTATTAAACTAGGACCACCATTGAAGTACATTGCTTCCATGCTAGGACTGATAAGGGTCTTCTAATGTCTGTTCAATTCTATAAAAGACTTAATTGACGTGCAGGTTCAAATCTTCATTAATGTGGATGTTGACAAGTTTAAAATTATTTTAAATATATGAAAATTGTTTAAATATTAAGATTTTCATGGTGATAAGTAAAGTTTGAAAAAAGTTTGAAAAATCACATTGAATATTTCAGCATTTTTGCATGTGAAGAGATGAAGTTCACTAATTTATTGCAAGTTTACATGTGATGGGAGTATGAGGAATGTTTTGGTGTCTTAAGTTACTTGTTTTTCTTTGGATTTTTTATGATATACATATTTTGCCATTTAATTCCTTATCTTATAAAAATATTTTTTTATATAGATACTTGGTTTTCTTCTTTTTAATTTTGCTAGCTATATCATATTTGTTCTCATTTTCTCAAAATAATCAAAATCTTTCTCTGTAATGTGGGCAGCTCATTTTTATTACATTTTTTTTCAATTGTATTAAAAGCCTATTATATCTGATTTTCATTTTTATTTTAGCTAAAGTATTTTTAATAATTATAATCAAATAAAATAATGAAGAGATTATGTAAGACTGAAAGATTCTATTAAAAGTCTTTCAGCAATAAGCAATCAGCAATAACTGCCAAGTTTAGGGAGGTTGTTTTTCAAACCACTGTGTTTCAAACTTTTACAAAAGTAAAGATGTACATTGTAAGCTTTATTAATAAATCACACACTCATAAAACCTAAATACCTTATTGGTCTTTTTTATGTATAAAATACGAATAGCTCTTGTACAAGTAAAACATCTCTAGATAATAGTTTACCCATGGACATCTTAGATATTTTATCAGATGATAAATAATCCTTCATTCTGTAACTAATTAAGCATATTACAAATTATCATTTGAAGTCCACATTCAGTGTTGTCCTGCTGAGTTCATGTTATAAACATGTGATTCTTTTACATATGGCATTTACTTTGACCAAAATGGATGAATTTTTAGACGTAACTGTAGACTCTACAGAATTTGAGCTAGAATCAAGTTCTGATCATTGCCTTAGTGATGTAACAGAACCTAACATAAATGTAGACCATTACACGTTTGAAGATAGTGAACATGGTGAAAGTGAGAAATCGTTGCCAATTCTTAAGCGGCCAAAGAAATGAGTGAGTGAGTGAGTTGGTGTTTTACGCCCGTGCAACGCTATATAGGTTATTTACAGGCGATGAACATGAAAAGGATGATAAAATGAACATGAAATGATGATGATAAATGAAATATGGAGATGGGGTGGGAAACAAAGGACCGGTAAATTTTGAAGAACCACAGGAAAAAGGGGAGAGGTGGGTAGGGGCGGAAAATTTAGCCTATGTGGTGCACTACTGGGCGGTCCACAAAGGGGTCTTTTACGTGCATGAAGCGTGGCACTCTCCACACACGTTGGCCCACTATGGTCGGCGGTCAGGGTTTCCGTATTATAGACCTGACAACCCCCGCGGACGAGGGCTACCCTATTCAGCCACCTAGGGTACACACTTGGTCGCTCTGTGGGCTAAGCACTGACCCGACGTCAGAATCCCAAGACCCTTAGTCGCCTCTTACGACAAGCTAGGCTCTGCTGCGGGCCTATTCGCCACCCGGGCCCCGCACGGGACGCGGCCAAAGAAACATGCTAATCAAAGACAAGACAAGTTGGTACAAAAGAAAAAACCATGGATAGCGAATTCAAAAGTGACAATGATGATGTGATGAGTGCACACACAGAACATAACAGTGATGACCTCTTCAGTGACAATGATGATGTGATGAGTGCACACACAGAACATAACAGTGATGACCTCTTCAGTGACAATGATGATGTGATGAGTGCACACACAGAACATAACAGTGAAGACCTCTTCAGTGACAATGATGACAGTGCACAAATGGATAATGACTCAGAGGATCACCATGTCCATTCTGATCAAGAAACTGAGGATGTTCATTTTGACCAAGAATCAAACAAAGCTGGCCCAAGTGGACTTCAGACAATTAATGTTGACAGTGATAGTGACAGTGCAAGTGAAATGGACATTAAGACTGTAGTAAAACTTTTTGTTAGGCGCTTACGGAGATATGGAATATCTCATAGACAAGCAGCAAAACTAATTCTTAATTGCTCGCAGTCCAATTTGTCAGAGGTCATTTCAAAGACACAGAGATTGAAGAGCTCCAAAGTATCAGTACAAGAGGATGTATGATATATAGGGAAATGGAAAGCTGGTTGTCTGATTCAAGTGCACAGAGGAAAACAACCCAAGAAAATGCACAACAAAAAAGTAAGTTTTAAAAGAATACATTAAAAAAAAACAGGTTTCTTTTTTAATTATAAATATCTTGTTTTTACCTGTTGTTACTTAAAACATGTTTGAGTCAGTAAATTATAAGACTTTTACAAATAGAATATTCAAAAACTAAATACTTAAATAACATGTAATAATTAAACATCTTCAAATTCAGAAGTTATTTATGTACTGCCTGCCTTCTTAGAATTTGTATTTGCTTTGATACTCATTGTGGACTTTTAATTTGCCGTTTATACATGTATATGAAGATTGTGTCGCAATTTCATTACGGTACCTTCTATCATTATTTTACTTTGCAATAATATGAACATATACTATAATGACTATATTACTACATGTATTTTAATAATGCAGATAAGTTTTAATTAGAAAAAAAATTCTTTCTATTTATGTAATGATCAAGTTTTAAACTTTTTTTCAATGGTAAAACCTCAGAGAAAATCTGTGCAACCTTCATCAAGAAAAGAAAATGTTGCTAAATTTAGCACTCTTCAGCTATGTGTATTAGTTGAACTTTATAAGAAGGATGCGAGACCTTCCAAACAGAGGAAAGTTTTAATTAGTGAGACCTTAGGTTTAGATGAAGGACAAATAACAACATGGTTTAATAATCAAAGAGCCAGAAACTTCCCAGCTAAGAATCAAATTGAAAAGATGAGGAGAGAAGGACAAATACCAAATGTTCCACAGTCATGGGTTGATTTTTATAATAACTGAAATTCTACATGTCTTTATTGTCTTATATCTGCAAAATTTTGCCAAGTTTTCTGATTTTTTATTATTTTGATTTATATACATTCAAAATAAATGCCTGAAATATTTATATTTTTTTAAGGTGGTTTCAGTATCTTTTATAACAAAAAAACCCTTATTTCCTTATTTATGTTTTATGATAAATAATTACTTTATAATTAAAAAAAAGACTTTATGTTGCTACATAAACTCTACATGGAAGCACTAGAATTCATGTACCTGCAATGTCTGAATTTGTTATTTTATATTGTGTAAAAGTGCAAGCATGTTAGCTTTTTTCATTTTTTTTTTGCATAAGCAAATGCATGCTAAAGCAATGAACATATAAATATGTCACAAAATAAACTACCTGGGACATTGCAGTTTTTTTTAGCTAATGACCAACTTGGATATATATTTTGTATTTTCTTATAATTGTTATGTACATGTGAATGTACTTGTTGTAGTTATAAACCTTGTTAACATTTGTTTTTCAGCCTAATTTGTTTCATGTAAATAAATAATATTACACAATTAATTTCCTTTTATTTGGTAACATAAATTATCCCGGCTTCAAAGAAGAGGGATGTATACTGGTCTAGCCCCGTTCTGTTTGTCCATCCTCAACTTAATTAAAGAAACACTTTTCTCAGTTACTACTGATAACAGCGACTTGAAATTTATTATACGACTTCAGATTGAGGTTCTTATATCCAAGTGCAGAATTTAGGCCTGTCTAATATATACTTCCTGTTTACTTCAAGTTTAGATATAAGTGGTCAGTGGTTGAAAATTGTCATAACAGTTTTTTCAGCAACTATAAATCATACACAGTAACTTAATATTTGGTAGGCAACTTTATTTAAGGGCAGGAAACATCTATTTGGGGGTAGTAGGGCTATACTGAGTAAAAATTTGCTCACAGATTTCCTGTTTATAATATGGAATAATAGTATATGACATAACAATGATTCACTGATGAAAAATCATTCTAACTGTTATGAAAAAAACCACAAAAAAAACATGTACATACTGTGAAGAACCCCCTGTCCCCACCAAAACCAACAAAAACTTGAAAAACTTTGAGCCACAGCTCACAAAAAGACCAGCTGCCCTCCACCCTAAAATATCAAATGGATATGTACAGACCCATGATACCACAAAGATATTTACAACTTTTGTCTCAAAGATTGTGTGAAAGTTTTTATGAAAATCCATGAATTTGTTCCCTTGCCAAATTTTGCTATCTCACTGGTATTAAAGTTCTTTTTTAAAAACTGCCGTATAACTCCGGCGGCCATAAAGATAAAACAAGTAATACTGTGTGAGAGCTCACAAAAGGATACCCCCCGCTTCATATTGGACTCTGTACTGCCACAAAACCAAAGTCCAATTATCTCCCCTGAATGATATCGGACAGCGATAAAAATTCTTCATGCACATCTACATATGATGTACTTCCTTCATGTAAAGTTTCATCAAAATCCGTTGAGCGGTTAAGGAGGAGTTGCGCTTACGAGGTATGTGGACAGACGGACAGACAGACAGACAGACAGACATACAGACAGGGTGATTCCTGTATACCCCCCAAACTTTGTTTGCGGGGGGTATAAAAACTATGGCTTTACAAAAGCCACCAAGATGCAAGCCACAAATTATTGACCCATTCATTAATACAAGGGAAAATATCATGGCAAATTTCTGAAGGCTTTGTACTTTTTTATTGGAATTATTAAGATTTACATTGATTATTAAAATTTTGATTAAAAATCTATCAACTTGATAAAAAATCTATAATTTATTAGTTTTTTGGTCATGATAATTTAATAATGCATTTGTAATTTTTTATTCTACATGACAATAAAGAACAATTGTTTATTTGACATTTATTCTATTCTAATTTCTGGATTAGAATCATGCAGTGTTGCATGAACTTTCCTCTCAGTGGGAAAGAAATTTGTCAAAGTTATTAGAACCTGAATATTAAGTAGCATGCATGCATTCCATGAGATTAAATGATACATGTATATTTATCATGGTAATCTGTTAATTGATAGCTGCTGTGTAGACTTCCTTAGACTCTTCTATGATATAATCTTATTAACATATATTTCCTGATCTTAAGATAAGATACCATGATGTCCATTTGATGTAAACTTCTTTACTTCTAGAAAATAGGTGATGGCTTGGATAGAACGAACACAGTTTTATAAAAATTTCCAAGAATTCAAATTTCGTGTTAACATTCATTCTGTGATTAAAGGAAGACATACTAGTAATGTTGATGACATTTTAGATCCATTAGAATTTTTTGAAGTTGTTCCTGAACCAGAAAATGTCCATGATAAGAATGCATTTAGAATACATCCAGTTTTGCCTACTAGTGCAACCTATGGTCATGTTCCTTGTCCACTAAATTTGATGTTTTCAAGAATGTGCACTCTTGCAGCTGATGTTGGTGTTTCATATGAAATTTGGTGGTAAGCATCTATTTGTACACATTAATTATTTACAGTGTCTAAGGTATATATTAGCAATAAAAACAAAAATTAGAAAAATGTTTGCATCCAATAATTTTTTTCTATCTTTTGCAGCAAACCATATGGAAAATCAAAAAATGCACAACCAAGCAGATGGATAAGTGGTGGCGGAGTAGAGCAAGACTGTGTGTACCATGTTTATTGTGGCAACCTTTTGTACGACAAGTTGATGAAGGAGTTGGAATCTGTTGATCTCAAAATTGTGGTAATACTTGAACTTTAATTTTGGTCTGAAACATGAACACTCTAATGATGAAACTACTAAGAAGAAAAAGTGAGAATTTTTAATTATTGACTGGGTATGAGAGAAACAGTTTTTAGTTTATACTTATTGACTGGGTATGAGGGGAATAGGTAGATTATTTTCCCCGAGGTGCAACTATTTCCTGAGGCGCAGCCTCAGGCAATAGTTGTCTCCAAGGGAAAATAAGTAAGTGTTTAATTATACCGAAAGAAACAACAGACAATTTAACTATTTAAAAATGCATATTTAATAATTTTTAAAATATCACTCAATTTAAAGCGTACTAAAAAGTTGCATGGAAAGTACTTAAGTTTAACACGAAAAACTTGTGTTATCTGTAAAGTGACGTAACAAGAATAAAATATATCAATCAAAATGAAACAAAGAAAATGATCGGCTAAAGGCGGAGCTTAATGACGTCTGAGGGCAAATAGTTGTGGCGAGGGCAATAGTTCGGGAACTATTGACCGGTCAATAGTTCAAAGCTAGAAAACAGAAAATATAGTGAAAATATTGTATATGCATTTATTAAAGAAAAACACTGCTGAGGTATAATAATAGAACCTACCTGTTTCAAGAATACCATGTCAATAATTATTTTAAATCATATATTTAAGTACCATAATTATAGTCTTTTGGAAAATGTATTATAGAGGATAATGATATGCGGAATAAATGTACGTGACACAACCTATATAATAAAATAAGCAAAGGCACCAAAGGGGCATTCGAGTGTCAAAAGTCCGAAAAGGCAACGACAAAACCGGTAAACATGAACAAGAACAGCACAAGGAAACACAAAACATAAAAACAACCGAACAGAAATCAACAACGCGAACTCAAGTCGTAACAAGAGTGAACTCGGGTGCTCCGGAAGAGTAAGCGGTTCCTGCCTGCTATAGCACACCCGCCGCGCTGCCAATTTCCAATTCAGTGTGTCAAATCCGGTAAAGGAAGACAAAACAAAACCCTATGACAAACCGACATCTGCACTCATCTGAGAGATAGAAATCCCATATTTATCTATGAGTACATGGTGTCTACCGTAAAATTTCTTGAGTGAAGACAGCAACCGAGGAGCAACATAACCCTGTGTTAGCAATTTCTGTGTCAAACGTGACGCTGAGTAAACTGAGAACAATTTTTAAAATCCACAATGGTAGACAACATGACAAATGGTCACTGCTCGCCGTCTTGCATTGACCCAAGACTAAAAATACAATTCATAAGATCAATTCCAATCCCTAAATTTATCACTGAAAGGCCAATTTCTAGACATAGAAACAGTTAAAACACAAAAAGCACAGGAACAAACAGAAGCTTTGACAAGGATTCCTGGCTTAGGACAGGCACATATAAAATGTGGCGTGTCAAACTATTTTTTTTGGCCCTAACCTTCCCTTAACAAAGCACAAAATAACCTATTATATCTATAACACCTAACCTATATTGCACCCATGCAGCATTTGCAGCCATAGAAGTACTTAAAACCTCTAAATAAATGATATAATAAACAGAACATTGTCGTCAAAACTGAACCAAATGCTGTATAATTCCTTGTAGTTGATCCTGTGCTTATAGCCGTCTTGTTAATATTGATGACTTTGGTTTATACGGCATGTGGGACAGAATTCCCTGGTATATTCAGTATATTATGCCAAAAGAAACATACTCTAAAACACATTTAGAAGTTTAGACTAATATGCCACATAGTATAATCAATATTGCAATCAGTTTTGAACATTCTTACATGGGAAAGTAGTTTGTGATGTATCATTACTTAATCAATCTGAATTATATATTGAAAATTCAAGGATTTTTTAGCAGGAGCCTTAGCACTTAAGACAAAAAGTTGTTCGACTGGTCAAATAATACTACGCCAGCAAATAGAAAAATTTAGTGCCCGGGAAAGTGAAATTTAATTTATATTTTTTGTCATTGTTTGAACAAATTTTATGAAAATACATTACTAGTAAACCTTATTTCTTATACAATAATTTATTTATTTTAAGGTTGAACTGTTAGAAGACCAGTATTATCATTACAGACAGAAGGATAATATCTTGGAATAAGACTTATACCTATATTATGTGAATAAAATTGTTCCGGAATCGTCAACATAATTTTTATTCCCCCACTCGTAAGAGAAGGGGCTATATTGCAATCACCTTGTCCGTCTGTCTGTTTGTCCGTTACAAATTTCCGTAACAGATTTCTCATGTTTTACTGGAGAGATTGATTTTAAATTTGGTACACAGCTTTAGCATGATGAGTTGTACCCTGCCTCCTCTTTCCAGGTCTGTCATGCATCTACTTCCTGTTTTCTGAGCAGACTCAGACTTTTTTAAGGGTCAAAAGTGGAAATTTTTTCGCAACATATATCTCAGCTTCTATTGGAGGAATTGATTTTAAATTTGGGTACTTAGCACAACTTAGTGAAACATCTTGTTTTTTATAACAGGAGCCATCTTTTGTCATTAAAGTGACTTAAAATTTATTTTTCATTTTTAAATGAATGTAGTAACATTTGTTTTGGAATAATTGCGAATGAGTGTCTTCACTCAAGATGTTTTATGGACATTATGATCTTCTAGACAAATTAATACAAGATTTATTTTTCTCAGATAATGGTTTTTCATAGGGCTTTGTTTTGTCCTCTTTTACCACATCTGAATGCCAAATTGACAGTTACCAGTAGCAATGCGATGGATGTGTTGTAATTAGAAGGAACTGCTTACCATTGTGTAGCACATAAGACACGAATCATTTATTTGGTTTCATGAAAAAAATAAAATAAAATTTTGGCAAATCTGACCTCATTCTACTGATTTAAGACTCTACATTTTAGTCTCATCCAAGAAGCTGCTGTCAATAAGATTAAAAAAAGACTGGAGTCATCTAAACAGAATCATCAATTTATCGATCATTGTCGATCTAAATCGATCAAAATTTTCTAATCAAAATAATCGATCACTTATCGATCAAACTCCTTAGAGAGTTTAATCGATAAGTGTTCGATTAGTTGGTCTCATCAATCGATGAGTGCTCGATTAGTGATCGATGAGTGATCGATGATCGATTTGATCGATTAATCAAGCCGGGCATTTTGCAGTTTTAGAAGTAAAATATAAATGTTTTACAACGCCACTTCCACTTAAGGTATCCAATGATAATATTCTTTATACTCATACCAACTCTCTAATTAATCTTGTTTACTTTTAAAGAATACACAGAAGTCCATAACTGTGGAGTTTAGTGATTTTAATAATAATGTAAGGAAAATGACTTTCCAAGGTGAATTAAGCCAGGACAATTTAGAAATTGTTTTAAATTTTCTAAAAGCAAAGTAAGTCTTCTAATTATATCAATAACAAATACAAAAAAACTTAGATGTACATTACAATATGAAAAATTGTGCATACAGTAAGTAATTGATAAATAATACAAGTTATCAGGGACTCACAAATTTAAGCAGACAACAGATTTTATTAATCGGCCAGATCTTGTTCTCAATGCCTGATCTGTCAGAGGAAGTGGTCTTTGTGGAGCAAGCGGAAGTGGAAGTTGTTGCCCTTGTGGAGGTGGGGGGAGTGGAATAAGTTGTCCTTGTGGAGGTGGGGTGAGTGTAATAAGTTGTCCATGTGGAGGTGCTGGAAGTGGATTTAGTTGTCCTTGTGGAGGTGCTGGAAGTGGAATAAGTTGTCCTTGCAGTACTGGTGGTGGAAGTGGCTGTAGTTGAGGAATTCCATTATTAATCATAAAAATTATATATTGTACTATTTGCCTAATGGTTTGGATACCTAACAAAACCCCAATTACAATCTCTAAATAAAAAAAATAAAAAAGGAATTACTTATAGCACAGCCAATATAATTTTTAACCTAAACAAATTGCAACAGAAGATATTAGCACTTTACCCTCAAAAGACACAGAAAAAAGTATAGAAAAATCTAACGATCGGAACTGCTTCAAAAATCAGTTTTTAAATTTCCCATTCATTTTCAATGGGAAAAGGGGAAATATATTCTGTTGCAATTAGTTTAGGAACAATTTTAAGTAAGATTGACTAGACTTAACATACATTTAGCCAGAAATTTCATCAGAGTCATTGTTGCCACCAATGGAGAATAGTTCATCGCCCTGTCTTTGTATTGTAGCAGATTTTTGTTTTCCACTAACAAACAATCTTCCAATCACAATCGCAATCATTATAGCAAGAGATACTTTTAATGAGAAAACAAAAATATACCACTTAAGTATAGTTCTTCATGTTAAAAGAATGTTATTATATTAATAAGTTTTATCATAAATCAATACAAAAATGTAAAAAGAAAAAAATGCTGATGTTTTGAAATGGAAGAAATAAAAATGAATTCCTCAACTATATCCTACTTCCTCCATGCCCTCTTTAACATTTCCGTCCTCTATATAGTTTTTTTTTACTATTATGAAGCTACAATAATGTAACTCCTTTGACATCTTTGATTAGGAGGAGCTACAATGCGGTCCCGCTCCGGCACCAACACTTTTGTGTTGGAGAACACATCAAAGCTTTACATTATCCGTATAAATTTCAAAATTGTCTAACCCTAAGGTTCTTCCTACCCCAGACATAGGTTGATCATCTTAGTAATAATTTGGTTCCCCATTTTTGGTAATTTTGGTTTTATAGTTCTATGCTTTTCATAATCATTTAGTGTTTGGCATTTTCAATATTTTTGGTAGAGCGCCTCTGATGAGTCTTGAATAGAAGAAACGCGCGTCAGGCGTAGCAAAATTTCTTGTCTGGAACTTTGTTGTCATTTTTATTTCGAACACACGTGAAGGTTACCACTGCTGGTGGAGGTTTAATTCCCCGAGGTTAGCCCGCTCCGGCACCAACACTTTTGTGTTGGAGAACACATCAAAGCTTTAAATTATCCGTATAAATTTCAAAATTGTCTAACCCTAAGGTAGTCCGAGATTGCTCTGACGTCCTCGGCATTTTTTCCAGCAAGCTGGTGCCGTGGGACGTCAGAGCTCCTTCCATATCAAAAACACGGGAATTTAACGAATGCTTTCTAAATGTAAAAATATCTCTAACATCAGTCATTTGTATAATGGGTGATGTTAAACAAGACTATTTAATACTTTCAAAGTATATCACTACTCAAATTCAAATTCAAATTCTTTATTCAGCCCAATTAGAGGGGCCCATTGAGGGCATATAAATCAAAACATGTATACAAACAAGACATATTTTACAATGATTATGTTGATTGGACATAAAAACAAATAAATATTGAAGAACAATAATGTGAGTCAGTCAGGACAAAGAGGGATAACTCTACACGAATTATGATCTTTTCTAATCTGAGATATCAGTAATAGGTATTTACTAAATTGTATGTTAAAATCTTTGTCTTCATTAGTCATAATCCATATGAATAAATCTTTTTTATTAATGGATTTTAATGCAGTATATTTAGTATATAAATTTGAAAGAAAATTTTGCCTATGGAAATCATATAATGGACATTCCAGGGTAAAGTGAAATTCAGTTTCTATCTTATTTAGATTACAATATTGACAAAGTCTCTCACATCTGGGTAGTATTTCAGGTCTATTATTTTGATTAAATGTCTTTTCATATCTTCCAGTTTCAATTCTTAAGGAATGGTTGCTCATTCTAAATTTGGCTAATGCTCTTCTTTGTTCAAAATTCATAATATTAAGATAGCTTTCATATCCAAAACAAGATTTAAATTGAAAGAAAGTGTCAAGTTTCCCAACACCATCTTCAGTTAGATAGCTATTTTTAGTTTTATTCCAATGATTAAGATATTCTTTTCTCAACTGTTTTTTAAGTAAAGTCTTGAATTTATGATGACTCAAATTGAGACATATGGGTAAGTTTAAATCAATCTTTTCACTGAAGAATAATATATTTGCATACCAGGATGACTTAAAAGTGGTATTGTTTGATTTATATTCATTTAGAGCACTTCTGAGAAGTTGAGTATTTGACTTTTCAATTCTATGCCAGAAGAGAAACATGTGTTCTATCATATATGAGTAGAGAGGAAATCTTCCTAGGTCTGAGAGAACAGCTATATTGGAACATAGTTTTGAGACCCCAAGGATATGTTTACAAAATTTAATATTAAGTTTTTCTGCATCCCACTCCTTAAAGATTTCGTATAATGACATTGTCTTTCTCTTATTAGTGATATTGATAAGACTCCAATTTTCACAGCCATATAAAATAATAGGTTTTATACAATGGTCAAAAATATTTAGAAAGGATTTTATTGATGGGGATGCAGATTTCATGTCTCTATATAATTTAAAACTGGCTTTCATTCCTTTATGAAATAGCTGCTTTTTAGCTTCAGTAAATCTTCCACTGTTCTCAAAGACAATTCCGTTTAACACACTCCAAGTTTTCATTATTAATGTGAAATGGTTCTTTAATAAGTTTGCCATTTTTATTAAATATAATTATTTTAGTTTTTTTAACATTTACCTCTATGCACCATTCCTGACAATAGTTATTTAAAATATCAAGTTTTTGTTGAAGATCATTTTTATTATTTGAGAAAAGAACTAAGTCATCTGCATATAATAAGCAAGGAATTTTTTTGCCATCTAAAGTAATACATTCTGATTTCTTTTCAAAGATCATAGGTAAATCATTTATAAAAATCTTAAAAAGATTAGGACTCATAATATCACCTTGTCTGACTCCTACTTCAGAAGTGAAAAACTTTGTCAATTTATCATGAACTTTGACACATAATCTATCATTACTATACAAAGATTTAATTATTCTATAAAAATATCCACCAATATTATACTTATGTAGTTTATACAATATACCAATGTGAATCACCTTGTCAAAAGCTTTTCTTAAATCGACAAAACATGTATATAATCTTTTATCACTATACAAATATTTTTCAATAATGCATTTGAGAACAAATATGTGATCTGATGTGCGGGCTCCCTTTGTAAATCCAATTTGAGTTTCATGTATCACTTTGTTCTCGATCAAAAATTTATCCAATCTATTATTTAATATTATGTTAAAAAGTTTGCCAATGCTGTTATTGATTGCAATTCCTCTATAATTTTCAGGTTTGTTTTTATCCTCAGATTTAAAAATTGGACAAATGAAGCTTTCAGACCATTTAGAGGGATAAATGCCTGAAGTAAAGATCAGGTTATATAATTTAAGAAGACATAAATCAATATAGTTTTGAGAAGCCTTCAACATCTCATTGCTTATATTATCTAATCCTGGACTTTTTCCAGTTTTGAGTTTAGAAAAGGCTTTTTGGAGTTCTGATTTAGTAATCTTAAAATCTAGAGCTGTAAAACTAGAGAAACCATCTTGTCCTTCTAGTAGTTTTAATTTTTGTTCTAAGTTAGATAGGTTATTAGCTATTTTACTTGGTGCAGATGTTAAATTCTTAAAATATTTGTACCAAGAATCGCCATCAATATTATCATTTAAGTTTTCATTTTTCTCGTTTCTTAATTGTTTGACAAGTGCCCAATATTCTTTGGGATTTTCTGATTGTAAAGAGTCTAAGCTGTCAAGTATAGTTTGTTTAAATACTCTTTTCTTTCTTTTCCTCATTTTAGAATATTTTTTATTCAATTTAAAAAAGGAACCTCGCACAACAGGATCTTTTGGATATCTAGGCATAAGTGAAGCTTTTTCATCTAACAACTTTTTCAAAGTTTTTAATTCATGGTCATACCATTTTTTGTTACATGTATTTATGGGATTAGACTTCTTTTTCTTATTAAGTGAGGATCTGCACACTTTATCAAATATATGATGTAGATTTTTGGTTGCATTATTTATATCTAATTCATTTGGGCTTACATCATCTTCAAGAAATTTTTTTATTTCATTTTGTATAGCTGGGTGTGTAAAAGTTTCCTGAAATTTCTGCATATTTTGAGGGTTCCATATGTAACGCAATGGAAAATCATCTAAATGGGAACATTCTATTTTCTTTTGTTCAAAAGAGGCTAATATCTTAAAATTTATCATCAATGACAGTCAGAAAATTTTGATTTAAAATCAGAAACATTCATATAAAGAATTTTATCAAGTAGTTGCTCTGAAGCCAAAACATAATCAACCACACTACAACCATTTGGTTTAAAACAAGTAAATTTACCCAAGCTATCACCAAAGCTTCTACAATTCAAAATGCGCATCTGATTACTAATACAGAATTCTAATAATGATTTACCTCTGGAATCTATTGTACTGTCCTGACTGACTCTCCTCTCATTTACAATATCTATATCATAATTATCATTATTTATGGGAATATGCTGAATATTATCCCCTTCAATATAATCATTTTCAGACCCAGTGCGACAATTAAAATCTCCAGCAATAACAATGTTACCAAAATTGCTGTATTTATCAACTATATCTCTTTCAATTATTTCAATTATATCTATATTAGATCTGGGGGCATAATATATCAAGCAAAGATAGATATCTTTCTCAAAACTGAAAAAAATTTTACATAATTTTACCCATTGGTATTCAGAAGTACCATTATTTAATAATTTAACCCCTTCTCTAATTTCTTTTCTTATTAAAACACCCAATCCTCCAAAATATCTATTATTCTTGGACTTTTCTCTGCAAAAAGGATAAAAATAGAAGTTATCAAAAGTAATGTTATTATCATATCCGATGTGGGTCTCAGTTAGTAAAACTATATCAATATTTCTAAATTCTGATAAAAAGTTAATATCAGTTGTTTTATCATATATATCAGATACTAAACTACTAGAAACAACCTGATATAATTCAGTAAAATAAGAAAAATTTAAAAGCTGATCTTGAACTTTATCAATATCATAAAGTTCAAGATCAGCAAAATAATGTACAAATTTAAGATTATTTTAATTATTCGAGATTGTTCTCTTTAAAATATGTTGTATTTTGATTCTAAATAACCAAATGTTTCATTTGAGACCAAAATATATATGCAACAATGTAGTCCGAGATTGCTCTGACGTCCTCGCCAATTTTCCAGCAAGCTGGTGCCGTGGGTCCCACGGCACCAGCTTGCTGGATTGCTCTGACGTCCTCGCCAATTTTCCAGCAAGCTGGTGCCGTGGGTCCCACGGCACCAGCTTGCTGGAAAAAATGCCGAGGACGTCAGAGCAATCTCGGACTAAATCATTTATAGCTACAATAATGTAGCTCCTTTGACATCTTTGATTAGGCGGAGCTACAATGCAGTCGCATTACTCGTAATGGAGCAAATTAAATTTCTTTCCCCAACTCTAAGAATGCTTCTAGATGGTTCGAAATAACAAATAATACTCTGAATGATATGTGGTCATTTATAAATATGGTAAAAGCGATAGGTAAATATTATTTTGTTAGAAAACCCACATTTTTCAATATTCTGATCCTGAACTTCATTATAAAGTTCAGGATAGGTCCCGTGCGGGGCCCGGGTGGCGAATAGGCCCGCAGCAGAGCCTAGCTTGTCGTAAGAGGCGACTAAGGGTCTTGGGATTCTGACGTCGGGTCAATGCTCAGCCCAGAGAGCGACCAAGTGTGTACCCTAGGTGGCTGAATAGGGTAGCCCTCGTCCGCGGGGGTTGTCAGGTCTATAATACGGAAACCTAGTCCGAGATTGCTCTGACGTCCTCGCCAATTTTCCAGCAAGCTGGTGCCGTGGGACGTCAGAGCTCCTTCCATATCAAAAACACGGGAATTTAACGAATGCTTTCTAAATGTAAAAATATCTCTTAACATCAGTCATTTGTATAATGGGTGATGTTAAACAAGACTATTTAATACTTTCAAAGTATATCACTACTAGAAACAACCTGATATAATTCAGTAAAATAAGAAAAAAATAAAAGCTGATCTTGAACTTTATCAATATCATAAAGTTCAAGATCAGCAAAATAATGTACAAATTTAAGATTATTTTAATTTTTCGAGATAGTTCTCTTTAAAATATGTTGTATTTTGATTCTAAATAACCAAATGTTTCATTTGAGACCAAAATATATATGCAACAATGATGATTAAGTTGCTTAATTTATATTGGAAGTGCACAACAAAACTGTTGTGCAAAATCCCGTGTTTTTCATATGGAAGGAGCTCTGACGTCTCACGGCACCAGCTTGCTGGAAAAAATGCCGAGGACGTCAGAGCAATGGGCTATTCCAGAAATAGCCTGTACCCCCCTATGGAAGACAATGGAAATTCCAGTTATTTTTTTTATAGTTGCACAAAAAATTCCATGGAATTTTTAACATTTACAGGGGAAAATTCCATGGAATCTTTAACATTACAGGGCAAAATTCCAAACATTTCTTATTATTTTTCCATCTTTTTCCAAAGCTAAGAAATGTGAATCTTTAAAAATTCCAGATTTTTTTTCAGGTTCAATTGCAATTCATGAAAATTCTCCATGCACCTTTTGATAAATTACTGGTCATAATTGGAAGCGCTCTTTTTCATACATGGTGTAGACATCCTACCTGTCAAAACCTGTCTGTATAGTCTTTGGATTTTGAATAAGGTCAATTGAAATATGCTGCACAGCTAGCTTGACCCCCCTTGCTCATGAGGGCTTAAAGTTGTACATGTACATTATTGAATCTAATATTCAATTGCTATGCTATAGTCCGGTATAGTATAGATGGGTATCATTTATGTCATCATTCATACTTCCGTGTCTTGAAATAATATACTAGCATTATTACTAGATATGTTAATAATCTGATAAAATACATAAAAAAGATGCACTTTAAATTATATTAAATCGACTTTAAAAAAGAAAATGCTGGTCTCCTTTAAAAAAAATCTCTTCATTGGGTACAGGGGGCAACACTATTTGAATAGATTACTTGACATCTTTAATTTGAATCTTTTCTTGTAGCTCAGTATTGACCCTTTGGGGTGTAATTTGCTAACAAACATATTATTGTTCATGTCTCCAGCCATGCAACTAGATGATATACATGTAATATGACACATATATACATATGTATAAAATAACAACTGAATGTCCAGCTGTGCCAGAATGTACTACAAGCACCCCAACTGTCAACATGTATATAATAAATATTCAATTGTACTTAGTGATTATTTCTAATTTCCTTTTTTTTCTTATTTCATTTTTTTATTTGGACTTTTGTATTCTTGTCAAGATTTAAATCTTTAAAATTTACAATATAAAAGTTCATCAAAATCATTTAAGAGTGCATGTATCTTGGAATTATAATTTAATAGATCAACTGGATCAACTGGATAAATCAGTCCTACATGTATTATCCACATCTAACATTTGACAAAGCAGTAACCTGTCATGTGGTTAATTAATGGAAGTAAATTATTTTGAAGATAAAATTTTACAGGATAGCCCCTAACATGTGGATAATTAATGACATCAGTCTCTTATCTTTTGCCAATAAACCAATTATATCTTGCTGCTGATAAATCTGTTATCTTCTCAGTGGAGTATCAAATGGTCTATTATACACCATCCATAACAAGTTTTTCACATGAATCCTATATGAAGTTAATGATTTCCATAGGTTCATGTACTATAAATTTACTATTTTGTTTGTACATATATATACTAATGAATAAGTGTTAACTTATAATAACTTTTAGTTGTCGAAAAACATATGCCCTATTGTTATATTCCCTGTTTTGTTTGGTGTCTGTCCTTTTGTCTGTTGTGGCAAAATCTCGGGGGGGGGGGGAGGGGGGGTTTATTGGCCTGTACATCAATTAAGGAAATTTCTGCAAAGTAGTTTACAAACATGATGATCTTAATTGACCATTTAATTGGTTTACCTACTCCATATGTAGATAAAACCCTATTGTCTATTTGTAATTTGACAGGTCAGCTTATTATCATGATAATGTTGCATAAGTGTCGCCTTTAAAAATATTAAAGCTGCATCCAATATAATATGTATTACATAGGAGCAAAATATGTAATTGAACAAGTTTGAATTCTAGTAAATGGTTGCATACATGTAGCTCTTTGGTACAACTAATACATTTAAAGACTGATTTTTACCAAAACAGAATAAAAAGTTGGGTAAGAGCACTCTAACTTTTAATCTAATGTAGCTTTGAATCATACAATCAATGTTCCACTTTTATAAGTCACTAAATTTTGATAGAGCAGGTCATTTGTTTAAGATTTCATCATGTCAAAATACAGATGATTTTCACGAATTATAATCAAATACATGTACAGAAAGACTGAGTCCATGGGACACAATTGCCCCAGTGCCAGGCCCCACACAGGAAGTAGAAGTCCCACATGTCTGGAAATACAGTTTGTCATACAGAACCACTCCGTCAAATAACCGAGAAAAAATTTCAGAAAGCTTGACGGAAAGTCATACAACCGGACACGAGTAAAACATTATACCCCCTGACATGTTGCGAGGGAATAAAAAACTAGAGAATTTGAGATTCAAAATAATTCACCAGATAAAAAACTTAATCAGATCAATTTTAAAATAGGAGATACACATCTACATTTATAATGACAAGTGGAAGTTTTATGAAAGTCTGAGGCTGGCTTTAAATAGGTAGATTTGCAGATGAGAAATTGGTTTTCCATTTGTGGTTACATTTTTTTATGTTCATTATTTGCTGTTTAGTGTGAGACCCATAAATCAGTTGGATCACATTTTTATTTGTGCGCATCACCAAGATTGTGTGAACCATTGAATTGTTTACCAATAACAATACCAATAATTTTTCTTCCAATTAAATTTGGGCAATGACAAAAAATTATGTATAGGAGGAGATGAAATATGAAAAAATGAAATGAACACTCAGGTGTTCATGTAACAGACGCTCCTTTTATTGTATTTCAAGTATGGGGAGGCCAGGTTGAAAGTGCAATAAATAAGTCTGACCATTACATAAAAAGAAGTTTTTTTTTTTGCTTATTGAAGTCAATTTTAATACACATAAAAAGTACCCACGGCACCAGCTTGCTGGAAAAAATGCCGAGGACGTCAGAGTGAATCCATATCAAAAACACGGGAATTTAACGAATGCTTTCTAAATGTAAAAATATATCTTAACATCAGTCATTTGTATAATGGGTGATGTTAAACAAGACTATTTAATACTTTCAAAGTATATCACTACTAGAAACAACCTGATATAATTCAGTAAAATAAGAAAAAATTAAAAGCTGATCTTGAACTTTATCAATATCATAAAGTTCAAGATCAGCAAAATAATGTACAAATTTAAGATTATTTTAATTTTTCGAGATAGTTCTCTTTAAAATATGTTGTATTTTGATTCTAAATAACCAAATGTTTCATTTGAGACCAAAATATATATGCAACAATGATGATTAAGTTGCTTAATTTATATTGGAAGTGCACAACAAAACTGTTGTGCAAAATCCCGTGTTTTTCATATGGAAGGGGCTCTGACGTCTCACTGCACCAGCTTGCTGGAAAAAATGCCGAGGACGTCAGAGCAATGGGCTATTCCAGAAATAGTCTGTACCCCCCTATGGAAGACAATGGAAATTCCAGTTATTTTTTTTATAGTTGCACAAAAAATTCCATGGAATTTTTAACATTTACAGGGGAAAATTCCATGGAATCTTTAACATTACAGGGCAAAATTCCAAACATTTCTTATTATTTTTCCATCTTTTTCCAAAGCTAAGAAATGTGAATCTTTAAAAATTCCAGATTTTTTTTCAGGTTCAATTGCAATTCATGAAAATTCTCCATGCACCTTTTGATAAATTACTGGTCATAATTGGAAGCGCTCTTTTTCATACATGGTGTAGACATCCTACCTGTCAAAACCTGTCTGTATAGTCTTTGGATTTTGAATAAGGTCAATTGAAATATGCTGCACAGCTAGCTTGACCCCCCTTGCTCATGAGGGCTTAAAGTTGTACATGTACATTATTGAATCTAATATTCAATTGCTATGCTATAGTCCGGTATAGTATAGATGGGTATCATTTATGTCATCATTCATACTTCCGTGTCTTGAAATAATATACTAGCATTATTACTAGATATGTTAATAATCTGATAAAATACATATAAAAGATGCACTTTAAATTATATTAAATCGACTTTAAAAAAGAAAATGCTGGTCTCCTTTAAAAAAAAATCTCTTCATTGGGTACAGGGGGCAACACTATTTGAATAGATTACTTGACATCTTTAATTTGAATCTTTTCTTGTAGCTCAGTATTGACCCTTTGGGGTGTAATTTGCTAACAAACATATTATTGTTCATGTCTCCAGCCATGCAACTAGATGATATACATGTAATATGACACATATATACATATGTATAAAATAACAACTGAATGTCCAGCTGTGCCAGAATGTACTACAAGCACCCCAACTGTCAACATGTATATAATAAATATTCAATTGTACTTAGTGATTATTTCTAATTTCTTTTTGTTTCTTATTTCATTTTTTTATGTGGACTTTTGTATTCTTGTCAAGATTTAAATCTTTAAAATTTACAATATAAAAGTTCATCAAAATCATTTAAGAGTGCATGTATCTTGGAATTATAATTTAATAGATCAACTGGATCAACTGGATAAATCAGTCCTACATGTATTATCCACATCTAACATTTGACAAAGCAGTAACCTGTCATGTGGTTAATTAATGGAAGTAAATTATTTTGAAGATAAAATTTTACAGGATAACCCTTAACATGTGGATAATTAATGACATCAGTCTCTTATCTTTTGCCAATAAACCAATTATATCTTGCTGCTGATAAATCTGTTATCTTCTCAGTGGAGTATCAAATGGTCTATTATACACCATCCATAACAAGTTTTTCACATGAATCCTATATGAAGTTAATGATTTCCATAGGTTCATGTACTATAAATTTACTATTTTGTTTGTACATGTATATACTAATGAATAAGTGTTAACTTATAATAACTTTTAGTTGTCGAAAAACATATGCCCTATTGTTATATTCCCTGTTTTGTTTGGTGTCTGTCCTTTTGTCTGTTGTGGCAAAATCTCGGGGGGGGGGGGGAGGTGGGTTTATTGGCCTGTACATCAATTAAGGAAATTTCTGCAAAGTAGTTTACAAACATGATGATCTTAATTGACCATTTAATTGGTTTACCTACTCCATATGTAGATAAAACCCTATTGTCTATTTGTAATTTGACAGGGCAGCTTATTATCATGATAAAATTGCATAAGTGTCGCCTTTAAAAATATTAAAGCTGCATCCAATATAATATGTATTACATAGGAGCAAAATATGTAATTGAACAAGTTTGAATTCTAGTAAATGGTTGCATACATGTAGCTCTTTGGTACAACTAATACATTTAAAGACTGATTTTTACCAAAACAGAATAAAAAGTTGGGTAAGAGCACTCTAACTTTTAATCTAATGTAGCTTTGAATCATACAATCAATGTTCCACTTTTATAAGTCACTAAATTTTGATAGAGCAGGTCATTTGTTTAAGATTTCATCATGTCAAAATACAGATGATTTTCACGAATTATAATCAAATACATGTGCAGAAAGACTGAGTCCATGGGACACAATTGCCCCAGTGCCAGGCCCCACACAGGAAGTAGAAGTCCCACATGTCTGGAAATACAGTTTGTCATACAGAACCACTCCGTCAAATAACCGAGAAAAAATTTCAGAAAGCTTGACGGAAAGTCATACAACCGGACACGAGTAAAACATTATACCCCCTGACATGTTGCGAGGGAATAAAAAACTAGAGAATTTGAGATTCAAAATAATTCACCAGATAAAAAACTTAATCAGATCAATTTTAAAATAGGAGATACACATCTACATTTATAATGACAAGTGGAAGTTTTATGAAAGTCTGAGGCTGGCTTTAAATAGGTAGATTTGCAGATGAGAAATTGGTTTTCCATTTGTGGTTACATTTTTTTATGTTCATTATTTGCTGTTTAGTGTGAGACCCATAAATCAGTTGGATCACATTTTTATTTGTGCGCATCACCAAGATTGTGTGAACCATTGAATTGTTTACCAATAACAATACCAATAATTTTTCTTCCAATTAAATTTGGGCAATGACAAAAAATTATGTATAGGAGGAGATGAAATATGAAAAAATGAAATGAACACTCAGGTGTTCATGTAACAGACGCTCCTTTTATTGTATTTCAAGTATGGGGAGGCCAGGTTGAAAGTGCAATAAATAAGTCTGACCATTACATAAAAAGAAGTTTGTTTTTTTTGCTTATTGAAGTCAATTTTAATACACATAAAAAGTACCCACGGCACCAGCTTGCTGGAAAAAATGCCGAGGACGTCAGAGTCAATCCATATCAAAAACACGGGAATTTAACGAATGCTTTCTAAATGTAAAAATATCTCTTAACATCAGTCATTTGTATAATGGGTGATGTTAAACAAGACTATTTAATACTTTCAAAGTATATCACTACTAGAAACAACCTGATATAATTCAGTAAAATAAGAAAAAATTAAAAGCTGATCTTGAACTTTATCAATATCATAAAGTTCAAGATCAGCAAAATAATGTACAAATTTAAGATTATTTTAATTTTTCGAGATAGTTCTCTTTAAAATATGTTGTATTTTGATTCTAAATAACCAAATGTTTCATTTGAGACCAAAATATATATGCAACAATGATGATTAAGTTGCTTAATTTATATTGGAAGTGCACAACAAAACTGTTGTGCAAAATCCCGTGTTTTTCATATGGAAGGAGCTCTGACGTCTCACGGCACCAGCTTGCTGGAAAAAATGCCGAGGACGTCAGAGCAATGGGCTATTCCAGAAATAGTCTGTACCCCCCTATGGAAGACAATGGAAATTCCAGTTATTTTTTTTATAGTTGCACAAAAAATTCCATGGAATTTTTAACATTTACAGGGGAAAATTCCATGGAATCTTTAACATTACAGGGCAAAATTCCAAACATTTCTTATTATTTTTCCATCTTTTTCCAAAGCTAAGAAATGTGAATCTTTAAAAATTCCAGATTTTTTTTCAGGTTCAATTGCAATTCATGAAAATTCTCCATGCACCTTTTGATAAATTACTGGTCATAATTGGAAGCGCTCTTTTTCATACATGGTGTAGACATCCTACCTGTCAAAACCTGTCTGTATAGTCTTTGGATTTTGAATAAGGTCAATTGAAATATGCTGCACAGCTAGCTTGACCCCCCTTGCTCATGAGGGCTTAAAGTTGTACATGTACATTATTGAATCTAATATTCAATTGCTATGCTATAGTCCGGTATAGTATAGATGGGTATCATTTATGTCATCATTCATACTTCCGTGTCTTGAAATAATATACTAGCATTATTACTAGATATGTTAATAATCTGATAAAATACATAAAAAAGATGCACTTTAAATTATATTAAATCGACTTTAAAAAAGAAAATGCTGGTCTCCTTTAAAAAAAAATCTCTTCATTGGGTACAGGGGGCAACACTATTTGAATAGATTACTTGACATCTTTAATTTGAATCTTTTCTTGTAGCTCAGTATTGACCCTTTGGGGTGTAATTTGCTAACAAACATATTATTGTTCATGTCTCCAGCCATGCAACTAGATGATATACATGTAATATGACACATATATACATATGTATAAAATAACAACTGAATGTCCAGCTGTGCCAGAATGTACTACAAGCACCCCAACTGTCAACATGTATATAATAAATATTCAATTGTACTTAGTGATTATTTCTAATTTCTTTTTTTTTCTTATTTCATTTTTTTATGTGGACTTTTGTATTCTTGTCAAGATTTAAATCTTTAAAATTTACAATATAAAAGTTCATCAAAATCATTTAAGAGTGCATGTATCTTGGAATTATAATTTAATAGATCAACTGGATCAACTGGATAAATCAGTCCTACATGTATTATCCACATCTAACATTTGACAAAGCAGTAACCTGTCATGTGGTTAATTAATGGAAGTAAATTATTTTGAAGATAAAATTTTACAGGATAACCCTTAACATGTGGATAATTAATGACATCAGTCTCTTATCTTTTGCCAATAAACCAATTATATCTTGCTGCTGATAAATCTGTTATCTTCTCAGTGGAGTATCAAATGGTCTATTATACACCATCCATAACAAGTTTTTCACATGAATCCTATATGAAGTTAATGATTTCCATAGGTTCATGTACTATAAATTTACTATTTTGTTTGTACATGTATATACTAATGAATAAGTGTTAACTTATAATAACTTTTAGTTGTCGAAAAACATATGCCCTATTGTTATATTCCCTGTTTTGTTTGGTGTCTGTCCTTTTGTCTGTTGTGGCAAAATCTCGGGGGGGGAGGGGGGGGGTTTATTGGCCTGTACATCAATTAAGGAAATTTCTGCAAAGTAGTTTACAAACATGATGATCTTAATTGACCATTTAATTGGTTTACCTACTCCATATGTAGATAAAACCCTATTGTCTATTTGTAATTTGACAGGTCAGCTTATTATCATGATAAAATTGCATAAGTGTCGCCTTTAAAAATATTAAAGCTGCATCCAATATAATATGTATTACATAGGAGCAAAATATGTAATTGAACAAGTTTGAATTCTAGTAAATGGTTGCATACATGTAGCTCTTTGGTACAACTAATACATTTAAAGACTGATTTTTACCAAAACAGAATAAAAAGTTGGGTAAGAGCACTCTAACTTTTAATCTAATGTAGCTTTGAATCATACAATCAATGTTCCACTTTTATAAGTCACTAAATTTTGATAGAGCAGGTCATTTGTTTAAGATTTCATCATGTCAAAATACAGATGATTTTCACGAATTATAATCAAATACATGTGCAGAAAGACTGAGTCCATGGGACACAATTGCCCCAGTGCCAGGCCCCACACAGGAAGTAGAAGTCCCACATGTCTGGAAATACAGTTTGTCATACAGAACCACTCCGTCAAATAACCGAGAAAAAATTTCAGAAAGCTTGACGGAAAGTCATACAACCGGACACGAGTAAAACATTATACCCCCTGACATGTTGCGAGGGCATAAAAAACTAGAGAATTTGAGATTCAAAATAATTCACCAGATAAAAAACTCAATCAGATCAATTTTAAAATAGGAGATACACATCTACATTTATAATGACAAGTGGAAGTTTTATGAAAGTCTGAGGCTGGCTTTAAATAGGTAGATTTGCAGATGAGAAATTGGTTTTCCATTTGTGGTTACATTTTTTTATGTTCATTATTTGCTGTTTAGTGTGAGACCCATAAATCAGTTGGATCACATTTTTATTTGTGCGCATCACCAAGATTGTGTGAACCATTGAATTGTTTACCAATAACAATACCAATAATTTTTCTTCCAATTAAATTTGGGCAATGACAAAAAATTATGTATAGGAGGAGATGAAATATGAAAAAATGAAATGAACACTCAGGTGTTCATGTGACAGACGCTCCTTTTATTGTTTTTCAAGTATGGGGAGGCCAGGTTGAAAGTGCAATAAATAAGTCTGACCATTACATAAAAAGAAGTTTTTTTTTTGCTTATTGAAGTCAATTTTAATACACATAAAAAGTACATAATAGTTTGATATGTTGTTGTACATATATTATACATGTACATGTAATTGTATTCCCATTAATTCCTCTTTCTATATTCATTATTCAATTAATTTATTGTATTATTTATTTAGATTATTAATGATATTATGGCTACTAGCAACACACTGAAAGAAAATAATATGACCGATATCAAGAAAATAACTAAATGAACACTAATGTTAATGTTAAAGTTTAGTGAATACAAAGTTTTGGGAAGAATTCAGAATGAATTTAATTGCTGTTTTCATCATCCACAACATTGCCTTGCTCCTTGATTTCATCAACAATACTTGTGTCTGAAATATCTCCATTCTTTTCCTCCACAACATTGTCTTGATCTTCGCTCTCACTTTTATCATCATCACCATCTAACATAGCCTTAAGTTCAGACATTTTCACGTCACATGCCTTTCTTAAGGAATCTGTTGCTTTCTGCAATTCATGATGCAGAAGAACAAGATCGTCCTCCAAAATTTCAATTTCCTTGTGCTTCTCCTCTTGTTTAAGATTGTCTATTCTGGATATTTGTTGTCTGATGTCACTTTTTGCTTTATTCAGTCTTTCTGTAAGCTTAGTAATAGTACTAATCTGTTTGGAAGTGTGTGATTTCCCTGTGCCTTCCAAAGAATTGAGCAGTGATTTCACTTCGACAACATCAATGCTGACATCAGAAGCATTGTCCTTATCCCAAGCTGACTCAGCCATACCAATAATTGTAGTTTTATTATTGCTGCGTACAGTTGGATCCTTGATTAACTCCATTAATTTGTTATTAATGAATTCCATCTTTTTCTTTCTTAATCCATAGACGCGAGCAATGTCATCTTTACTGTACAGCTGAATCTTTTTGTTTTTTAGCACTTTGACTGGATCAAAAGGTGATTGCAGCCAGTTACTCAGACTGTAAAATAAAACATGAAAAATATTACTGTCATGACTGTTAGTTTCTAATGTATTTCACTTATAGTGTGACACTGTCATTATCATAGATTTCTTCTTGATCAAAATTTTCTATTTATACATTTAATTCTTCAAAGTTTGAAGAAAATCATAAAAGTTTCAAAGTTTTTGATCAAAACTTTCTTTGACCATTGACACCATAAAGAAATTGCTAGAGACCTTCAAAAAACTTGGAAAACCAAGAAAAAAAACCGCAAAAGTTGAATATGATGAAGGTAAATGAAATAAAATTTTGTGTCATTCAGGGTTCACATTCCATATTAATAGAAATTAGAAATATGAAATATTTTGTTTTAGAAATTATGCCAGCATCAATTGTCTGCATCTAATGTGTGTATGTTTAATGAATTATATGATAAGTTTTATTCCACAACTAATTTCAAAATAACAAAATCGGTCATGAAGTAAAAAAAAAATAATAAATTCGTCACTGGGGGGGGGGGGGGTGTCACTCCCTATATAAAGGATGTGCTGCTGGAATTGGTCTTTTTTTATGGTTTCATTTTGGTATCAAATTAGCTAACAATGGGTCATAATTTCTAAATAATTGATATGTCACATTTCTACACAGCATTCATCTAACCACGAGTATTCATTTACTATCAGACCAGCTGTAGCTGATTGTATACTATTTTAACAATTTTCGTTGGATGCCTTGTCAAAGTTGTCAGATTTGATCTAAGATAAAACTATTACATGTTATAGTTTCATATCAACACATTCAATTTAATATAAATCAATGTTGAGGGAGTGATAGTCATTCTCTAAATTCCTCAAACACTTTGCATGTTTGCATCCAATACACATGAAGGGTTATACATTTTCTATTTTTCAAACTATATGAAATTATTGGGGGTGTTTTTGAAGTGCTGGCAGCACCCCTGTTCCACAATTCCAATGAACTGACCCCCACCAATTTCAAAAATACAGAATAATAATATTTAAGTTTTATATGACAACATGTATGAATTAAACCGTCTATGATGAAGATTGAGATCAGAGAGGCTCCCTGAACTGCAACCTGATTTAAGGGCGACTTCCAATCTCCATTTGGTTAAATAACGCAGCTTCTTCTTGAAAATTTATTAAAAAAACGACAAGCGAAATTATTAATAGAACATAGGGGTAAATGGCAGTTTTTTGCAAATAACTAAAAAACGGTGACAGATTTGAAAATTTTGATTGGGAACAAAAGTGATCAGCACCTGAAGATCTACCAGCTCTGAAATTTTGAAGAGAATCCAACGACCCATGTAGGAGTTATTGCCTTTTTGTGGATTTTTGGTAAATTTTGCACCTGTTTAGCTCAATATCTAACTATACAAGATATTTGAGAAATTTAAATTGCATATTGTTAAGTAAATCAAGATCTACTAAATATGTACTAGGGTCAACGTTGTAGGACCTTTCCTTTGATGAGTTATTGCCCTTAGAACTTCAAAATTGAGCTTTTAAAATGCATTTCCTCATTACATTGAAATTGTTAACTTCTCTGACACTTAAAGTCAAATTTGAACCAAACTTGGTATTGTTGTTTATTAGCATTAGGTGTATAGAACTGATGTGGGGATATTTGATTGGTTGTAAAACATGGCCGCTGTGGCTCAAAATAGAACATTGGGTTAAACTGCATTTTTTGCTAATAACTCAAAAATGGTGACAGATTTTTGAATTGTAATTGAGATAAAAGTGATCAGCACCTTAAGATCCACCATATTGTCAGATGGCCCCCTTATTAAACTTATAACCCTTTAAATGTCAAATAGATTTTGCCTAATAGCCTTTACTTCAGGCACATATGTCAGGTGAGCGATTCAGGCTCCTGGGAGCCTCTTGTTTAGAAAGTTCTTCCAGACTGTGTTTCAGGTTCCCATTGTTTTTCAGAAGAGTGCCTAAGAATTTATATTCTTCTACATTCTGAATATTAACTCCCTTATACTCTATGAATGAATCAATTTTATTATTAGAATACTGTTTGACCACCATGGTTTTAGTTTTTTTAACAGTTGATGAAAGTTGCCAGTTATCACAAAAACTAGTTAGGTTATTAACACTATTTCGTAGACCTTCCCTACTTTCAGACATGATCAGAAGGTCATCTGCAAATGATAAGGAACCAATGTAAGAATCTATTAGTTTTGGAGGATCACAATTCTGTGAAATAGAGTTTAGGTTTAGGTCATTTATAAACATATTGAACAGGGTGGGGCTTAATGAATCTCCCTGCTTCACACCCCTTTGTATATCAAAATATTCTGAGTGTTTCTAGTCCACACTCAATGCAATTTCTGTTTTAGTCATCATATTTTTAAAGATATTATACATATATTTGCCCGTCCCCATCTTAGCCAATTTAAATAATAACCCTTCCCTCCACACAGAGTCAAAAGCTTTTTGGAAATCCACAAAACAGAAGTAAAGTTTCTTTTTATTTTTGTGAATATATTTATTAATTAGAGTTTTGAAAACAAATAAACTATCACTGGTTCTGTGATTTTCTCTGAAACCAAATTGGGAGTTTGCATATTTTTCCTTCTTAAGAAATTTGAGTCTATTGTTAAGAACGCTTCTAAATATTTTTTTCCATGCAATTAATAAGAGAAATTCCCCTGTTATTAGAGGGATTTCGTTTGTTGCCCGATTTGTGTAACAAAATCAGGTGAGACTTGTTCCACTGGTGTGGGTAGTGTCCAGATTTTAAAATAAGATTGAACAGCTGTTGTGTTACAACTATATCTTAATATTTCATTTGTTATATCATCTGGACCACTTGATTTACCCTTTTTTAGAGTTTTGAGTACATTTTTTATTTCACTAATTGTTATAGGTTTATCTGTTTTTTCTTCAAAGGTTATTTTTTCTTCAATTTTTGGAATTTCTGAGCGAAATTTATTCTGAAAATCTTGATTAATACATTTACACTCTCCTTGTTTTTTAACATGGGCAACAATATTTTCAAAATCAGAAATCAACTTCTTCATTTTCATTGACTTCTTTTTCAGTCATAGAGTTGAGAATTTTCCAGAACTCTGAGGCATTATTATTAATTGTGTCAGAAAGTTTATCAAATATGGATTGTTTATATAAATATTTTTTGTGCTTAACAGCTTTTTTAAAAGATTTTAATTGTAAAAAGTATTTCTGTTTCAACTCACGATTAAAAGAGGTTTTCCTGATCTGACCGCTCAAATAATTTAATTTTTTCTTTTGATCATACATTGTTTTATCAGACCAAGGCTGTTTTACGTTAGTGTTCTTCCTCTTCTTTTTATGTATCACATCTTTCTATGGGTCACAACTTTACAAGACTTTTCTGCAAGCTTATTCAAAATAGAACTAAATTCTTCAACTGCTCTATTTATACCACTCTGATCTTCTCAAAATTAATTGATTTCAAACTGAAAAATTTGATTTACTATTGTTTCGTCGCATAGGGCGCTTTCTAGTTTTGCACTGGAACCAGCTGTCCATTTAAATTTAACATTATCTTGCCAATTTGATATAAATTGCAAAGGGTTTTTTAGATTAATGTTGCATTTAATTAGAAGTTTAATTTGGGCATGATCAGACAGGTAATTAAATTCTTGAGTAATAAAATATAGAACAGAGGACAGAAGACGATCACTACCAATAGCATAGTCTACACTGCTCTTGGGGTAAGACATGTGAAATAACCCATTGTAATAATCAGAAGGGGAAAGATTGATTGATTGATGATTGATTGATTGATTGAGTGAGTTGGTGCTTTACGCCCGTGCAACGCTATATAGGTTATTTATAGGCGATGAACATGAAAAGGATGATAAAATGAACATGAAATGATGATGATAAATGAAATTGGGGGTAAGGACCGGTAAATTTTGAAATAACAACAGGAAAAGGGTGTAAAACACCAACTCACTCACTCACTCACTTGCCTGTATATGTTGTCTTTTGGACACTTGATGAAAAAATGTATTCATCTTCAACTTGCCCACTTTCACATTAAGTGACAGTCTTGCACTTTGGGGGATATTTTTACAACGCCCTTTCTTAATTTCAAGAGAATGAGCATTTATTCGATATTTACAAATTGTGGACCTATCAGTTTTGAATTTACAGATATCTACATACTATGACCTTTGATTTGACCTATGAATGATTCTTTGTTCTATAGAAAGACCATTTATGACTTGCAATTAAGGTGCTATGTTGATTGACTGGTCATTAAGCCTTTGTATTCCTTTTAAGATTGTTGGTATTATCAATCAAGTAGCCAAAGCCTTGTTCTCTGATCCTCGTAGCGCAGCGGATAGCGCGCTGGACTTCTAATCCAGAGGTCGCGGGTTCGTATCCCGCCGAGGATATTTATTTTGTCCCGTGCGGGGCCCGGGTGGCGAATAGGCCCGCAGTAGAGCCTAGCTTGTCGTAAGAGGCGACTAAGGGTCTTGGGATTCTGACGTCGGGTCAGTGCTCAGCCCACAGAGAGACCAAGTGTGTACCCTAGGTGGCTGAATAGGGTAGCCCTCGTCCGCGGGGGTTGTCAGGTCTATAATACGGAAACCCTGACCGCCGACCATAGTGGGCCAACGTGTGTGAAGAGTGCCACGCTTCATGCACGTAAAAGACCGGTTTGTGGACCGCCAACTAGTGCACCACATAGGCTACATTTTCCGCCCCTACCCATCTCTCCCCTTTTCCTGTGGTTCTTCAAAATTTACCGGTCCTTTGTTTCCCACCCCACCCCATATTTCATTTATCATCATCATTTCATATTCATTTATCATCCTTTTCATGTCCATCCCCTGTAAATAACCTATATAGCGTTGCACGGGCGTAAAACACCAACTCACTCACTCACTTACTACAGGCCAAAAATCACTATTTATCGCCTTTAAGGGGCTGTATTCCCTATAAGGGGTCATCTGACAACTTCGACCCTATGACGACCTTTGTAGAGCTAAATAAGCTGAACATTAAAGCAAGCAACAGCTTTTCTCTATCTGCAATAGTTTTCATTCTATAGGCTTAAAACACTATTTTTTGCCTTAAAGGGGATGTGACCCCTATAAGGGGTCATCTGAGAACTTCGAGTCTATGATGACTTTTGTAGAGTTAAATGAGCTGAACATTTAAGCAAGCAACAGCTTTTCCCTATATGCAATAGTTTTTATTCTATAGGCCAAAAACACTATTTTTTTGCCTTTAAGGGGCTGTAACCCCTATAAGGGGTCATCTGAGAACTTCGACCCTAAAACGACTTTTGTAGAGCTAAATTAGCTGAACTATTAAGCAAGCAACTGCAATAGTTTTCATTCTGTAGGCCAAAATCACTATTTTTCGCCTTTAAGGGGCTGTAACTCCTATAAGGGGTCATCTGACAACTTCGATCCTATGGAGACTTTAGTAGAGCTAAATGAGCTGAACATTTAAGCAAGCAACCGCTTTTCTGTATCTGAAATACTTTTCATTCTATTAGCCAAAAACATGAAAACACACTATTTTTCACCTTTAAGGGGCTGTAACCCCTATAAGGGATCATCTGATGACTTCGACCCAATGGAAACTTTTATAGAACTTTTGATGCCGAAGCAGTAGGGTGGCATCAGAGTTCATGAAATGATGATGAAGTGGAGGAAATGGGGACACAAGGCCAATCGGGTAGGAGAGTTTTGACTGCCATTGGAAAAAGGAGTGATGGGTAGGGACGGGAAATTAAGCCTCCTGCATGGGGATCCTACGGGTCCTACTCTTACCGAGACCTGCAGCAGGGTTCTTGAACGTGCGAGGAACGTGACATTTTTCCCAACACTATGGTTTGCAGTCAGGTTTTCCGCATTATCACCTGATGACCCCGCATCTCTCGATGTCAGGGCTGCCCCATTCAACCACCTGGAGCACACATCCCAGTCGCTTTGTGGGCAAAGCGGCCTGACCCGATGTCAGGTTTCTGAGCGCTCTTTAGTGGACTTTTACCGACAAGCTTAGCGCTGCTGCGGGCCTATTCGCCCCCCGTGCCTCGCACGGGTCTGCATGTTGAAAAACATGGACATAGGTGACATTTTATATATCAAAACATGTCAATCATTCTGAGTTTGGAAATAAGAGCTCGGCATATAAATGAACTAACTGTAAAGCGTGAAGCATCTTCACTAATTTTGATGGGGTTTTTATTACATGGTGTTGGTCTCACTATTTAGTGACAAAAAGCGTCAAGAACCGACAAGAAAGATTTTTTTAACGACAAGAAAGATCTCTATAGACAAAAAGTCAAAAAATAAATATATTTTATTTAATTTAAAAATTATGATAGTTAATAAGATTAAAAATATCAGTTGTATTTAATGTCTGGTGGGATTGTAAATAAATTGTATTTTATTTCAGGTTTATTTTGTACTTTTCTATTCTAATTGTTTGTTTATTTAATTCATTTATGTGTAGAACTCTTTGCCACGCTGTTGCATAGTTAGTTTTGTTTAGCGTGTTTCCGAACCTCACGACGGGGACGTGGTTCTACATAGAGGTTCATATAATATTTATTTTATTTCAAACTATACATTTATTAAGATAAAATTCTATAATGCCTGTCAAAAAAATCATAACATTGCATATATACACACATATCATTTTTATATGAAAAGATGTCACAGGGCACATCTCAGATCAAAGCATATATATATAGATATTTTTATAAGCCAACGACTGTGACCTCAAAGTTTTATAAGAATAAAGAGATTTACTGAGGTCTTGGTCTCTTGTTAGGAGTTTTAGCATTTTTGTTTCTTTTTCTTTGACCGGGTTTTCGTGCACAAGTTGCAGTTTTTGGAATTTTAAGTTCACCACCTGAAAAGGTGATGAACTTAGCCTTTTTCTGACTCTTGTTGCCATGACTCAAGAATTTTTGCAATGAAATTGATTTCTCTTTTTCATTTTGCTCTGCCAAATTTTTTTTGAGCATTGTAAATGAGACAATGAAGAACTTAATTCAAAGTCACCATTACCATATAGAGCTCCTTTTATCAGACACTCTTGGAGTTGAATTTCTTTAAAGATTTTATCTATAAGCTCAGGCAACTTTTCTGGTTTCCATTTTTGATTTAGTTTCAAGATATGATTCATTGCCTCACAATTATTAAGTCTCCCAAACGAAGTTTGGAGACTTATTGTTTTTGTTGCGTTTCTTATTATTATTATTTTTTTTTTTTATTATTATTATTATATTTCTTCTTCTTCTTTCTCGCGCCGCCAACTTAGTCCGGGGCCCTTTTGTACTTTATACTTGACCGATTTAGTTCAAATTTGGCACAGTGGTAGAACCCTATGAGATGTGGGTCCTCCCTGAAATTCAAGTATGGGGACCCCCCAGGGGCTGTGCCACGCTCCCCCCTAATACCCCCCAAAATGATATTTTTTTTAATATGTCGAAAATAGTTCAAATAACTACTTTATAACCATATGTATTATTAATCCTTATGTTAAGACGAATCATTTGGTACCATAGGGGGGTCCCAGGGGGTCATGCCCCGCCCCCTCAAATTACAAAATCCTTTATATCTTTGAAATTATTGAGATCCCCACCCTATAACCATATATATTATTATTCCTTATGATAAGACGAATCATTTGGTACCATATGGGGGTCCCAGGGGGTCATGCCCCACCCCCCTCAAATAACAAAATCCTTAATATCTTGAAAATTATTGAGATCCCCACCCTATAACCATATATATTATTACTCCTTATGATTAGACGAATCATTTGGTAACATAGGGGGGGTCCCAGGGGGGGTCATGCCCCGCCCCCCTGAAATTATAAAATCCTTAATATCTTGAAAATCATTGACATCCCAACCCTATAACCATATATATTATTACTCTTTATGATAAGACGAATCATTTGGTACCATAGGGGGGTCCCATGGGGTCATGCCCCGCCCCCCTCAAATTACAAAATCCTTAATATCTTTAAAGCCATTGAGATCCCCACCCTATAACCATATATTTTATTACTACTTATTTTAAGAGAAAGCATTTGTAACCATAGGGGAGTCTGAGATTATTACATGGGAGTCAATTGGGAAACTTCGTTTGGGAGACTTAGTAACAGTTTCACTGTTACACTTTTTACTTGTTATTTTTCCATTGCAAAGGAATTCTTGAGTCATTTTTGTGTGCCTTGTGCACATAATCCCTGATAGTTGGGATGACTTTGTTTGTTTAATATCCACCAAGCATAGTACCATATTTGCGTTCAATTTCTGTGACTTTGGTGGTAAAGTCAACAGTTGTGTCATGATCTTTAAGACCAAACAATTGTGATAATATTTGCTTTGCCTGATGGTCATTCACATCAACTTTACAACGTAAATGCCGTGCCACATTTTCGCTCAAATGTCTAGTGCATAGAGTTAACTCTGAATCAGGAAAACTAGACTTTATAGCCTTGACTAATGCCTTCTCCTCATCGGAGCCAATGACCAAATTGTTTAGGCTTAAGAGCGTATCGGCAATTGTGGCATCAAGCATACCAGCAATATGAGTAAAAAAGCGTTGGTTTGAGTGGAATGAACCACCCCAATGCAAATATATTGGTCCCATTATAATTGTACTAGTAGCTTTGCCTTTGCGTATAAGTTTACTTTCTTGGAACACAGTGGTCGTGACGAAGCAAGCGCCAAGATTAAATGTGATTCTTGCATTCATATCAAAGACTGACTTTCCAGTGGATGTGTCGTTGTCACCAGTCTCTGTGTTTAAAACATGTCTTTGGATAGTAAAGGTCGCAAATTTCAACTGGCTGTCAAATTCCTGAACTATCTCAATAGGCTCGGCCAAGTCCGGTTCAAAAACATTAATTCCTGTCCTATCTGTAACTTTAACAAACAATTCGTCTGCTTTGTGCATATCGACGTCTTCTGGATCAACGATGTCATCGAAAACATCACTCCACATTTTTTTGTTATTAAACCTGTAGAGTCGATTTGAAAATTACAAATACCAAAACGCGGGTATAAACGGTTAATTTTGATATGCTTATATCGATATTTCAAGGAGTAACCTCTCATCAGTAGCATTTAAACCAAAACATTGGAAGGTCAAAATTCAAAACAGTTGAAAACGAAAAGTACTCAAAACCAAAACGTTCGAACAAGGAAGCCAAATCCAGCACCGAGGATATCGACCATGTGCATTACAAGGAAAGAAACCTGGTGTTTTTATCAATTTTGAATTTAACAATCGGAAATTTCAGCGACAATAAATTAGAAATTTTATGGTAATTCGTGTCAGACAAGTCTGACTACCAGGCTTGTGATTACCCTCGGGGACCTCTGGTCCACCAGCAGCGGTGAAACCACTGGCTTTACTCTACCCTCAATCATTATGACAACGGATGACGAAATCGTAAAGAATTTGTCTGCCATCGTGCGTTTGTGTCTAAAAACGACGACAGATAAAAATTTCTAGACATCCATCTATCACATGCTTGCTTTGATTATTGAGTCTAGAGAGTAATGTATAATACCGAAAATACCGAATGAATACAAAATCGCATTCACCCTGGCGTTTGAAATAATATGATTTGTTTAAGCGTTTCGAAAATCTTCTTCCGCTACTACTACGGTATATTCCTCCATTTTAGGAGCACACACAACAAACATAAAAGTAGCATTTTTGGCCACCTCATTATGAAACGAACAATGGGGAGACCCTCAAAATTAATCTCATTCATCCTTTTATGGTAAGAAACATCATCGTCAAATTTCATAGCAATCGGATAAATGTAGAGTCCGTAGATCAAACACAGATTATGGACCTGTTTACGCTTCATGAACTGAAGAGAGTGCCAAAATAGACAAATATGAATGGGTTACAAAGGCACATTTATCTCCTGATTTTTGTTCTAAGCCTATCTGCCAAAACCCTTGACACATGTCCAAAACTGAAAAAAATGTTAGCTTTAGCTGCACCAATGGAATCAAAGACATCGTTTAAATTTGGTAAGTTGTAAGACATTGGTTTAGTTACAGCATTGAGACGTCTATAATCGATGCAAAATCTGAACGTCTTATCTTTTTTCTGACATAAAACAACGGGGCTATGGGGATGTAGATTGAACAACAATTCCGTTTTCAATCATTTTCCCTACTTGATTTTCAATTTCATTCTGAACTGTTGGGGTTGTCCTGTACGGTGGTAATCTTACAAGAATGTTATTTTCAGTTTCTTTTGCATGTTTACCAAAATAACATGTTCCTAGTTCAAACAGATCAGCAGCAAAAACATCTCTATTTTGTTGTAAAAACTTTTTTAGTTTTATCTTTTGCTCTTCAGATATATAACAGTAAGTGAGGTCAAAGTCAATTTTTGTTTTATCATTTATCTTTACTTCTGCTCTTTAACAGATTTCTTATTTATGTATGAAATCTGCTTCTTTATTTAACTTTTTTCATCTGAAAAATTCTAAATTGAATAATCAAAAACAGGTGTGAGAGCTGCTACTGTACTCAACTTAGGAATAGTAATTTCATTTTCTGTGTATTTACACCTTGCAAACATGCTTTGCGATTATTAGTAGAAATCAAACAAGATGCTCCTAATAATTCATGTTTATCTAAATGAGAAAGAGGTTCTAAAACCATTTGCTTATGGTGACATTTCTTTGGTAACTTAACTTCTATGTTTGCCATACTTTTGGCTGGTATTTTCCATCTTTTTATTGTCCTTACTTTTAAACTTTCAGTACTTATTGGTTTACTTGAACAGACCCTTCTTTTAAGTATAATGATCTGGTGGGGTAGTCTATGTTTCCTTTGTACTTATCTAAAAAAAAACATCTGTTAAAATAACTGGGTGTTGTAAATCTTGAATAATTGAGAAGTGGAAACTAACGTATGTGCCTTTTAACTTTATAGGAAGAGTGACGATACCATAGACCTTATGTCCTTCACCCCCAACTCCTTAAATTTGATAAAAACTAGAAATCCTGAATTGTAAATCCCTATTTGCTGATTTCAGTTTGTTGAATAGGGACATTGAAATGAAAAGTCCGCGCCTGAATCAACTAGTCCTATGGTTTTAACACCCAGAATTTGTTATCCATAGGAGAAACTAAGTTGATAAATTTGCGTGTCCTATCATGCCTATTCTTAGACCTGTGTCTATAAATAGGCGCGTTTCCCTATTTCCTAATAAATTCCCCATCAATGTTTTATGCTATTGCAGAGCCTTGAAAAGTGACCATGTTTTCCAAAAGTATAACATTGAGCTCCAGCTGCTCTACAAGATCTTGTGTGACCTGGACATGACGCATCGTCACATGTTGACAATTGTTTGTAGCATGGACCTTCTTGACTTGACTGGCAGGTTGATTGTAAATTTGTCTCTGATAATTAGATTGGCCAAAATTTGTTGTAGGTTGATTGCCAAAAGATCTGCCAGAGTTTGCACGAAATTCGGAATTTGGATTTTGATTCTTTTGAAAACTCTGATTATTATAGTTTTGTTGAAAATACTTTGCCTTTTGTGCTTTAAGTTGCCTATTTTCAGCACCCAAATGTTGTACTTCTTCGAATTTTGTCATTTAAGGCTATAATGTCACTGTTTGTAATTGAATTCACAGAAAGCATTTGTCATGCATGTGAAGCGGCACATTTTTCTGCAATGATTGCAGCATCTTTAAGTTCTTCGAATGTTTTAGGATTCTTCTGGATTATGTATTGTTCTAAATTGGGATGAAAGCCCTTCTTTGCGATTTTCACAAGTAGTTGCTCTGGAATAAAAGTTCCAGACAATAAATTTTGCTACGCCTGACGCGCGTTTCGTCTATTCAAGACTCATCAGAGGCGCCTCTACCAAAAATATTGAAAAAGCAAAACACTATATGATTATGAAGAGCATAGAACAGTAAAACCAAAAAAAAAAAAAAAAATACCAACGCTGGAGTTGACACCATGGCGACACTGGCACTAGCTGTTTCTGTTACTGAACCGGCATCATCTGGCGTTTCTGATTTCTTCTTATCAAGATTATCTTCCCGACGGAAGCTGCTTCCGGACCTCAGTTGTGATCCTGGGTTCCTTAACATATCTGGTTGAATTTGGTTCGGCGTATGGATCTACCACTTGTCTGCACCACTCTGTGAAGCCGTTTGTTGTGTTGTTTTTGTTTGGTATGGGCTGGCTTCGTATGGTATATGCCGACTGTAAGAATATTGATACAAACAGTTCAGGATAGATGTATTTGATTGTTTCTACTTCAACTTCCATTGGATAAGTCAAGAACGATAAACATATACTATTACATAATGAAATACAATTAATAACAAACATAATTATCTATTAAAATGATCTCAGTAACTAAAAGTGCTTTTGTACTTTGAAAAATAATAGGCAAAGAAAGATAACTCTGGTTCTTTGAAAACAATAAATAAATCAGACTATAATTTGTAAGGTTGTATCTTTATATGCTTTATTTTTAAATAAATAAACTAAATCATAATAAGTTCTTCAATTCAAATTAAACGTTAAAAGGGGAAAACTAGAATTTGTCACATGATAGAGCATGTACCCACGCAGAACATTTGTTATTTGACTCGTTAAGGAAAAACTATCTTTTGACCATATTTACATATGAACGCCTTATTATTAATACTATATGTAAATGATACCTGAACCTGTCTCATCATGCAGCTTAACGAGATTATAATAAAATATGCAAATAACAAAATCAATATGCATGTTTGTTTCTTTTCTTAACACGATGAAGCAATGACGGAACATATTTGATACTTTCCGGATTTCTATCCTGAATATTTATCTTTAACTAATCTTAACATATATACAACTAACATGCAAATAATACACAAAGTATAAAATGATGCTTATGTTTAAACTATATTATTTGAAACCGCACTTCTTAAGAGTTAACCATGACATAATGTCAGCTTTGGACAACAACTGCTCAACTGTTCTTGTAATGATCGATTTATCGGCAGCTATTGATGTGATAGACCATCCGATTCTCATCAAGCGTCTTGAACATTCATATGGCATAAGTGGTTCAGCATTAATGTGGATTAAGTCATATCTACAAAATAGGAAACAACGCGTGATCATTGGATCGGCCCTCTCAGATGATAAGGAATTGACGTTTGGTGTACCACAGGGTTCAGTTTTGGGACCGAAATTTTATTATATGTTTGCCAAGCCAATTGGAGAAATTTGTCGTCGCAATAATATGAACTATCACGGCTCTGCTGACGACTCCCAGGTTTACTTACTTTTGAAACCACCAGACAACTGGGACAACATTTCCACACGTTTAGAAGCATGTTTATCTGACATAAGTTCATGGATGCGTTTGAACAGACTTAAGCTCAACCAAGATAAAACTGAACTGATTGTATTAGCATCAAAGCGTCATCTTAACGAACTGAAGAACTGTCAGCTTAATTTTGACGGAACCATCGTTAGCGATTCAGATGTTGTCAAAATTCTAGGTGTATACTTTGATCGTTTACTGACTATGGAAAAGCAGGCTAGCGCTGTTTCCAAAAGCTTGTTTTTTTTCAGATTAGGAAAATCGGACGTTACCGCCCTTATTTATCGGATGACGCATGTAAGACACCTGTCTGTTCCTTGGTTACATCACGATTAGATTACGGCAACGCTTTGTTATATGGAGTCAATAAGAACATCACATCAAAACCTCAGAGAGTACAAAATGCAGCGGTTAGTTAGTTAGTTAGTTATTGCTTTACTCCCAAGCAGCGCGATTTCTGCTATATCCGGGAGATGAACATGAAAGTGGTGATAGAATGAACTTGAAATGATGATGAAGTGGAGGAAATGGGGACACAATGCCAATCGGGTAGGAGAGTTTTGACTGCCACTGGAAAAGGGAGTGATGGGTAGGGACGGTAAATTTCGCCTCCTGCATGGGGATCCTACAGGTCCTACTCTTACCAAGACCTGCAGCAGGGTTCTTTAACGTGCGAGGAACGTGACATTTTTCCCAACACGGTGCACCACTATGGTTTGAGCGGCAAGACTTATAACTAGAACTAGGAAGTTTGAACACATAACACTACATTGGCTGCCAATCGAATCAGATTTTTTTTCTGTAAATCTGAATTTCTTTTTTTTAAACTACTATTTATTACATAAATAGCGGTGAATTACCGGATTTTAGCATGAAATTAAATTCGATAATTCACTGCAGTGAAATTATCAGATTTAATTCACTGGCTTGACGTCATAATGTTTCGTCGTTAACAACATCGTCAGTGACGTCAAATATTAATGCTCTGTACGCAATAGCATAGAATAGAATCCCATTGGAAAATCGTCAAATGGGAAGGCATATTTCAGCTCAAATAATGAAAAATCTATGTAATAAAAAGTATAACTAATTGCCGATTATGAATATGAGAAATAATCAACTCGTGACCGAACAACACTGATAATTCACTCGAATTATGGAGTTGTTCGGTCACTCGTTGATTATTTCTTCATATTCACGCTCGGCAATTAGTTATACTATAATTATTTCTGTGTACCCTCTTTAAAATTCTATATGTGTATGATATATTGATGTTTTTGTTTTTCTTATTTTTTTAAACTGTCAATAATAAACTGTCAATCGATTAAGTTATACTTATTGTAGTACTGACAAGACATATAGAAAGATCTGCTTCTTTTTCCAGAATATATGAGTAAACTTAGAGATCAGGATTGGGAAAACATTATAACTAAAGGGAATTATGTATGGACCGGTCTACCTTGGAGACGAGCTGGTGCTGCACTTGTAATGGAAAAAAAATGCCAGCTTTTGAAACATGTTACTTAATTATCTGTTTTATTAACCTTGGTTTTCTAGGTCTTATCTGTGGTTTTGATTCTAGAGACAATTTTGAATTGCACTTTTAATACAGATTGATAAAATAATCTCTTCTTACTGAGCACAATTTCTTTTAGAACTGACGTTGAAAAGGCATTTTCCCCCTCTAACCAGCCAGTTATATTTCTTAGCCGGATTATTTGTTATCACACTGCCCATCACCTTTCTTCAATAATGTAGCTCCTTCGACATCTTTCATCAACGTTTATGGAAAGAAGTGAACATGTTTAAAAGAATTTAGTGTTTTCTTTTAGGCCTTTAGTTAAAAAAATCAATTTAACCTCCAATTTAGTGGCAGCAAATGTGAAAACTATGTTACTGATTGTTAGCTTTCATTACTATTGAAATAAAACAAGAGGCTCCCAGGAGCCTGAATCGCTCACCTGGTCTTGATGTGAACCCTATTAAGACTTTTGTATAGTTAAATGAGCTGAAAGTTTAAGCAAGAAAAAGCTTTTCTCTATCTTCAATAGTTTTCATTCTGTAGGCCAAAAACACTATTTTTTGCCTTGAAGGGGCTGTAACCCCTATAAGGGGTCATCTGACTTCACACCTATGGAGATTTTTGAAGGGCTTAATGAGCTGAACATTTAAGCAAGCAACAGCTTTTCTCTATCTGCAATAGTTTTCATTCTATAGGCCAAAAACACTATTTTTCGCCTTTAAGGGGCTGTAACCCCTATAAGGGGTCATCTGACAACTTTGACCCTATGGAGACTTTTGTAGAGCTAAATGAGATGAACATTTAAGCAAGCAACTACTGTTCTCTATCTGCAATAGTTTTCATTCTATAGGCCAAAAACACTATTTTTTGCCTTTAAGGGGCCGTAACCCCTATAAGGGGTCATCTGACAACTTCGACCTTATGGAGACTTTTGTAGAGCTAAATGAGCTGAACATTTAAGCAAGCAACAGCTTTTCTCTATCTGCAATAGTTTTCATTCTATAGACCAAAAACACTATTGTTCGCCTTTAAGGGGCCGTAACCCTTATTAGGGGGTCATCTGACAACTTTGACCCTATGGAGACTTTTGTAGAGCTAAATGAGCTGAACATTAAAGCAAGCAACAGCTTTTCTCTTATCTGCAATAGTTTTCATTCTATAGGTCAAAAACATTATTTTTCGCCTTTAAGGGGCCGTAACCCCTATAAGGGGTCATCTGACAACTTCGACCCTATGGAGACTTTTGTAGAGCTAAATGAGCTGAACATTTAAGCGAGCAACTTCTTTTCTCTATCTGCAATAGTTTTCATTCTATAGGCCAAAAACACTATTTTTCGCCTTTAAGGGGCCGTAACCCCTATAAAGGGTCATCTGACAACTTCGACCTTATGGAGACTTTTGTAGAGCTAAATGAGCTGAACATTTAAGCAAGCAACAGCTTTTCTCTATCTGCAATAGTTTTTATTCTATAGACCAAAAACACTATTTTTCGCCTTTAAGGGGCCGTAACCCTTGTAAGGGATCATCTGACAACTTTGACCCTATGGAGACTTTTGTAGAGCTAAATCAGCTGAACATTTAAGCAAGCAACAACTTTTCTCTATCTGCAATAGTTTTCATTCTATAGGCCAAAAACATGAAAAAACGCTATTTTTCACCTTTAAGGGGCTGTAACCCCTATAAATGATCATCTGACAACTTCGACCAAATGGACACTTTTGTAGAACTTGTGATGCTGAAGCAGTAAGGTGGCATCAGATTTCATCTATCTCTTATACTTTTTGATGTACAAGCCAAAAACAGTAGTCTGACCCCCCTGGTCTATTTTTAGTAACAGTGGCCATGTTTTTTGACGGATCAAAAATCAAAACACAAGTTTGGTGCAGGACACCCTAAGGACCACTCACACCAAGTTTCATTAAATTCTGTTCAGTAGTTTCAGAGGAGAAGATTTTTGTAAAATGTTAACAGACGACGACAGACGACGACGGACGCCAAGTGATGGCAATAGCTCACATGGACCTTTGGTCCAGGTGAGCTAAAAAGGTTGGAACCCCCTATTACCTATTTTTTTTATTTGAATAATTTACCCATTGAGACAATGTAAATGTGTCAAAAAGTTGACATGTTAGAATCTGATGATATTAAAACAATGTATTTTGTTGAATGAACATCAAAATGTATGTGAATGTCAATAGTTAAATGTTGACAAATGAATTCTTAGTTGTTATTATGAACTACACTTTGCATCTGTTCATTGTCAAACTTAAAAATAGAGGCATCTCCGTCCTTTGTGCAATATGAACAGGAATATGCATCTGTATATCCAAGATATATATAGAGAATAAAAGGTGTTTCTCATTTCTGTCTTTTGTCACAGTGTTTTACAGTCTATATGTCAATAGATACGACAATGTTGTCACTCTCATTAAAGTCAACTTTGACTTTTGGTTTATCCGATAAGTAGTTTTCCAATCCGTCTACATCCATCAGATCTAAGGCATGTTTTAAGGCCAATGTTGCAAGAGATGTGTGGAAAGCAGTGAGTTTGAAGCTTCCAGTGTCTGTCTGGATGGTCATATTTGCAATGAGTGATGGTGTTATTGATGACAACCTGTGCTTCATCTGGCACGCATGACACCTGGTATATTGGCTGTTTTCTGAGATGTCAATTTTTTGTTTACAAGCTGGGCAAAGATTGTTCTTTTTTATGCACACGGATGAAACTATCCCTTCAATTATTTCACAGGATTCATCTGTTTTGGCTGATCAGTGAGAGCTATTTTGTCATCGTTAATGATGATGGTGGACTGTTTTGTTGAAGTTAAGGTTTTTTCTGTTCCCCGTAGTCGTGTAGAGACGTTACGGATTGTGTAAGTTTCCCCTTCTATGACCGTATCTACCAAATCTGCCCACAAAGTGAGAAATAGAGCCAGTTTCATCCGCAATATGTATTTGTTGAACTTTTAGAAGTATCCCATATACTTCCTGTACAGACTGCTCATTCTTTTTTATTACAAGTGCAATGAGAGAGACCTGCAAAAGAGAAGAATGTGGATGAGAAAAATAATGACAATTTTAAAAACCAATTGATGCACTTATTGTATATACTACATGTAGGTACAAATCAAGCAAACAAGTACATGTAAATGTTCTGGACCATATGGGTATACTCGTATGGTCAGACCATAAGCGTATGATATGTATTGTTGGAGCTAAATAGAAATACCAATATTTGATTTGATTTAAAGGAAAGTACTTCCATTATCATATTTTTGCATACTTGACACAGGATGTTTTCGAAAACAAATCAAATTAAAATCATTTGAATACTTTGTTTGAAATATAAACATGTTACCCATAATATCATCTATGAACAATTATTCATTCAAATAAGGATAAGGAAAAACAAAAATAGCTAAGATAACTAATTTAATTGACTAATTCAATGACAAACAACTGCATATTTTACTAGTAATTCCATGAAGCTAAAGCCCAAATTTGATGTATTTCATATGCACTTTCAATCTTTTAAATAATCTATTGGTGAATTTGAAGTAAATTATATCATAAAGTTACGATTTTGCTGAAAAATATAATTTTGAAAGGGGCATAACTCTGCACATCATTTATACAAAGTGTCAGCATAAAAGATTGATCAATATTGATTAAAATCTTGTAAAATTTAACAAATAAGACTGATTGACAGTTATAGCTTAGTACTTATCATAGTTAATTACCTATAGTTCTCACTTGAGGCCATTAATTAAACAGGATGTTTGGTAGATAATGAAGCCATATATGGTCACACTTAATAATTGGTTTGGGTCAGACAGCTGTAATTAAATTCAAAGGGAGGAAAAAGGGACAAAGGGGCACACTGTAAAGGGGGCAGGACGCAGCGGCCCTCTTTTTTGGTCTAGCTATGACACTGTGTGCTTATACATGTAAAAAATGTATTTACATTTATATGCAGATGGTTTTCAGAATAAAGCTATAAAAAAAAGTAAAAATACCCAAAAGCGTAGATCAACATCTAGACTAAAGATTTGCAGTTTTCAGTTGTAAAAACAGTATTAAATCAGACGGCCACACGTACTCAGCTTGGGTGTGGCTTTGGGTTATAAATTTAATTAGATTAAATGACAAATAAGGTAATTATGGAGTGTGTAAAATTACATTTATGCTTCACTGTTCCGTGTTTTTCAAGATTTTTCTGTAGTTTTTTTTTGGGTGGTGACTGAAACGAGGAACCCGGGCCAACATTCGCTGACCCAAATATTTCAGAATTTGCACTAATTTGGGATAATTCAACATTGTTTTCCTTTCGACCAGTTTTTTTTTCAAAGGCTTGAAGAATGATGTTCTACAAATCATATGACAATATATGGCATATAGGGCGAACGTAAATAGTGGCGAACATACCCGGATTCGGTTAAATATTAATTTTGATGAATGTATTTTTAAAGTTCAAATTAAAAAAAAAAAATCTCATATTGATGCTGCATACCAAGTATTAAGAGGCTGTAATCAGTAGTGGTTGAGAAATTGTTACAATTGACAACAAAACTTATTGTATTTCTTTCTGGGATGTCCACCATTTTTTTTATCTTAACTAGGCGATTTACTCTGTTAGATTCATCAGTGGTAGGAACGTCATGAAAGGTAAATTCAGGGCGTCTGGATGTAGTGTTAATAAGCAGAGGCACCAAAGGGGCATTCGAGTGTCAAAAGTCCGAAAAGGCAACGACAAAACCGGTAAACATGAACAAGAACAGCACAAGGAAACACAAAACATAAAAACAACCGAACAGAAATCAACAACGCGAACTCAAGTCGTAACAAGAGTGAACTCGGGTGCTCCGGAAGAGTAAGCGGTTCCTGCCTGCTATAGCACACCCGCCGTGCTGCCAATTTCCAATTCAGTGTGTCAAATCCGGTAAAGGAAGACAAAACAAAACCCTATGACAAACCGACATCTGCACTCATCTGAGAGATAGAAATCCCATATTTATCTATGAGTACATGGTGTCTACCGTAAAATTTCTTGAGTGAAGACAGCAACCGAGGAGCAACATAACCCTGTGTTAGCAATTTCTGTGTCAAACGTGACGCTCTGCCAAGGAAATCGATGTAACTCCCACAAGCTCTGGAGTAACGAATCAATTGTGATACGTAAACTCCATAAGCTGGAGCGGACGGAATGTTGCTACACACGAAGGGAAAGTTGACGATTGGGAAGTTGAAGTCATCACGTTTGTCATAGAGCTTTGTTGATAGTTTTCCTTGAGAGTCTATTTCGAGATGTAGATCTAAATATGAAGCAGACTTCCTAGAATCCGTTGTGTCCTTTATCTCAAGTTCCGGGGGATATATGAGATGGAGAAAGTCACCAAATCGAGAATTGTTCAGTGAAAGGACATCATCAATATAACGGAACGTGAGGTTAAAAGAGAGAGCTAGTCTACGATCTTTTTTGTCTAGAAGAGATTGTAAGAAGTCTGCTTCATATGAATGAAGAAACAAATCAGCAAGCAAAGGTGCACAATTGGTGCCCATTGGAATCCCTATTGTTTGCTGAAAAACACGTCCACCAAACTGAACAAATATGTTGTCTATAAGAAAGTTGAGCATGTCGATTATTTTTGTTCTTACTTTTAGACTCATTGATGGCGAAGTAAGTCTTATTATAACCGACTACCAGATATTTGTACCTGCGTTTTCCATTCTTTTTGAAAAAGCTGCGTTTAATCAGCTGTGCCAATTGTGACTTGAGTTGTTCATGTGGAATAGAAGTGTAAAGTGTGGAGAAATCGAAAGTCTTGATGCTGTTGCAAGATGAAACTGATTTAGAGTTAAGAATCTCCATCAGTTCTTTCGAATTCTTCAGGATCCACATTTGATCGACACCATTTCTAGAATAACAACAATCGTAATATTTCTGGAGGCCGGATTTTATTGCCGTCAGTATTGAGGTCAACAGGACTGAAAGAGGTTTAGTGGTACATTTCGATGACCCTGCAATGAAGCGCTGTTTGTATGGATTTTTATGTAATTTAGGAATCCAATACAGGGATGGAATGTCATCATTGTCAGCACCAACAGAGAGCCCGAAGGAGGAAATGACAGATTTATGATTGTCAATAATTTCCTCCTTAGACAATGTTGTAGCTGTGTACGTGCTGCTATTGTTGGTACAACTAACCCCTAATTCAACTGTCAAGCACTCAATATAGTGTTTCTTGCACACAAAAATGATGTTATTTGGTGCTTTGTCTGCAGGTACAACAACATATTTGTCGTGTAAGGTGGACAGTGTTTTTGCAACATGAATGCCTTTGCTGATACCAACACATCAGTCTTATTGCCATCTTCACGACTAGGGGACTTGGTTATGTTTTTAATTGTAAGCGGTCTTTTGGACAATTCTGCATGTTTCAGAGTAGAGTGTTTCTGCGTATCGAAGCAAACCAACCTCTGATAAACATCGGTTTCTGTTTGTATCAATCCATTAAAGTATGGGTTGTTCTTTGCAGATCTTTTGATCGGCGTTACATTGTGAATGTAGCCTGAAATACTTTTATCATCGTCATGATCGTCATCGAACTTTCTTTTGGTAGCCATCTCTTTTTGATTTATAGTACTACAAAACGTGCCCACCCGCCATAAAGTGCGTAAAATTGTAGAGCATAGAAAGACAATTTGAATGTACAATTTGAAACGAAAGATGGAAAAAAGTACTTTTCATAAAGAAAATAATCTATTGCATGTTCAGATTTAAAATTGAACGACCCTTTGATATATAATAATAAGGTTTAATTTGTCGTGGTTGTTTTCAATGTTCATTTATGCCTAACAGTTTGTTAGTGTTTTTTGAAAGTAGCTCTAGTGTATGGAAATTTTTTGTGACGGTTTCCCACTTTGTACTGTCTGCAATGCCTGATATGTGTTTTTTTACGTTCCTGTTGCATTCCTCTAACACAAAGTCTAAACCTTGGTGAGCATCTGCTCTGCCACTGCAGGAAAACGACTGGTGCACTTTAAGACTGTTTTGTATTTCAGGTGGATATAAATAAGAACTATAAAGATTAAAACTATCTATGATCATGTACTTTGTATGATGTCTGCCATACCAAATTTGTCTAACTACTTTGCGTAAAATCCGAAATTTTATGCATATCTGCCTCCTTTTGTCTCCGAAATTCTTTGCCTTTTCTAGCAGGCGGGCAGGTAAAACATTTTTATGTTTTAAAATACTTGTGCCTGCAACCTCTTGAATAAGACCTTTGAAGCATATACATATAAAGACGAACGCGACCTTCCAAAATTGAAATAACATTTTCAAATGGACATATAAATACGCTTACTCACCATATCTATAAGGTAGCTTGATTTGTATACGTGTAAATTGCACGGGCAAAACATGCATTCTCTTTTTAAAACATTGCTTATACTTTGTATGCTAAGATATATGTGTTCCGATGTGCATTATTATGCGCAAATACTTATAACTATGCAAATACTTTAAATAAAGGCAATTTGAGCATAGAAAAGTTCGAAAATATAAAAACGTTTAGTTTTCATTTGTTTTATTATAAAAACTATTAGGAATAGAACTAAAGTGTAGCAAAATGAACTTATTACTAAAATTTCATTCATAAAATACTACGAATATCCCAGCATGCATTTTTCAAAGCATTCAGCTCATTAATATTTAAATTTATGCTGACGTCAAGATTTGTACCTGACTCGACCTGTTAATCGAATAAAGTCAAAAATCCGTTTACTTGGTTTGCGATACGTGTTTGTTCCCGCCGATAAAGCAGCTAACAATGTCGTTGTGGTATGAAGAAAGTATTACCTTGAGGTTTTAATGCACGAAATAAAAAATTCGAACACTTTCGTTCCCGTGCATTCGACAGAATCAGGTATCATTGACGGTCATATCATAGCGACCACAGCACTTCGAGTTGCCCCGACATACTTTTAAGTTACCTACTATGTATTGGATACCTAAATTGCACAAAAAAACATATAAATCTCGTTTTATCTCTGCTTCGAGTAAGTGTTCTTTAACCCATATTTCCAAAGTTTTATCTCTTACTTAAACTACTATGAAGGAATTTATTATTCAATACTGTGAAAGGGTATTCGAAAGCAGTGGAATTAATTATTTTTGGAGTGTAAAAAATTCTCTGATGTTTTAGACAAGCTTCGTGCATTTGTTAGTTAGTTAGTTAGTTATTGCTTTACTCCCAAGCAGCGCGATTTCGGCTATATCCGGGAGATGAACATGAAAGTGATAATACAATGAACATGAAATGATGAAGTGGAGGAAATAAGGACACGAGGCCAATCGAGTATGAGAGTTTTGACTGCCACTGGAAAAAGGAGTGATGGGTAGGGACGGGAAATTTTGCCTCCTGCATGGGGATCCTACGGGTCCTACTCTTACCGAGACCTGCAGCAAGGTTCTTAAACGTGCGAGAAACGTGACATTTTTCCCAACACGGTGCACCACTATGGTTTGCGGTCAGGTTTTCCGCATTATCGCCTGACGACCCCGCATCTCTCGATGTCAGGGCTGCCCCATTCAACCACCTGGGGCACACATCCCAGTCGCTTTGTGGGCAAAGCGGCCTGACCCCGATGTCAGGTTTCTGAGCGCTCTTTTAAAATACTTTTCATACCGTTGATAGTTATGATGTTCCTACTTTATATACTAACCTTCCACATAATCTGATTAAAAAGAAATTTGAATATTTGGTTAAATGGTGTTTTGACTAATCTAAAAGTGATTATATCTGTTCTAGAGTTTCAAAATCATTTAGTAAATCATTTTTTTAGTAACGAGACTCAAAAGGGTTACATTAACTGGACTGATGCAGAAACTATTATGAAGACGGGTAGTTTTGGCCATAAAATAGGTAGCAAACTCCATATAAATGTAGAGTTCTTTATTATAGAGGTCTGGTACAAATACAATCACAAATGTCGTCTCAAAGAAAGACCCTATAAAATAATATAGTGAGTGAGTGAGTTGGTGTTTTACGCCCGTGCAACGCTATATAGGTTATTTACAGGCGATGAACATGAAAACGATGATACAATGAACATGAAATGATGATGATAAGTGTAAAATGGGATGGGGTGGGAAACACAGGAACGGTAAATTTTGAAGAACCACAGGAAAGGGGAGAGGTGGGTAGGGGCAGAAAATTTAGCCTATGTGGTGCACTACTTGGCGGTCCACAAAGGGGTCTTTTACGTGCATGAAGCGTGGCATTCTCCACACACGTTGGCCCACTATGGTCGGCGGTCAGGGTTCCCGTATTATAGACCTGACAACCCCCGCGGACGAGGGCCACCCTATTCAGCCACCTAGGGTACACACTTGGTCGCTCTGTGGGCTGAGCACTGACCGGACGTCAGAATCCCAAGACCCTTAGTCGCCTCTTACGACAAGCTAGGCTCTGCTGCGGGCCTATTCGCCACCCGGGCCCCGCACGGGACTAAAATAATATAAAGTTCATAAGTACCGGCACAAGAAAGATAACTCTTGCTGAAAATATGATTCGTAAATAAAATAAATCTAGTACTCTGTGTACAATACAGTTGCTTCGCTGAGATGTATGTCTCATAGAATATAATGATTTGCTTGTGTATGCCGCAAACAAATATACTGGTAAATAGTATAATAAAGTTTCATGAAAATCTATGATCTGCATGATTAGTAAAAATACAAAATAAGCAAAGCATTAGAAAATGAAAAGCAAAGCAAAAATAGCAAACTAAAAATAACAAAAAATAAACTTAACACTCTGCTTACCTCATATGAAGGTCTAAGCGTCTATGGGATGACTATAATTTCATTACAAAAATATCAGCTTTACACCTGAAGTAAAAATAGGTTTTATAACCATGTGTTCAGCAAATAATTAAACACATAATCTGAACACTTAAAACACACAGTTTACTAGTATATTAAAAATACTATTACTATTACTTTAATGTATTATATAAGTCTACGACTTTATTTATCAAATATTTAAAAGAAACCTCATTCTCTCAAAATTACTTTATCTAGTAAAGTTACTGAAAAGTTTATGTGGTTTATCAAAAAGTTATTCATTTTAATGTAACTTTAACTATTATTTATTCCATATTTACAACTTTCATAAAGATGTCATTTTCACTCACAGATGCAAAACTGCATACATCCATCAGTCATAAATGCACCAAATGTTAATAAAAATAAGACAATTAAAATAGTGAAATGTAACTGACCTGTATAGAAAATGAATATAACACCCAGAAATCAAATACTGCAGAAAATACTGTGGAAAATAATGAAAGTAAAATTGAATATAAAGATGGCTGACTGTCTAGAAAGAATGTAAAAGAATGAGTTCAGAATTCCCTCCAAAAAGTACATGAACTCCAATAATGAAACTGACCAATAGAAACACTTTAAGAGTTATAAATAATCAAAACCAATAGAGAGTTGAAAGGTCACTGACAATAACAACAATCAATACAGATAGTAGAAAACTGGAACACTTTACCTGAATAACATTCAGATTGTGTAAACAAAAGTCAAAGATCAGTTATTCAAGTAATTGAATTTAATTTAATAAACATAATCAAATAAAAACCATAATGACAATCAGAAATATAAAAATAACATAAAATATACCCTGTCACATACTCCCGTCATTTCAGGTGGGATGATGTGACGTCGTCTACAGTATCTTCAATAAAGTTTTGCCTGCTTCAGACTGTAGCCCATCCAGGAGTTTGGAGTCAGACAAAGAAGTGATGCATTGCACTCTTCTCTCCCAATCTGCCAAAGGTGGTGGTATCTGGATGGCTCTGGACATGTCAAACTCTCCAGTTCTGTAACGAATTGGTATCTTCCGTTCTCTGGTAGAGCGACGTAGAACTGGTTCTTCATTATCATCATCTGTGCTGTCACTGCTATCATCAGGAGATTCCTCATGACTGTGACCTATTGAAGCGCTTCCTTCTCCATCTGGGTCAACTGTATCAGGAATGCTCGTAGCATTATCTGATAACTGGGCGTCCCCATCAGTCTCTTCAGTTGTCTCTATTCTGTCAGCACCCTGAGCTGGTATGTCTTTGACGATGGATGAATCATCAAATGCAGTCTCTCTGCTGACAACATATCCTCCCCAAGCTGAATCGCTATCAGATTGCTCTGACAAGTGATCTACTTGGATTGGTTCCAGTTCTTTCTTTGTCCTGGTTGCAGGTCTTGGTCTCGGTCTGGGTTTTGGCTTCCTAGGAGCTGGTGTTGGCGTGTCACTTATAAATCCAACAGGTAACAAGAGGTTACGGTGGAGCGTCCTCGTACGTCCTTCTCCGTTCTCCTTCTTGACCTTGAACACTGGTATATCAGGATTTGGTTGGCTCACTACTGTGTATGGATCATGTTCCCATCGGTCTGCCAACTTGTGTCGTCCACCAAAACTGACAACCTTTACCAACACTCTGTCTCCTGGCTTCACTGTTCCTCCTCTCACTTTCTGGTCATAAGTAGTCTTCTGTTTCTCTCTGGCTTTCTTAGCAGTTGTTGTAGCTATCTCATGGGCTTGGGCAATCCTCTCTCTCAGACCTGTAATATACTTACTAGTGAGTGTATGTTGATTCTCCTCTAGCCCTAATGCTGCATCGATTGGTAACCTTGGATTCCTGCCAAACATCAGCGTGAACGGTGAGTGTCCCGTGCTCTCGTGTCTAGTTGAGTTGTAGGCAAATACTAAAGGGCTGATGTATTGCTTCCAGTTGGCTTTCTGTGATGGTTCCAAGGATCCTAGCATGTCACAAAGTGTCCGGTTGAAGCGCTCACATTGTCCGTTTCCCATAGGATGGTAACTAGTGGTTCTGGACTTGGTCATTCCCATGATGGTACAAAGCTCTTTGATGATGTTACTTTCAAAGTTGGCTCCTTGGTCTGAATGGATGCGATCTGGTATTCCATAGTGCAGTATGAAGTTGGTATAGAAAGCATCTGCAACTGTCTTGGCAAGCTGGTTCTTGGTTGGAATAGCCATGGCAAACCTGGTGAAATGGTCTGTAATAACCAGCACGTTCTGTATATTACCTTTAGATGGTTCCAAACTGAGATAGTCCATGCAAACTAATTCCAGTGGTGAGGTTGTTGTGATGTTCACAAGTGGTGCACGCTGGTTGGTAGCTGACTTCCTCCTAACACAACGGCCGCATTCCTCTATCCATCTGGTTATGTCCTCATACATACCTGCCCAATAAAATCTGTCCTTGACCAAAGATGTAGTACGGTCTCGTCCAGGATGGCCCATGTCATTGTGTAAAGCCTCTAATACGACTGGTACATGTACTAGTGGTAGTACTAGCTGTTTTCTCTCTTCCTCCTCGATTACTGTAACTCTATGTAAAACTCCATCTAACATCTTCAAATGTGTAAACTGTCTCATCAATGGGTTACTTCCCCCTTCCTTCTTGCTTAGTTTTCTCTGCTGTTCAACATAACTGATGATACTGCTAATGTCTGGATCCATGGCCTGGGCTCTTTTCCAATCAACTAGGTTTCCAATTCCACTTCCTCTGGGATCAAGATCTTCCACAACTAGTTCTGGTGTAATCACTAAGTTGTCCACATAGCTGGTATCATGTGTTGTAGCTTTACAAATGGCCTGAAAGGACTCACTGGTGATGGGTAGTCGACTTAAGGCATCTGCATCTGCGTTGGCTTTCCCAGGTCGGTACTTGATATCAAAATTGTAGGCTGATAACGCTGCTAACCACCGGTGCACCGTTGCATCTAACTTCGCAGTGGTGAGTACATAGGTGACTGGGTTATTATCTGTAAGAACGGTAAAGTCTGCACCGTAGAGGTAGTCTTTAAATTTGTCGCAGATGGCCCATTTCAATGCAAGGAATTCCCTCTTGTGTGCTTGATAGTTCTTTTCAGCCTTGTTGAGTCCCCTGCTGGCATTACTAATCACTCTCTTCATTCCATCTTGTTGCTGGTATAGGACTGCTCCGAGAGCTTCGCCTGATGCGTCTGTGTGTAGTTCATATGGTAAGGTACTATCTGCATATCCTAGTATGGGTGCACTTACTAGATGGTCTTTCAGTTGTTGGAATGCTGTTTCTTGGTCTTTTCCCCATTTCCATTCTCTACCACTACTAATCTTTTTACTCTTCTTGGTTGGTACTGGGATAAGGTCTGTTAAGGGCTTGCTGATCTTGCTAAAGTTGCCAACGAATCTTCTATAGTATCCCACAAATCCTAAAAATCGTCTCACATCTTCTGGGCTGGTTGGTGTTGGCCATGATATCACTTTCTCTGTCTTTCCTGGATCTATCTCAATTCCCTCTTCAGATACAACATGTCCGATGTACTTGACCTTCCGCTTTAAGAATTCACACTTGTTGGGACTGAGTTTCAGGTTGGCTTCTCTGATGCGTTGAAATACTAGTTGTAGATTCTGTAAATGTTCCTCAAAAGTTCTGCCAAAAATAATATCATCAATAAAAATACAACAAATTTTAAGGTTATAATCAGCTAAACAATTTTCCATAAGTCTTTGATAAGTAGCAGGAGCATTTGTTAACCCAAAGGGCATCCTGTTAAACTCATAAAAGCCTAAAGGCCCAACTGAAAAAGCTGTACGTTCTTTATGAGGTTCATGTATTTCCACTTGGTGATAGCCTGATTTCATATCTGCCACACTGAAAAATCGGTTACCTGCACAGCAATCTAGTAGCTCTTCAATTCTAGGGAGTGCATAGCTGTCTCTCTTTGTCTGCCGGTTCAGTTGACGGTAATCAACGCACATCCTTAACGCTCCACTCTTCTTTCGTACACAAACTATGGCGCTGGCAAATGGTGAGTGTGATAGTCGTATGACTCCTATATCCAAAAGTTGTTTCAGGTGTGCTTTGACCTCATCATACATAGATGGTGGAATGGCCCTGTATCTGTGCTTAAACGATGTCTCATCTACTAAGTCGATTCTGTGTTTCACTTCACCTGTGCATCCTAAATCATGGTCTCCTTTGCTGAATATATCCCTGTTATCTAAGATCAGGTTCTTTCCTTCCTCTAGTTGGTCTTCGGTTAGGTCACTCTTGGTAATGTCTATTTCTTCCAATAACTTCTCATTCTCTTCTGCAGTAGTGGTGGGTACCTCTTGTGTCTCTATGCTAACAGGTTGTATCTCACAAATAATGGCTTTTGGTTGAATCGTGACTGTACCCTGGGTCATGTTGGTCATCAAAACTGTGACATCACCATTCTCTTTATACCTGTAGGTCATCACTGTTGGTTCAACCTCTAAATCTTGATGGGTAGCTAAGGTAGTGGACTGTACTATGGATGGTGTTTCTTTATATGGCAACTCCTTGTCTAAATAGCATGTCACTTCAGTGGTGGTATTAGGTAAGATGGTGATTCTGTTACAGGTCCTTACAATAGCTAGTCTATCCTTGTTCTTCTTCAATTCTCGCTCCCTGACTGCTAAACATCGCACTGTCATATACCATGGTGTTGTTAAAGGTGCGGTCTGTAAATATCTGGGTCCATGTTCCTCTATCATCTGAGTAATCAATCTGTCTAGTATGTTGGTTCCTATCAAGGCTGGTATATGTTGGCTGTATCTACTATCTGGCACTATCAGCATAAGATGGTCTGAAATAAAGTTACTTACCTGTATACTTACCTCTACATATCCTTAATATGGCAACTGGCTTCCCCTGGCTGTTTCTATCTCCAAAATATCCTCTAAGCTCTTCATTGGTGAAGTCGATGATAGGCATTCCTTATAAAATGACTCAGACAAAGTTGACACTGTGGAACCTGTATCCAACAAAGCTGGTACTGTAATTCCATTAAGTATAACATCTGCCTCAGTTGGTTTTCCAAAAAGACCAGGTGGTACGATACTCTTCACTAAATTATTCTTCACTGTGGGACCTTGTCTTCGTCTACAGCCTAGAAACGGCCCCTCGGTCCAGGCTTCTTCCAGTTTAAAGGGTCTCTCGAGCTGTGATCCAAACGTACCCTGCAACCTATCTGTATATGTCCCTCTTGTCCACATCTTCTACATATAATAGGATTGGTCTCCCCTTGCTGGTTAACGTTGTTTTGTTCTTGCTGATGTTGCTGCTGTTGGTATGGTGGATTTGCATTCCAGTTCTGGTTGTTGTATGACCTATAACCTTGGTTGCCTCCTCTGCCTCTGTTATTGCCTCTGTAACCTCCATTACCTCGGTATCCTCCTCTGTAATTCCCTCTATACTGCTGCTGGTTTTCAGCGAAATCGCGCTGCCTGGGAGTAAAGCCCTAACAAACAAACAAGCAATAACAATCGGTCAACTACAACTTGAGCACAGAAACCAAAATTTCCATATAAAACGACGACGACGACAACAACAACGACATCGGCATATACGATCGCCTTTTTTGCAACAAGATTTTATTTAGCTTGTAAGCACGGAACATTGCAAGGAGGAGAGACATTTTTCAATACCAATTCACATGAACTAATTGTATTGTATATTGTATATGAGATTTATGTTTTAAGAGGCGAGACTTTAATAAAATATTGTTGGACATTGTTGTTGTTTGTTTGTTGTTGTATTGATAAATACTTTACAATTAATATTTTATTTTTCAATTTTATCATAGTTATTTTTGTTTTATGACCGTTGTATATTTGATAATTTCATGGTACATTATGTTTTTGTCAGTTTATTATTCTATCTAGTGTTACGTAATAGGGTCCAATTTATTTTATTTCGCCTGAAGCTTTGGCTATGGTATACCTTTGTTATCTGACATTTTATACGGACAATAATTAGTTGCGTGAAAGCCAATAAAGGTGCTGTAAAACAGCTGAAATAGTAGGTCATACAGAGAAAGTGCCATACAAGGTTTCTTCTGATGATTAAAAAAAAAGCATAACAAACAAACAAAACCAAAACGGAAACAAAACTATTTTGTATTTTTTGGTCCCGTGCGGGGCCCGGGTGGCGAATAGGACCGCAGCAGAGCCTAGCTTGTCGTAAGAGGCGACTAAGGGTCTTGGGATTCTGACGTCGGGTCAGTGCTCAGCCCACAGAGCGACCAAGTGTGTACCCTAGGTGACTGAATAGGGTAGCCCTCGTCCGCGGGGGTTGTCAGGTCTATAATACGGAAACCCTGACCGCCGACCATAGTGGGCCAACGTGTGTGGAGAATGCCACTCTTCTTGCACGTAAAAGACCCCTTTGTGGACCGCCAAGTAGTGCACCACATAGGCTAAATTTTCCGCCCCTACCCACTTCTCCCATTTTCCTGTGGTTCTTCAAAATTTACCGTCCCTGTGTATCCCATCCCAACCCATATTTCATTTATCATCATCATTTCATGTTCATTGTATCATCCTTTTCATGTTCATCGCCTGTAAATAACCTATATAGCGTTGCACGGGCGTAAAACACCAACTCACTCACTCATTGTATTTTTTGTTGTTGTATCTCATTGTTTTATCTGAGAAACAATTACACCTGAGGTTGTGTTTAGACACATTCATTGATTGAAGATTTTTTGCATCTCTTCGATCTAAAATCAATACCTGAATAAATAAAATAAATGGAACCCAACCACCAAAGTTCCAAATATGTTGAATACGAAATCATAATCACGTTGAACTAATTGGGAAAAATCGCTATCCAAAGACATGATGATGTTATCGCCCCAATACGTTTTCGCCCTTTATTAACATGTGAATAATAAAATATGGTACTCAATATTTCCTTATAATCGGTAAATATTTTATAACGTGTTGATAAATAAATAATGGTATACCATTATTAATAATTAACATGTTGCATTTTGCACATGTTGATTTTCCAACATGTTAATAAATAATTATTGAACTCAATAAATGAATTATTAACATGTTATTAAATAATTATTGAGCTCAATAAATATTTAACCACATGTTGCTAAATATGTAATAAAGTCCACTTTGGTTTGCCATAACATGCAGACTTTACCGGTCCATTTTTAGGATCGATTATGGTTGATGCGCATTTTAATGGTCAGAAGTTATCAGAATGGGAAAACCCACTACTGAGGAAACGATTGGTCATGCAAACCGTTTTCGCTCGCAATGGACTACTGTCTCTAATAGTTTGTGACAAAGGTCCACAAATCACTTCAAAAGAATACGAGGATTTCACCTCAACAGACGGAATCAAACACACCCGCTCCGCGTTGTATCATCTGTCAACAAATGGATTAGCTGAACGCTTTGTTCAGACGTTAAAGCAACGGATAAAGTGTAGCACAATTGACACTGGGTCAATTGACAAATTTCTAATGGCTATCATTCTACGCCACACTACACAGGTGAATCTCCCGAAGTTTTTCATTGTCCTGGACTGGCTATCTTGTTTGAAATGTGTGGTGGGTGGAGCAAATCGTCATTGAGCAAATTTGAAATCTTACGTCTAGCTGTCATAGCAGCTGAAATGGCACTGCAAGATTATCAGAATTACAAAGCAGAAAAAAGGACCAGTAATCAGTATACGAAGAGTGCATTTGTACTTGCTAACAGAAATATATCTCTTGTCATTCCAGCATTTACCAAAGGTAAAGCCCAGCTAAGTGCAAAAGAAGTGGAACATACCCGCAAGATTGCACATGTCCGTATACACGTGGAGCGTGCTATTGAGACACTGAAGAACTTTCATATACTTAGTACCAAAATGAACATGAATATGGTCGCTCATTCAGACAGCTTTGTAACAATTTGTTCTGCCATATGCACCTTGCAGACAAAGTTAGTTTCATAAAAGACATTCATTTAGGGTAATCAATGGACTTCTAGAAATACAAATTTGTTATTAACAATAATTTCAAATAGTAGTAGCATAAAAAAATATACAAATAATTATATTATTTATATCAATGTCATGTTGTGTGAATGTCTTTCTATTGTAATGTGATATTCTATTGATCAGAGTTATTTTAAAATGAAAGTTTGAATAGTTTAGCTTTCCTGAAAATATATGTACATTATTAAATTTATATACAGTTTACGTACAGGTTACTCATGCTGGTTTTTATTATCTTTTAAGAAGCAAAGGTGTACCAAAGGGGTAATCAGTATCATAAAACCGTGAAGACAAAGACAAAACCGGCAGACAAAAAATCATTACAACAAAACAAACCATATAACAACATAAAACACACACACATAACAACAAAACCGCATTCAGCAATTTGAAATCTAAAAGTAGCCTTTATAAAATTCAAAAAAAAAAACAAAAAAAATAAAGCTAAAGGGAAAAAAATATGATAGTAAATATTTAATGTGGATAAAATTATGTTTCTATGTTTACTACATGTATGTTATTTGAGTAGTTGAAATCGGATATAGTGCTTTTTGTCACTTTCAACTTTACTTTTTTGTAATCAGTTTTAGTGCTTAGAATTAACGTAAATTGGGATATTTTGGACGTAGTTTAATTTTGGTTTATTTGGCGCCTCCCTTGAATGTGCCAAAATTAAACACATCAAAATATGTTTCAAATGCATAGAATGCGTTACAAACAATTGTTAGAGGAGGTGTGTGGACAAAAAATAGTTGGATAATGAGATACAATGTAAAAACAAATCTTTAATTTAATTTTAAATAAATGAACATTTATATTTACTCAATTAAGTTTTTAGCTTGAGTATAATTATTTGTTTGCCATTTCATTATCACTCACAACATGCACAAAAAGAGATGTTTTTTAAAGCCTTAACATATACTAATTAGCTTGGATTTGATACCACAAACATGCTAATTATTGTTCAAAAGTAGAACTGTTTATATACATTCAAATAACTTTTGATGGTGTAAAGTATTGAAGAAAAAACATATTTTTCTGAAACCCCCAAAATAAAACACATTAAAATTAAACAAGCCCATTGTTATCTAAAACCGCCAAAATATCCCTACACCAAAATATCCCAATTTACGGTAGTCATATTTGGAATATTTATTGCTTTAAACATAAGGGTGCTAATATGTTTTTGTTTTTTTAGCTTATAACAATGTTTTATGTTAATATTAAATGTACATGTATGTATATTGTCACATATCTGTTATCAATCTTTAATAAAGAAATAAAAAAAAATACTGTCTTTGAAACATGCTTTCTAAAAATGACTTTAAGTGTGTCAATGTTCACAGTTACCACAAAACCATCGTCCCCTTGGCTTCCTACGGAAGTTAACACGCTTGTAGTGGAACCAAACATACGGGCAGTCTTCCCCATCACACTGTAACATGCGTCCATTTCAGTCCTATTTAGTGGACTTTTACGGACAAGCTTAGCGCTGTTGTGGTCCTATTCGCCACCCGGAACCCACACGGGTCTATAGCGTCAATAAATGTATAAATACAAACATAGCATCAATATACCAAAGAGGCATCATTGTAATTTTCAAAATAAAGATAAACACTAACAAGTAATAAGTGTAACAGTGAAACTGTTACTAAGTCTCCCAAACGAAGTTTCCCAATTGACTCCCATGTAATAATCTCAGACTCCCCTATGGTTACAAATGCTTTCTCTTAAAATAAGTAGTAATAAAATATATGGTTATAGGGTGGGGATCTCAATGGCTTTAAAGATATTAAGGATTTTGTAATTTGAGGGGGTGGGGCATGACCACCTGGTACCCCTCTATGGCAACAAATAATTTGTCTTATCATAAGAAGAAATAATATATATGGTTATAGGGTGGGATCTCAATGATTCTCAAGATATTAAGGATTTTGTAATTTGAGGGGGCGGGGCATGACCCCATGGGACCCCCTATGGTACCAAATGATTCGTCTAATCATAAAGAGTAATAATATATATGGTTATAGGGTTGGGATGTCAATGATTTTCAAGATATTAAGGATTTTGTAATTTCAGGGGGCGGGGCATGACCCCCCTGGGACCCCCCTATGGTACCAAATGATTCGTCTAATCATAAGGAGTAATAATATCTATGGTTATAGGGTGGGGATCTCAATGATTTTCAAGATATTAAGGATTTTGTAATTTGAGGGGGGTGGGGCATGACCCTCTGGGACCCCCCTTTGGTACCAAATGATTCGTCTTATCATAAGGAGTAATAATATATATGGTTATAGGGTGGGGATCTCAATAATTTTAAAGATATTAAGGATTTTGTAATTTGCGGGGGCGGGGCATGACCCCCTGGGACCCCCCTATGGTACCAAATGATTCGTCTTAACATAAGGATTAATAATATATATGGGTATAAAGTAGTTATTTGAAAACAAATATCATTTTTGGGGGTATTTGGGGGGCGTGGCACAGCCCCTGGGGGGTCCCCATACTTGAATTTCAGGGAGGACCCACATCTCATAGGGTTCTACCACTGTGCCAAATTTGAACTAAATCGGTCAAGTATAAAGTACAAAAGGGCCCCGGACTAAGTTGGCGGCGCGAGAAAGAAGAAGAAGAATAATAATAATAATAATAACTAGTGCTGATTGTGTTGGGATGCCAACACAGAAGTCGCCCAAAATCGCCTTGGATAGTATTCCATTCAAATCAGTGCATCAAAACAAGTCTAGAAATCAAATTTCGTTAAAATCGGACAAAGTTGACGTTTTTGGGGGGCGGGTGTGGCAAAACGGCCGCCATTTCAAAATGGCGGCGTTCGCGTCAAATTTTTTTTCGCCATGTTGCTCAAGATGGATCACTCTACCAGTGTAATAATTTTCATTAAAATCCATCCACCCATCTCCGAGATCTGAGAGGGGCCCAAAATTCTTTAACGGCGGCCATTTTGAAAATGGCGGCCATCTTGAAAATTTTGAAAACTTCTTGCACACCTCTGAGTGACCCTCCACCCACCTCAGCATGTTTCATCTTGATAGGTCAAAGCGTTTTCTCAAAATGTTGAAGACAAGTTCATGATTAAGTAAGGAAAAGAATAATAATAATAATAACTAGTGCTGACTGTGTTGGGGATGCCCAACACAAAAATGTCTCCCAAACGAATGAATTTTTGATAGTGTATTCTTATTCGCCATCCTTAAAAACCCCTGGATACAAAATTTTGTTAAAATCGAAGCATTTTTGCAATTTTTGCTTTTTCGGTGGCGGCCATTTTGAAAATGGCGGCCATCTTGAAAATTTTTATTTTACGTATCAAGTCTACTCATAACCCTCTACTAGCATACCAAATTTCATCAAAATCCATCCAGTAGTTTCCGAGATAATTTTAGGGTACCCTTTTGCCGTGGCGGCCATTTTGAAAATGGCGGCCATCTTGAAAATTTCGAAGTGCCTGTGCACACCTCCAATAACCAATCTACCATCATACAAAGTTTCGTGCAATTCCATTTTGTCGTTTTCAAAAAACCTTTCGGACAGTTTCATGTACGGAAGAAAGAAGAAAAAAAAAGAATAATAACTAGCTATAATTTGTGTTGGGATGCCAACACACAAGTCGCCCAAAGTTGCCTTGGATACTATTTCTTCCCATTCAGTACAATAAAACATGTATAGAAATCAAATTTCATTGAAATCGGACAAAGTTCACATTTTAAAGGGGGCGGGTGTAGTAAAATGGCCGCCATTTTCAAATCGTAAGTCGGATTTCAAATCCGGTCACAGATTTGAACTCAGCATACCCGCTTTACCCATATGACTAATTTTCAAGACAATCCGATGAAAAAAAAAATTCCGCCCACTTTTTCAAATGGCCGCCATTTTGAAACGGCGGCCATGTTGAAAAAATCCAATGCACATGTAAAACTTTATATGATGTTCTATCATTGTACCAAGTTTCATTGATGTTACTCAAAAATCCTAGGACTAGTTCTTTGGACAAGTTCAAGGAGTATAATAAAAGGAATAATAATAATAAGAATAAGAATAATAAGAAACGGGGTAAAAACAATAAGTCGCCAAAACTTTGTTTTGGGCGACTTAATAATAAGAAACAGAGTAAAAGCAATATGTCTCCCAACACATAGTGTTTGGGAGACATAATAATAATAACTAGGTATGATTGTGTTTGGATGCAAACACGAATGTCTCCCAAACAAACTCCCATTGCCACTATTCTCTTCAGCATGTCAAAAAACCCTTAAATATCTAATTTCATGTAAATCTGAGCACTTTGAAATTTTGGCCGCCATTGTCAAATTTTAATTTTAGTTATAGAATATTACTTTGCAACACCATAATCTATCAGTATACCAATTTTCATCATAATAAGACCACTTTGAAATTTTGGCGGCCATCTTGGATTAAAAATGGCCACCATCATCAAATTTTAATTTTGCATATAGCATATTACTCGCAACATCATAATCTATCAGTATACCAATTTTCGTCATAATCAGACAACTTTGAAATTTTGGCGGCCATCTTGGATTCAAAATGGCCGCCATCATTGAATTTTAATTTAAGTTATAGAATATTACTCGCAACATCATAATCTATCAGTATACCAATTTTCATCATAATCAGACCACTTTGAAATTTTGGCGGCCATCTTGGATTCAAAATGGCTGCCATCGTCGAATTTTGATTTAAGTTATAGAATATTACTCGCAACATCATAATCTATCAGTATACCAATTTTGGTCATAATCAGGCCACTTTGAAATTTTGGCGGCCATCTTGGATTCAAAATGGCTGCCATCGTCGAATTTTGATTTAAGGGGGTACCCAACAGTAACAGCCCAAAAAATCCTGTCGTTTAATTTTTTTTATTTTTTATTCGCAAAAACTAGAGCATTTTCTTAAAACATTAAAACAATTTTTATTTAAATTGAACCACATGAACCGAAAATATTGTGATTTATATATGTCATATAGAGAACTTGTATTTTCACCCAAATTATGCCATAAAATGGGGTAATGTATGAAATTAAATGCACATTTTCATCAAATGTCTTCATAGAAATTCAATAGTTTTATTTGTGTGCACTCCTGAGGACCAAATGATGGTGTTGAATAAAAATTGTGCATAATTATTCAGATATTTTTTTTTAATAAAACACTTTTCATGGCCAATAGCCATATTTTGGAGCATAATAGTTTCATATCCGAGAGCCTATGTTTCAGCTTAAAGTCGCTGGGTAGAAAATTTCTGTCGTTTAATTTTCTTTAAAAACTAGCATAATGTATTTAAAATATATTGTTTTGAGTAGGACAAATTTTTAAAAAATCCAAGCATATGTTTTTCATTGAAACATAATCAAAGTTTTATGCATTTGGGGAGTTTTTTGCTCGATTTTTAGTATTTACAATTGGAAAATTTAATAAATGCTTAATTTAAATGTTAGGTGAAAAAAAACTGCAGATATTCTAGTGCATGATTTGTTAATTTTGGGGGTTGAATTGTTATGTTTATGCATCATGTGCATAGATTTTATATGCCCACACTTACTTTGTTCGTAAATTGCCAGATTAATATAAGCGATATCATTACTTGACCTGCTTGGGACATTTGGTGTAATTGACCTTAGTAATAGTTTTATAGTTGACTTATTGTAAAAATAAATAATATTATGTTTCTAATCACATTAGAAGCTTCATATTTATTTATGTATAGTGACCCCTGTTGTTCTAGAATATACCTATAGGCAAAGGGGTCAAATGGGTGCAAAGATTAAACAGCAGTTATTGTAGTATGTTTATTTTGTTTGTTTGTTTTCTATTTTTCTTCCCATTGACTACCTTCATCAACTTTGCCATTGGTTATGTTGTTTCTTGCACTGTTACAGTGCTTAGTTATTGTAGGGGGGGTAAAGTGTTTTTATATTGTCAATTTTGAAATTTTTTTTTTTGCGATCAATTCCATGAATCACTGTATGATTTTGTTTTTGTTTGTTTTCAGTGGTTTTGTGTTTCCATGTTTTACATGTTGTCTGTTTTTTTTTTGTTCCATTCTGGTTGGTGTCTACTGGTTTTGTCTATGCCTTTTGAACTTTTGACATTCCAATGTCCCTTTAGTACCTCTGCTTATTGTCAGAAATCCTTTGCTTCTGGTCTATTTCATATCTGATTTGAATGATTTTTTTTCACCTGGTCTTCAATGATAATACAATATACATGTATCTATATAAACATGATAAAGATATTTTACATATATATAGTAGAAATACAAGCCAAGCCACAGCTTTCCTATTTCTCATTTCTCATGTATAGATCTGCAATACTAGTTTTCATTTTCTTTTATATGGAAGATCAGTCTCTGATGTTCATTCAGCAAATCATTTTCTTTCCTTTATTTTTTGTAAAGGTACATATCAACATCTTTTTGTTGTTTTAAACATTTACTAAATTATATGACATAACATATGTCATATTACTTGTATTTTTCCAAATCAGGAGCACTCAACAGCAAGAAGCAATACATAAAAATAAAGAAAATTGTTGATAGACATATATTGATAACACATTTTAACCACCTAAATTTAATTACCAAAATGCATGGATGATAATTACACAGGTATATAACAAAAACAAAAAACAAAAAAGAACATGATAATATGGATAAAATATAATTATATAAGCTAGCTGACATCCTAAAGGTTTTATTATTTCGAGGAAATATTAGCTTATATTGGTTTCCAAGATTTAAATGTGACTTATATATTTTCAAGTTTTTACTCTTTGATGACACATTTGATACACTGTCACACACAAATGGTCAACAAAACAACAAAATGTTAGTAATATTACTTTAATCGAGGCCTTGAGAATAAACCCATGATTGCAGTACACGTCTTTTTGAAGATTGGATATCTTATGGTTCTACAAGAAAGTTTTGAGGATTGCAATAAACAGTTTCCCAGTAATAAGATCCAATCATGACAAGTAGAGGATCTGTTGGATTATAATTACCTGATATGAAGATTCAAGAAATATACCCATATGGATAAGAACTAGGAACAAACTTAACCTGAAGACATGTTATTAACTTTTTATATATTAAGATTTTAGTTTGTAATGATGACTCATAAATTATTCATTATTACAAAAATGTTGACCTAAACAACCAAACAAGTTACAACTAGAACTTTAATCATAGGATTGAATTCTCTATATAGGAAACTGGAATCCCCTAATAGGAGTTATTCTTTATCTGCAGCAAGACCTAAACCCATAGCAGACTTTTTTTTCTTTAGTTCATGTCAGTAAATCTCAAACATTAAACCATTAAACCATTTGCCTATAGAGACAATATTGATATGAAAGATTGACTTCCCGTAGAGAGTTGACTAGCTTTTGACAGAAGGTTGACTCAACCTAGCACATGGCAAATTTGAATAACAATGATTTCCTAACTCTAGACTGGAACTCAGATTTGCGCATTCTATCTAAAATTATTACTAAATTGTAATATTGACCCTTCCTTGTAAAAGCATCTGTCCCCCAGTTCAAGAGGACAAATAAAATTACATATTATGTAATACTTTCATTGACTTCATCACTTCACATTTTTAAAATACAAAAGAATACATAAAAAGGCTTAGCTTTTCACATATATGAGTAATACAATTCAAAAATTACCAAAACATTAAATATATGACACACTAATATACAAGACACCACATTCTACTATACGTGAATCAATAAGCCAATATAAGTATGGTAATACCTGAGAAAAGAAAGGGAAGTACCCCACCATTCATTTTTAACAAATATCATAGGACTTTTCTAAGGTGTTACCGTACCAAATTAAGAATATCAATAAACATTTTATCAATAGTAGAAATATAATTTACATATAATTAAAATTCACCCCCCCCCCCAATGTTCAGACAATATTCATTCTTCATCTCTAAAGTGTTCACAGATTGACTTTCTACATCTTAATGGAATCTTGTGGTCCTGAAGAACAAACTTTATGCCATTATCATCCCGTTTTGATGCTAGTTTCAAATGATGTGACGAAATGCCCCCTTTTGACAACAGTATAGATACATTTCTTGATATAACATTAATCCTCATTAGGTCTGCATATGAAGCCATACAGTCATGATACATAAATGAAAAAAGATCATCAGACTTCACAAATGAAGTAAACTTTGTGTCATATAGTAACTGCAAAGCAGCAACATCTTCTTTTGCATTATGAGCACAGTAATTTTCACCAACAAACTGATGAACAAGAGTCTGTTGTTTGAAATTTTCCACACTTTCCTTTGGTATATACTTTTTTTGCGACTTTCAGTGTGTCAATAAATCCTTTCACAGCTTTGCAGAATGTAGAATACAATTTAAATTCATGAAGTTTATTGCTGATATTTGGAATGTCAAAATTGCAAATGTTATGCCCTATAAGGATAGGTTCATTTAGATCTCTTAAAAAATTTATAAAGTCTAAAAGTGCTATTTCCACTGGTACTGGCTCAACAGACTTTCCATGTACATACATTCTTCCTGTTGCCTTGCTGAATGTAATTCCAGTTACCTTACTGGCTTCAAGTTGTATATCCAATCTTGGAACAACATATCTATTAAACTTTTTGTCTGTATTTGTCTGTGCTGATATTTGAACAATATCACTCTTTTTACCCAAACCAGTGGTCTCTAAATCAAAAAAGACTCTACTTTCTGTACCATCAAGTCTTAATGGGGATGGAATTTGTGTTAATTGTGTTGGATCTCGATCCAATTCCATAAATGGTGCATATGTCAAGCCTTCTTTAACAACATGTTTCCTTTCATGCTTGTTTCTATTAATCTTCATTTTAGCTCTTTTAGTTTTGTAAGATTTGGATCGACACCTTTCTTTTCTCTTCTCCTTTTTCTTGTTCCGCATCTTTGAGATTGTCATGGTGAACTCTCCTGGAGAAAGGTTTGCTGCTTGGTTGACCTGATAATAGAAAGATAAATAAAGGTTACAACAAAATTACCGAACCTGGAGAATCTCAAATGTTCATAAGACAGGACAAAACATAAGGGAGGCATACCGGAAAAGTTGAAGATCGCAATGGTCCTGACTTGGTACAGGCATTTCAAAGGAAATGGTGGGTTAAATGCAAGTTAAAGACAGAAATGGCTGGATTTCAATAAACAGGAAGAATTTAAGAAAACAAACAGACCTACAATTGAAATGTTTACATTAGTTTCACATGTGAAACTCATGTTATTTTTATGTGAAATTCATGCGATATTATATGAAACTCAATTCATGTGAAACTCATATAAGCCAAATTTGCCTTAGTAGGTGTGCATGAACTCTTACATGAGTGACCAAAAGAAGGGTCAGGGTGTAATACATTTCTATGTGCCCATTCTGCATTGTGGCGGGAGACATAATTGTTTGGAAATACTGTCACATTGAAGAACATAAAATGGCAAAATAAGACCTTTGTGCATAAGCTAAAATTAAGCTTACTTTACTTAAATAACCATATCCTTCATTCTTTTGAAGAACAGCTTCTGATACTCTGTTCTGAAGGGAACATGATCCACCATAATGTCTACAAAAGAAAACAAGAGGCTCCGAGGATTCATGACTCAAAATTTCATCTGTATCTTTTTGAAATCAAAATACAATTAAGTTCCAGACAATAAATTTTGCTACGCCTGACACACTCACTAGAGACACTCTACCAAAAGATTAAAGATACCAACCACTATACATATATATATAAAACATAGAACGATAAAACAAAAAATTACCAAATTTGGAGCCAAAATATGACTAAATATATCTCTTTACAAAACTATTTGCACTGTGTAAGCCTACTGAGACATCCCATAAGAGCTTCAATTTGTTCTACTAAATAAAAATTCTTTCTCGTATATTGGAGAATAATTACAAGGTTTGTATCTACATTTGGGTGTTTAATGCATAAATTATGTACTGAAAAGTTATAAGTAATATTGCACTCTTTTTTACACTCTTTTAGACTTGACAATGGCTTTTTGTTAAAAAAGCCACAAAATTATATTTTGTTGTTTTTATAAACATACTTGTATATTGTATTTGAAGATGAGACCTCAAATTTGGTAAACTATTATTTTGACAGTAAAATTAATGCATATACAGCTTGACATACCAAAATTTTACAAGACAATAATCTATAGTAAGCATAATAGTAGTTTACCTTGATTTTGGTGCTTTGACAGACACCAGCTGATTAAAGCTTTCATTTGCTTGAGTACTTCCTAAATCTGTGATTGAATCACTCCTGCTAACTAATCTCTGTACCAAGCTATCCAACTCTGACCTCAATTCCTCAGACTGCAAAGGCTTACCATTTGGTAGACTTTTAAAGCTAAAAAAATAAGAAGAAATATAAATTCAAAACTATTATTGAAAATCTATATGTCAAACGTTAATTATGTGCTAAAAAATTGGGAAATGATTTAGAGACTTCACAATAGCTATATATCTTTAATTCTATTTCTAAAAAATATAATTTTGATATAAACTTTAATACAAAATCAATATTTATTCAAGAAAAAGTTTGTTTTCAAATTCAAACCTTTTGAATGGTTTTTACAAAAGTTGTTCTCCCTTTTCCATTAAAATTAAATTCTAAATCTATTTTTAAATATATATTTTTTTCAATTGGCTTTGGCTTTACTATAGATTAGCTTTTTATTAGACAACAAACAGATTTTTTCAAATTAATTTTTTTTTACCATGCTTTTTCCTCCATAAATAGTTTATTTTGAGCATCATTTGTGACTCTTTGTAAAGTATACTGGCTATTATGAAATCTTACACGAATTTTTCTGGATCTTCATGAAAGCTACACCAGTCAGCATTTTCACAAAGATCATGTTTGCCAAAAACATGTGGCACAATTCTTTCCAGATTGACCTTTATTTCCTCCTCATCATTTCCAGAAGTGATAGCATACATGATGCATCTTAAAATATAATTTCTGGTTGTATCCTTTTGCAACTCTTTGTATCTAAAAACAGATAGGAATATTACAAATACATGTATATATAATAAATGTTTCTCCTCGGTTACTGTCTTCGCTCTAGAAATTTTAAGGTAGAAGACACCATGCTTTATAGATAAACATGGGATTTCTATTGCTCAGATAAGGGCAAATGTTGGCTTGTCATCGGGTTTCGTCTTCCTTTACCCCATTTGACACACTGAATTGGAGATCGGCAACGCGACAGCTGGGCTATGGAAAACAGAAACCGCTTACTCCTTCGGAGCACTTGAGTTCACTCTTGTTACGACTTGAGTTAGTTTTGTTGATTTCTGTTATTTTGTGTTTTGTTTTCCTCAGGCTGTTCTTGTCCGTGTTTACCAGTTTTATTGTAGCCTTTTAGGACTTTTGACACTCGAATTGGTGCCTCTTTGCTTCTTACAAAAAAATTATCAGAAATATTAAGTATCAATATTTTAAACATACCTCTTGGATATAGTATGCAAATTTGTAGAAATTCCCTTTTTAACATGGTTTTGGTCATCTTTTTTCTGTATATCTTGAAATTCCATTTCAAGCCGGGCTGATGTTGCTGCATCATTGTCAGCATGTACAACTGAAATGCAAGTAAAATAAAAAAAGATGTGATTATTACACTTGTGGAATTTTTTTTAACTTTGAACATTATTTTTAATATATAGATATAGAATATAGGACTTTTGAATATTGAGATCAATCGAGTTAATCACTGGTTTATGGTGGACCCAAAGGGTGAACCAATAAACCAGTGATAAACTCGATCTCAAGATTTAAACTAGAGGCTCCCAGGAGCCTGAATTGTCACCTGATCTCTTGTGCCAAAGTTTGAATAAATTTCACAAACTTTCAAGTATACAAAGTTGCAAAACAATCCCTTCAGTGGTTTCGGAGAAAATGTTTGGAAATCAGTTTAAATTAATAGAAAAAACAGTTAAAGGGCAATAACTCATGTAAGGACCTTTTGATGCTGAACGAGAAAACTTGCTTCGGATTTTCGCGATCTCTTATACTTTTCGAGTAAGAAGCCAAAAACAATGGTCTAACCCCCCTGTTCTATTTTTAGCAATGGCGGCCATGTTGATTGGTCGATGTATATATGATTCACAAACTTGGTAGAGGACATCCTAAAGATCAAGTAAAACAAGTATCAATGCAATCCCTTCAGTGGTTTCAGAGAAGAAGATTTTTGAAAATCAGTTAAAATTAATGGAAAAAAACAGTTAAAGGGGAATAACTCTTAAACGACTGATCTGACAAGTTTGATCCTGTATCATATGTAGATCTCAATGAGCTTAACAATTCTGCAATGCTAAATTTTCCTCTAGCTTAAACGGTTTTCAAGATATAGTCCCAAAAACTGCAAAAATGGCCAATTTTGAAGATTAAAGGGCAATAACTCCTATAAGGAGTCGTTTCACAACTTCAACTCAATGGAGAGATTCTTAGAGCTTTTGATGCTGATCAAGGTAGGTTGCTTTGGATTTTCTCTATCTCTTATACTTTTCGAGTTATAAGCCAAAAACAATGGTCTGACCCCCCTGTAACAAAAGTGTTAAAAGGGGGTCTTTTAATGTTTTTTTAAAGGCGCACTGATAAAACACGTGCTTTGTCACCTACTGACCTGATAATTTCGGTGATAAACACCTGTTCATGGTACATGGTTTATCAGCGGCAAACATCAAAGGAAAAAATATAATGATTACTGATGACAAATAACTTGCAAGCTTAATGACAAACCTTTAATTTCACAATGGTCATCTTTTAACTGGTGGGCCATAGAAACACCCATGTCAGCCTCCATTGCTTTACTAGAGCCATGCCAGTTTAAAGAGCAGTCATGTTCTGGTGCAGTTTCTTTCCTGGATTGGTGGTACTCACAGGTTTTACAAACTTTACTTCTAACATCAAATGATAACACCTTTCCTGTCTCTTTACCAATAAATGTTGCATGTCCTGTTGTTTAAAAATATACACTAATCTTATTCATACAAATTTATAATTTTTAAATGTAAACTAAGAATATTATTAGCAAGCTCACAAAGGTATACCCTGCTGCATATATATTGAAAAAAAAAACAATCTCCCCTGCAATATATCCCACAGCAATGAAAATTCTTAATGCACATCTCCATATTATATACTTTCTCCATTGTAAAGTTTCATTAATATCCATCAGGCTGTTAAGGAGGAGTTGTGTTTATGAGGTCTCTCATTGAACACTATTTATATCATATTTAAAAAGTCCAATTATCTCCCTGATAGCAAAAATGACAAAAATTTGTCCTGTTCTGATTTTGCAATTTTTATAGTGGCTGCAATTTGAACCAATAAATCTGAGTCTGAATGTTTGTAAACATTTAAGTCTGAACAAAATTGCTGCGGTGTTTGCTTGCCAAAATTCAATAAAGGTCAATCTTTTATTTGTTATTTCATTTTATTTTACAGAATGATGACTATATAGTAAAGTCATATAGACACATGTACAAAATCAATTTTACCAGTATTACTGTTATAATTCCAACCAGAGCCCCTCTTCTGCCACCCACCATCAAAGCTTGCTTCTACCTGGAAAAAATAGCAACATTCATATCATCAACCATTGACTTTAGAAGTAGTCTTTGGGTGAGACATATATGTTTCATTCAAATATCTAATTAGTGTGGTAAACAAGTTAAAGTTCTTATTATTCAATTTAACGATAAAACTTCTTTTAAAATAAATTAAGCAGAACAGAAAATTATTAATTTATCAGCAAAATAAGTTGCAGTAATTATAACTATGTTCATGCCTTGACAATTACTTAACTTTTTTGTTTTTTTTCATTTACATGGAAGATAAAGAGATGTGGAATAAGTGTATGTGAAACAACCAACATAAAGAAAAGAGAATTTAAAAAACCACAATGGAAAACAGCCAGCAGTCTTCAGCATCATCAGAGGTTGCTGCCTGTTGCTTGCATATTAGCCTAATTAATATTAAGATGTATTTTCCCTTGTTAAATGAGGAATTTCACAATATTTTGTGCATCACATGTCATATGTACTTTTAATTGATCCTACTCAGATTTACATGTATTCATTTTCTAAACCATTTTTTTTTTAATTTCTTACCTTTCCATTATTACTCAAGGACTTCTCCTGCTTTTGTGCCTCACTACATGACTCAAGAGTAACATTTCGGATCTTTTCACTAAGTTCCTTTTCTTTTTTCCTTAGAGTATTGTCACTTATTGACGGAAGATTGCACTCTGCTAAAAAGTTCTGAATATGCATTGGGCCTATTCCAGTATGAACCATGCCTAAAACAGAAATATCTTTTTAAAAATCATAAAATCATTTTTTACATGTACATATTTATATATGCATGTTATAGAAGATGGTTACAAGCACTATTATCTATAACATGAAGCACTCTGAAATATATCAAATGCTAAAATATCTTATCCCTGGCACCCAAGGATAGGCACATAAATGATAACACAAATGCTAATATACCCTGTCAAAATGAGAGCATATTTAAATAATTTTGCTTAGTCTGACATCATGGACATGTCTGAGCAGCTAGCTTCCAAAATCAATAGGCAAGTCTGTGACTTTAGACAAATGAATTGACAGTTAAAGGAGCAACAAATTCACATTCAAGGGGCTATGAAATTACTAAATCTGGACTATAAGATAAAGCAAGTGCACATAAATGTTAGCCTAAGGGTTTTGAAACATATGGACCATACTATGTATAGGTGGTCAGTTTTTAAAGTGGAGGGAAAGAAAGAAAGGACAGACCATTGGCGGTCAACTGACAAACCTATTAGGCCAACAAACAAGACCAATCGATGTCTGGCCCTGCGTCGCATGGCAAAATGTTAAACCCTGTACGTTTTAGGCCCAATATGGAGAGTCAATAGTTTTTGACACAAGTGCATCATATGGTGGAATGACAAAGCATATTTGTCACATGCAACCCATTATAGACTGACAACAAATATTTAGAAATAAAATACTTAATATGCTTATATAGAACAAGAATTAAAAATAAAATAAGACAAACAAATTAAAGTTTCTATTTTCCCCCTTTTTGTCCCCCTTATTGCTAAATAGAAAAGATTGGTCATTTAGAAAAAAATATATTATTGTACATTTTGCATATTCAATATATGGCATATTAATTAACTTGCAATTTTTTTTTCTAAATGGGACCCTAAATAAAATAGTTGCATTTTTGCCCCTTTTGGGCCCCTCATTTCTCTATGACAAACCAAGAGACCTCAACATCATTCCAATTAATCATTATATGGTAAGGAACATTTTTTGAAAATTTTATAGCAATCAGTCAACCAGAACTAAAGTTATTGTGGAAAACAAATAAAAGTAATTTTGTTGCCCTTTTTGGGTCCCTTATTTCTAGACGAAAAAAAAGGGGGACACCCAAAATCACCTCCACACTTTCTTATATAGTAAGTAACATTACTGTAAAGTTTCATAGCATTAAATGGTTGACCAGAACAAAAGTTATTGTGGAAACAAATAAAAAAGTCGCATTTTTTACACCTTTAGGGCCCCTAATTTCTAAACGAAAGAAAGAGGAAACACCCAAAATCAGCTTCACTCTTCCTGAAATGGTAAGTAACATTTCTGTAAAATTTCATAGCATTTGATAAACCAGGACAAAAGTTATTATGCAAACAAACAAAAAAGTTACTTTCTGGCCCCTCTGGACCATCACATTTGCTAATTTTTTGTTCAATGAAACTTGCTTATATGATATAAATTAAAGTCATGAAAGTATTTTAAACTTTAGTCTTTTTTTAAATGAAGCTGAAGTACAGAAAACTCATACAGTTTATTCTTATACACTAATGACACAAAGCTTACATTTTTTTTCATTATCATGATTATAAAAAATAATGAAGTAAAATTATTTTCCTGCCTACCAGGTCTAAATAAATTGTCCATGTTAGAGGAAGCCAGCAATAATTTTTTCATGGCCTTTAATAAATAAATGGCTTATATACATGGGTGTAAGAGCTGAACTATTGAAAATTATAAAAAAATTTAATCTTTTTTTTTCTTAAAAATATACTAGTAATTCTTAGAATGTGATTTTTGTCACCCACCGTCACACTTTTTCTAGACCTGACACAACTTTACTGAATTAAATCTAATTTTGCTGAAATTTTGTAGGATTGTATGTCATGCTCTTGTGTCATAGCTAGCATTTAAATTCCCTCAAAATTAAATATTTTTAGGTACTTTGATAATAGCTGAAATTGTTCTTGAAATCATATTACATTTAGCATGACATAATAGGCTATGTCTTTTGCAGAAGTACTTTATTTAAAGACATTTTAAAAAATATATGTCATTTATATGAGATAAAAAGAAACTGCTGGGTTTCATTTTTATAAAAAAGACTGTGACATAGTAAAAGGGTGACAAAACAAGGATGGATTTTTATGCCCATCATTTATTCCCATTATTGTGGCCTGTACATGTACATGTAGTCATGGTAGTGTACATTCTTTATGTATTCTATTTAAAGTAAAAATTATTGCTCCACAAGCACAATTTACTTTTTTATTTTGTGTAGATTATGTTTCAAATAGAAGTACAATTTATCTTCTCATGTGCATGCATCTTAAAATCTGTCAAATTGTATGTTTTATGTGTGGTTATATGAGTACATATACAAAGTGTATGTGTTGTAAGTTACCTAAAGATGCTTTCGTATTAATATCATAGCTTCCTGATGGTCCTCGCTTCTCCATTTGAACATCTGTCACAATGTTACACAGTTCACACCTAACCAACAGGATACCTCCCAAACCATACAGTCGCTCACCAACGGTATTAGAAAGGTGCAAAGGGCTCTTACAAATGCAACAGTAAAGTCCCTCTGCAAGGACTGCCAACTCAACTATTCTACGGCCAATTTTCCACGACTGGGAAGCATTCTTGTCCGCAGAATACATCTCAGTCTCTGCACCAATATTACACAAATTGTGCACTGTCGGCTCATAATTGGAGTGGTCATTGTGAACACCTGCTTGTGTTTGTTCAACCTTTCTACCTTCATTCAACCATTTGAAATAATCTGAACGATGGGAAGATTTCTTTTTAACTGATGAAAACTTTCCAGAAGTATCTCTTTCACGTTCCATTTCGTATAAACATATCAAAAATATAAAAATATAAAAAACATAGAAAAAATCTGTCGTCTGCCCATAGCGATAGTAAATAAACGATCGGGGTTCGTCGAAAGCTTGTTTTGTGCAATACTCGTCTTTACCGCCAAACGCGATAACGACCCAGAAAAGTAGTAAAGAGTTATCGTTCGTAGGTGTTCGGTACCCCCTTAAGTTATAGAATATTACTCGCAACATCATAATCTATCAGTATACCAATTTTGGTCATAATCAGGCCACTTTGAAATTTTGGCGGCCATCTTGGATTCAAAATGGCTGCCATTGTCAAATTTTAATTTTAGTTATAGAAGATTACTCGCAACATCATAATCTATCAGTATACCAATTTTCATCATAATCAGACAACTTTGAAATTTATATTAAAATTTTGACCCGATTATCTCCCTTTAAATCACATTTTCATGTATATCTCGAAAACCGTAAATATCGCTTCAAATTTTTTTTTCGTATTATTAAAGAGAATGTTTTGCTCTATCACCCTACAAAATTTCAGAACCCTGCGCACCTAGGTTACCTTGATATTGCAATGTCCTATATTATGAACTTTTCGTGTTTCCATGGAAACGATGGCCATTTTGAAAATTTTAAAGGTCGTTTGCAAAACTTCAGGTGACCCTTTACATGTTCCCAAAGTTTAAGAATGTTCCGGCATTGCATCTCTGAGAAAACGCGCAGACAAACTAGCACGGAAAGAAAAAAGAAAGAAAGAAGAAGAATAATAATAAGAAACCGTACAAAAGCAATATGTCTCCCAAACCTTTGTTTGGGAGACATAATAAGAAACGGTGCAAAAACAATAAGTCTCCCAAACTTTGTTTTGGGCGACTTAATAATAAGAAACGCAACAAAAACAATAAGTCTCCAAACTTCGTTTGGGAGACTTAAATATCCGAAAAAGATGGGTTCTAGTTTCGCCTGTCTGTTTGTTGGGTATTTGGAAGAGAAAATGTTTTCTGAATACGTTGGTCCTGTTCCTGACCTATACAAACGATACATAGATGATGTTTTCGGTGTATCCTCTGATAGTGAAGAGTGAGTGAGTGAGTTGGTGTTTTACGCCCATGCAACACTATATAGGTTATTTACAGGCGATGAACATGAAAAGGGTGATAAAATGAACATGAAATGATGATGATAAATGAAATATGGGGTGGAGTGGGATACAAAGGACCGGTAAATTTTGAAGAACCACAGGAAAAGGGGAGAGGTGGGTAGGGGTGGAAAATTTAGCCTATGTGGTGCACTACTTGGCGGTCCACAAAGGGGTCTTTTACGTGCATGAAGCGTGGCACTCTCCACACACGTTGGCCCACTATGGTCGGCGGTCAGGGTTTCCGTATTATAGACCTGACAACCCCCGCGGACGAGGGCCACCCTATTCAGCCACCTAGGGTACACACTTGGTCGCTCTGTGGGCTGAGCACTGACCCGACGTCAGAATCCCAAGACCCTTAGTCGCCCCTTACGACAAGCTAGGTTCTGCTGCGGGCCTATTCGCCACCCGGGCCCCGCACGGGACCTGATAGTGAAGATTTGAACTCGTTCATCAGCTTTGTCTCTTCCTATCGCCCTGCCATTCAGTACACCTTTACAATCTCGCAAGAGAAACTCTCCTTCCTTGACTTGGAATGTAGCATCCTTAACGGCAAAATAGAAACGTCTGTGTTCTATAAACCCACTGATGCACACTGCTACCTGAACTATCAATCTTGTCATCCCCAGAGCTGCAAAAATGCCATTCCTAGGTCTCAATTTCTAAGACTTAAACGTATTTGCAGCAATGAGGATGATTTTAAAGTTCAAAGCAGCACTATGAAATCATTCTTTGTCAAAAGGGGATATCCTAACAGCATCTTGGATAAAGCTATCGACTCAGTTTCCCTGATGACACGATCCAAGGCTTTGGAGCCCAGGTCAAGACGCAAGAATGACCCTATACCTTTGGTACTTACATACCACCCTTATAACATCGTTATACGGAACATTCTGTTGCGCAATTTCAAGTCCATCGCCTTGAAGGACGAACACATGTCGACAGTGTTCGACTCGCCACCCCTGACTGCTTTTCGCAAAGGTAAGAGTTTGAGGCAACATCTTGTCTCCAGTTCATTTGACAAATCCAAGAGACGTCCTCGCTCTGACTTCTCAGGCACCAGGGGTTGTGGTCGATCTATCTGTGTCACTAGTCCGAGATTGCTCTGACGTCCTCGCCATATTTCCAGCAAGCTGGTGGCGTGGGACGTCAGAGATCCTTCTATAAAAAAAACACGGGATTTAGCACATGTTTTGTTGTGCACTTCCGAGATAAACTAAGCAACTTTATCATTAGTGTTGAATATAAATTTTGGTCTCAAATGAAACATTTGGTTATTAAGAATAAAAATACAACATATTTTAAAGAAATTTATCTTGAATAAGTAAAATAATCTAAATTTGTACATTATTTTGCTGATCTTTATGTGAGTGAGTTGGTGTTTCACGCCCGTGCAACGCTATATAGGTTATCTACAGGCGATGGACATGAAAAGGATGATAAAATGAACATGAAATGATGATGATTAATGAAATATGGGGATGGGGTGGGAAACAAAGGACCGGTAAATTTTGAAGAACCACAGAAAAAAGGGGAGGGGTGGATAGGGGCGGAAAATTTAGCCTATGTGGTGCACTACTTGGCGGTCCACAAAGGGGTCTTTTACGTGCATGAAGCGTGGCACTCTCCACACACGTTGGCCCACTATGGTCGGCGGTCAGGGTTTCCGTATTATAGACCTGACAACCCCCGCGGACGAGGGCCACCCTATTCAGCCACCTAGGGTACACACTTGGTCGCTCTGTGGGCTGAGCACTGACCCGACATCAGAATCCCAAGACCCTTAGTCGCCTCTTACGACAAGCTAGGCTCTGCTGCGGGCCTATTCGCCACCCGGGCCCCGCACGGGACAAAATATAACATATAAATGGTTGAACATTAATTGGTAGATTTGTTTCTTTATATATATTAATCAGGCTTAGACTATTTTTCACTTCTTATAAGTAAACTATCTGGTGAAAAATTGTCAATGTCTTAAAAACCCAAAAGCAGTTAGTTTTAACAGTATTAAGGTACCTCTAGTCTTGTCGATGGCGTGGTTGACACCTTTGGAATCTTGGTGTCCGTCACTTCGACATTTATCACTCTTATGACAGACGTCATTTTTTGGATGTTTTTTGAAAAACCATCCCAAAAGTTTACTGTAACTTCTTTGTTGTTCACCAACATCAATACTGTGGCCAAACGTGAAGTTGGTTTTTCAAATCCCGAGATTTTCTAAAGAAAAAAAGAAAAAAGAGTAATAAAATTTACACTGAAATCATTTGTTAAAATGAGTCGAATGGAGTCAATCGCTACACATGAAATGCACCATGTGTATTACGTATTTAATTTTTTATGTATAAATTACAACTGTAAAACATGTTTTGGTCACACATGTTGATTATATGTGACAAAAACATGCGTGAGACGTATGTTTGTCACCATACGTAAAACATCCCACATGTAATACGCATGTTAATCATATGTATTACATATGTAAAACGTTAACTATATGTGAGAATTACATGTATTTTGTATAGGCGTTAAAGACATATGAATTACATATGCTTCACATATGTATTTTAAGGTTCTTCTAAATGAAAAATAATACAAAACTTTCAGTATTTCTACTAATTTCTATGTTTTGTCAAATTTTGAGAATTTGAGTCTCACGTGTTCAAGATGAAGAACCAGTACGAACAGATACAAACATTGAAGGAAAAATTACCCCTACACCATGATTGTCATTCGTCTCGGAGAATGACCTATAGATATGTATAAAAGTTTTGAAGTAGCTGCATGGTTAAGTTTGTTAAACTTGATGTAAACATTGTACAACGTACAAAATCTGTTTATATAAAAATGATTAAATGATTTAATATGTGATAACTAAGCTACACCATCTGCATGCTTTAATTACTTTAAGCAAACACGGCCCTCTTTTAAATGTATGTTATCTTATTTTATTTCAAATAAAGTGTTAGAATCTAAAAGGAAAGCAAAAAGTATATAAATATACACTTTACACAATTCCGATCAGCCTAAAATGTTAACATTTGAACCGTATTTGTTCCCGTTTATTTTCAAATAAGGTTAACTTTCATGATAAACACAGTGTTTTCTTCCAAGGCTTGACATTTGTTTTTTTCCGTGAATCCGTCACAAATGTTTATAAGCTTTTGAGTAATTTCGCGGGAAGCGCTAGGTTTTAAATCCTTAATTTCTTTTTGGAACAATTCCATCGCTTCCTGAGATCCAAAGTTTGGATTTAATACTATTTACACCTTAAGAAATTTTGGTATTTGGTCATGTTTGAGTGAGTGAGTGAGTTGGTGTTTTACGCCCGTGCAACGCTATATAGGTTATTTACAGGCGATGAACATGAAAAGGATGATAAAATGAACATGAAATGATGATGATAAATGAAATATGGAGATGGGGTGGGAAACAAAGGACCGGTAAATTTTGAAGAACCACAGGAAAAAGGGGAGAGGTGGGTAGGGGCGGAAAATTTAGCCTATGTGGTGCACTACTGGGCGGTCCACAAAGGGGTCTTTTACGTGCATGAAGCGTGGCACTCTCCACACACGTTGGCCCACTATGGTCGGCGGTCAGGGTTTCCGTATTATAGACCTGACAACCCCCGCGGACGAGGGCTACCCTATTCAGCCACCTAGGGTACTCACTTGGTCGCTCTGTGGGCTGAGCACTGACCCAACGTCAGAATCCCAAGACCCTTAGTCGCCTCTTACGACAAGCAAGGCTCTGCTGCGGGCCTATTCGCCACCCGGGCCCCGCACGGGACGGTCATGTTTGAAGTTTTCTTCGAGCGTGTAGCCTAGTGTTGCAACGTGGTGTCCCTTCTTTAGCATTTCGTCAATTCCTTTACTTTGTTCAGCGTACGAATTTGGAGTCGATTTCTTGGGTATTTTGTAGCCCTTTCACCAGTCTTTGAGGCAAAGAGATGTATTTTTGAAATCTCTTTGAGACGGTTCTATTTCATTTAAATCCATCTTTTCTGGACTTTCGTTCACACTTGTAATTTCTCTTGAGTGTTCACTTATTTCTAATTGTTTTCTTCATAATTTTATATGATGATCTTGATCATTGACCTTAAATATAATGCTTGTTTAATGACAATATATAAAACAGTTTAAAGACTAACATTATGTCATTTTGTCGCTCTGTGGACCGAGCACTGACCCGACGTCAGAATCCCAAGACCCTTAGTCGCTTCTTACGACAAGCTAGGCTCTGCTGCGAGGCTATACACCACCCGGGCCCCGCACGGGACTGGATTGAAAGAAAATAAAGTCCAATGGCTTTGTAATCATTTGGGACATTTAAAAAAGTACATTTAAAGCATTGCCGACAAATGTCAGGATATATTGAAAGAGTTCAAATAGCAAAAATATTACTTGTTCAAGACCTGAATTTGTCTAGGAAACACATTGGGAAGAAATTAAGTGAGTGAGTGAGTGAGTTGGTGTTTTACGCCCGTGCAACGCTATATAGGTTATTTACAGGCGATGAACATGAAAAAGGATGATATGATGAACATGAAATGATGATGATAAATGAAATATGGGGGTGGGATGGGACACAAAGGACCGGTAAATTTTGAAGAACCACAGGAAAAGGCGGTCAGGGTTTCCGTATTATAGACCTGACAACCCCAGCGGACGAGGGCCACCCTATTCAGCCACCTAGGGTACACACTTGGTCGCTCTGTGGGCTGAGCACTGACCCGACGTCAGAATCCCAAGACCCTTAGTCGCCTCTTACGACAAGCTAGGCTCTGCTGCGGGCCTATTCGCCACCCGGGCCCCGCACGGGACGTAAATACGAACAAGACAACACGAAATTAAGTGAAATCAACATAGAAGGTATGTATTTAAGGTCTTGCCAGGAGAACTTCAGTTCTAGTTTTCCAATTGCTTTGGTCCCGTGCGTGACCCAGGTGGCGAATAGGCCAACGTGTGTGGAGAGTGCCACGCTTCATGCACGTTTAAGACCCCTTTGTTGACCGCCAAGTAGTGCACCACATAGGCTAAATTTTCCGCCCCTACCCACTTCTCCCCTTTTCCTGTGGTTCTTCAAAATTTAGCGTTTCCCACCATATACTTCTTATTTCATTTATCATCATCATTTCATGTTCATTGTTTCATCCTTTTCATGTTCATCGCCTGTAATAACCTATATAGCACGGGCGTTAAACACCAACTCACTCACTCACCAATTGCTTTGTAGTTAACAATCATGTTCCTAACGGCGATTTGATTGGACTCAGCTACCTATAGAATAGCTGCAGCAACTCAAAATTCCAGCCGCGGGGATGGCCAATATCGGCTAGATGTAGTGCTGCTGATGAGGAATAATTACAGCTCATAAAATTTTATAAAAGCTTAAGTTAACATTTGTGTTATGGTCTCATATTCATTTACTATATATCCTTACATAAAATATATAGTACAATCATTACAAAAAAAATGGTTTGTGAAACTGAAGTTTTGTATACCAAAACTAGTGTAGCAAAGCGAAAAAATAAAATTGCAATATAAGACATATGCATTGAATATTGAAATTAATCCATATTTCAATCTGCAACAATATTTAAAGGAAAATGTTTTGCACAGACAAAATGCAATTATCAGAACGATGTTATTTTTTTAAATAGTTTTACTGTTGACAATTATAACTCACACATTGTACGTATAATAAAGTTGGTATTAGAATATATAATAAAGCCAAAGGTTATCACAAAGCGCCCCCGTGCGGGAACCGGGTGTGAAAAGAATAGTCCCGCAGCCGCCCGTAAAGCTTGTCGTATGAGGCGACAAAACGGGTCAACATGTTTGCCGTGTGTTGCGACCTGTGTCGGGGGAGGACGGGATCCTGGTCCACGTATGTGGGCTTTGGCCCTTACTTCTTCTAGACAGGCGGTCAGATTCGGCTCGGTCTGATCAATCGGCTGGTCACGCCAAGCCCTGTGGAGCACCATCTCATTGTATTTCCAACTTCCATTTCGTAATGTTTGAAATAATTAACTTAATGTCATTTATGTTCTACAGAAGGCGGTGGCTCATGGGTCAATCGTGTGGATGTCATTCTGGAGAGTTGTATCGCCAGGTAACCCCTGGCACGATGCTTGTCTCCATTAAAGAATACTCTGTGCGAGTATACTGTCCTTGTAGCCCTGATGCGTTCAACTGGAGCCCCGTTGAGCAACCGCATCGCCCTTGTTGGCGCTCCGTGGCGGGCGGGGAGCAAGGCAGTGAATCTTTTTCTCTCATCATGGGTTCCCCAAAAAAACAATCAACAACAAGTTCAGGTGAAACGTTCAAAAGAAATATTTCTTGTAGTGATGATGACGATCAGGACGCACCAGCTTCGTCTAAGCGTCAAAATACAACAAATGATAGTTGGCCAAAGTTTATTGTGCTTTCAAGCAAAGATGCAGCTCGCCCTTTGACAAAAGTTTCACCTTTTGTCATTGCGAAAACAATCAAAGGCGTTACCGGAGGTGATGTTCCCAAGGTAACGAAACTTCGATCCGGTAACCTCCTAGTGGAGTGTGCAAAACAACAAGCCAAAAATATTTTGACAATATCGCTCATTTTAGAAATTCCAGTTACCGCTGAAGCTCATCGATCACTGAATCGTTCGCAGGGTATCATTCGAGATAGGGATAGAAACCTTGCTGATTTATCAGAGCAAGAGATCTGCTCTGAACTGTTATCACAAGGTGTTACTCAAGTCAAAAGATTCACCAAAAAAGAAGACAACAAAATTATCAAATTAAATTCTTATCTTATTACTTTTAATTCATCTGTTCCACCAAGTCATTTAAATCTAGGCTATTTCAGAGTGTCTGTAGACATCTTTGTTCCTAATCCTCTTCGCTGTTTCAAATGTCAACGTTTTGACCATGGAAAGGCTATCCTTTTACGTGAAAAACAAATTCAAAAAATTAAAGCTGAAAAAAACATTTCATACCAAGAAGCACGTCGACAAGTCTCTATCTCGAATGAAACAACACCATCCAGGTCGTACGCTGAAGCTGCCAAAACCTATAGGACATTTGCTTACCAAACCATGTATACTTGGCCCGAGGGTGAAATTAAGCCCCGTACATGCAATACCAATGGATGGATGTTTGGTGCCGACTGTTTTGACAAGGAAACCCAAAAAGGTTTTGTCAAATACAGCAAGAAATCATGGAAAGAGTTGGATGATTCTCATCCTCCTCCACGAAAGTCTTCAGCAGGTCCTAATAACGATTCGGTGGTCGATGAAAAATTGTTCTATACACCTCGTCAGTCATCCTGGGCCGGTTTTGGAGCTCCAGCCAGAGTTTCAAATCCTAAGCCCTCTTCAACTTCAAAAACTTCTTCATCACAGAAGAAACAGTCTTCCTCAAGGTCATCGTCTGTTTCTCAAACTTCAAATAGACAGCAGCGATCATCACAGCCGGATAGACGACAGAACTCGTCTCAGCAGACGTCACCATCAAAATCTCGATCCAAGAAAGCCGAACGAAATGCAATCTTTATGCATAATCGTTTTGGCTCTCTTGCTGATGACATGGAGTCGGATATGGATCTTTCGGAAACACCGATCGAGCGTTCACAGAGCCAGTCTCCACACAGACGTAGGCGATCTCTCGGTAGACTTTCCGATCCTAATCAGACTCCAAAATGAGTACCATCATTCAATGGAATTGCCGAGGCCTTAAGGCCAATTTTCTTGAATTACATCTCTTAGTGCAGTCATTAGATCCAACTGTCTTTTGTCTTCAGGAAACTCACCTCAAGGAAACTGACACAACTTCCTTGACGGGCTTCTCTATGTATAGCAAATTTTCTAATACTGAGCGAGCTGCCGGCGGATCTTCCATCTTAGTAAAGGATCGCATTCTCCATAGTTCGATTCCTTTAACTACCGATCTACAAGCAGTTGCCGTGAGAGTTTCATTACATCAAACAATTACTCTATGTTCAGTTTATATACCACCAAATGATAATTTAACTTTAGCACAACTTCAAAATTTAACAGATCAGCTTCCTGCTCCATACATGCTAATTGGGGACTTCAATGCCCACAACCCATTATGGGGTAGTGCCAACTTGAATGATAAGGGTAAAAAGATTGAGGATTTTTTATCAAAAGAGTCTCTATGTATCTTTAATGATGGTTCTTCTACTTTTTTACATTCTGGAAATGGAACATACTCATCAATTGATCTCTCAATTTGTGATCCTTCTCTTTTAACAGATTTCTCATGGCAAGTCCATGATGATCTCTGTGGAAGTGATCACTTTCCTATTATATTAAAAGATCTTTTTGGTGAACCTGAACAAAGAATTCCTCGCTATAAGTTAGAGAAGGCCGATTGGCATAAATTTTCAATACTTTGTTCGGAAAAATTGAGACCAGAAATTTTTGATCAGGATCAAGAACCAATAACAACTTTTAACCAAACTCTTATCTCAATAGCTGATGAAACCATTCCAAAGACCTCGGCAACTCCAAAAAAACTTAATAAACCTTGGTTCACAGACGAGTGTGACAAGGCTATCGACGATAGAAATAAAGCTCAAAACAACTTGGCAAACAACAAACGAAAGAAAATTTTAGAATTTTTCGGGCAAAGGCTAGACGAACTTGTCGACAATCCAGAAGAACATCCTGGAGAAATTTTGTATCTGGTTTAAATTCACGAACTCCCATGAATAAAATTTGGAATTTCATACAAAAAAATCAAAGGTAAAAACTCTAAATCCTCAGTTAAACATCTAAACGTTGGCAATTCCACTTTAACATCTGAAAAGGTCATTGCCAACAAACTAGCTGAAACTTTTGCTAAACATTCATCTTCATCTAATTACAAACCTGACTTCCAAAAATTTAAACGTACAGCTGAAAAAACGAAATTGAACTTTAACTCTGACAACTCAGAGAGCTACAATTCTCCTTTCTCTTTAGATGAACTTAAAACTTCCTTAAGTAAAGCCCATGACACTGCATGTGGCCCTGATAGCATCCACTATCAACTTTTAAAACATCTTCCTGAAATATCGATGAAGACTCTTCTAAATTTAATGAATGATATATGGATAGACGGAAAATTGCCTGAAATATGGAAGCTTGCAACTGTCGTTCCTATCCTCAAGCCGGGGAAGGATCACACAGATGCTTCCAATTATCGTCCGATAGCCTTAACAAGCTGCGTCTGTAAGACTCTAGAACGCATGATCAACGATCGGCTCGTTTGGTTCCTCGAGTCCAATGGACTCATTTCGAACATCCAGTGTGGATTCCGCCAAGGCAGGAGCACGCTTGATCATTTGGTCCGTTTTGAGTCTTTTCTTCGAAATGCGTTTGCGAAGAACGAACATGTGGTGTCTATCTTTTTCGATCTCGAAAAAGCTTATGACACCACATGGAAGTATGGTATATTAAAGGACATTTCTGATATGGGGTTGAAAGGAAGGTTACCAACTTTCTTGGCCGACTTTCTTTCTGACAGACACTTTAATGTTAAAGTCAAAGGGCTAACGAAAGAGAAAATGCCATCATCAGTGTCACAGCTGCAGCACCCAACACTTCGTCTGTTTGCCCCAACCTTAATAGAGTCCACAAAGTTCCAAAGAAATCATTCAGGCACTCAAGATCTTTACCTGACAAAGCTGTTGATATTGTCTCAAAGACAAAGTTCGGGACATTAGACCCTTTCTTTTGAAACCTTGTCGTTCATGAAATGGCCATGCCACTTTATCAAATACTCCAATTGATAATTGAAATGTCTTACGCTGTCTACTAATTTTGCACCTCTTTAATTAAAAAAATATACAGTCAACCCTGCCTTAGCGGCCACCTCTATTATGCAATCACCTGCTTTAGACAGCCACATATTTTTTGTCCCTTTCTTTAATAAATCAATAAAAACAAACCTGTATTAAGCAGCCACTTGTCTTAAGTGGTCATTTTTTTCTCATCCAAAGGGTGGCCTCTTAAAACAGGTTTGACTGTTGATTGTATATAGAGAATACTTGCATATTCTGATAATTTCAGCACTGGATATTTTTCCACAATGGCTTTAACATAACTATCCTCCACTGTTTGAATATATCTTCTTCTGCTTGGACAATATGCCTCAAAGCTTTCAAGATGAGCGCTTTATTTTTATCTTTTTTTTCAGCTGTTTTGGTCCTGTTTTGGGTGATTTATCATTCATTTTGCTATATAAAAACTGAATAAATGGGACCGCTTTGGTAAATTAAAGTGTGTAAAATATTTATTCTATTGTTATTTTCGTACAATTTTAAAATATTCAACCAGAATGATATACCGGTATACGATTTTAACAAAAATATAAACATATTTTGTACATCGGTAAACACTGCTGCAACTATTTAAAGGACGAGCTTATTCATTATGTTTGTACGGATGTTATTGACCTTTACCACAGATCTATTGTCGATGAGAAAGGCTGGATGGAAGAGAGACTCGCCAACAAGTGGATCAACGACATTTAAGAGTAAGAGACCAGGAGCACTAATAAACAGAAAGAGCCTGCTTGTGTTGGATATGTTCCAGGGCCACCTTGTTGACTCAGTGAAACAGAATCTTCGCTGCAAGAAGACATACCAGGCAGTCATACCTAGCAGCTGCACCTCACCACTCCAATCACTAGATGTCCGTCTGAATAAGCCATTCAAGACAAAGATTCGACAGTTGTGGACCGAGTGGATGATATGCGGCGAGAAACAGTTCACACCAGCCGGCAAATTAAAGAAACCTTTACTCCAGCTCGTATGTGAATGGACAGTACAAGCCTAAAACCAGATTCCTGTCGTCACAGTGGTGAAATCCTTTAAGAAGTGTGGTATTTATAAAATCAAAGCTTATCTTAGTTTTATAAAAAAATATCTTTAATTCCAAATTTGTTTCAATTCAATGTTTTTACAATATTTTAGAAATTAGTATGGATTTACAGAAAAGATAGTCAACAATAACACTAACTATGGTATGCTTGTCCTTTATAACACTTTCTTCAAACAATTTCCATGATTTAAGGATCCCGGTAGTACGGCAATTTGCAACAGCATAATAGTTTTTGCAGGATTTCGATTTATTGTCCGCAATTATCAGTCCAGGCACTTACTATTTATTGTAATATTACAAAGGAAAGTAATATTACAGTAGACAATAATTTAACTATATTACACGATTTTGTAAAATAAGGCAATAATTGGGTAGTTTCCCTTTCTCCAGACGATTTTTCTTTTGTAAATAAACTAAAGGGACATAACCTCATATATTTTCATGAAAAATGAGAAAACAAATGAAAACAGATTATCTTTCTTTACTACAAAAATCGCGTAATCGTATGTAGGAGGAAATACTTAGTCTAGTATATTTAAGAAGGCCGGGAAAAGTTTTCATTTGAGTGTTTTATATGTTTTAAATGCAGATTTTATAATATACCATGTATGCTATAAGTACTAAAGTATGGCCTTGCAACTTCGTCCATGGGGGCAAACTGAATTTAGTTATATTTTCATGCTCAAAATATCAAATTTAATGCACAAAACATCAAATAAAAGGCAGATGCTTTGTTAACCTTTAAAAATATTTTTTTGTTTATCTTTAATTGTCCTTAATGTGTGTCTTAATTACAATTTGAAAGCATTTAGATGAAAATAAACATCTTAAGCAACTTTTGGTTTCATAAGGAAGCTTTTGTCAATTAAACAAGAGCACTGAAAAGGGCACTATCTCTGTTTTAGCATTTATTTTTTAACACACTTTCAAAGTGTCCAGCCGATCTTTTTCCGGAAGGGCGGGGATAGGGGGGATAGCTTCTAAAAACATCTCTTACTTGTCAAGTGTTCAAGATAACAAACATTATTCATATAGAATTTTCTTAGTTCTAATAATGAATTGTAGGATGAGTACAGATAACTTACGGGAATGTAAACTTTTTTTTCAAATGCACGATGTCAGATGTACGACCGACCTTTCTTAATCTTTCCTGCAAGGACCAGAAATAAACACATTTGGAAAGAAAAGTTACATTGAAATTGTTTAAATCCACCAAATGCAATCATCGAATAGACGTACCCCTGTCAACATTGTATGAATTGGGGGATAATAAGCAGTCCGAAAACCGGTGGTATTTAAACAATAGAATGTGAGCTCTTCATTGGAAAAGATAGGAAAGTCAATTCGAATGTTTATCCTGGTTGTCAAGTGAATCAAAAGTTCTTTTTAGTACAAAATTTCTTCCAATTTTAAGTTATGCTGATAAAATAAACTTTTTTGAATTAAAAAGAGTTTTTAAAAGTAACAGATTGCATTTTAATGCATGTTATTATGTGGATATTTATGAAATGCATACGGTGCAAACTGAAATGGATCGCACAACTTTAACTTTTATATAAAAAATTGAAAAAAATCACACTATTTGTTTAAATGTATATCTTCCCATCTGCAAATTTTCAGACATGTACTGCAAGAGGTAAAGCCAAAATAAAATTAAGAAAAAGACCTATTTTTCTAGTCCGTCATGACAACCTTCTTTTTAAAAGTACACGATTTACCTGTTGAATTCGATTATGTCATAGAACATGTTTACCTTTTTGACCGGTATCCGTAAATTGGGATCAACAGTATTTGAATTTGCATTGTATTCGAGTAAATGTCCAATTCAATATTCAGTCATCCGTTTTAAAAATAGGAATGACTCCCATTTATCATGTTTATAATTTATTAAAGATAGAACTTGGTTGTGTCCCTTGAAAGTTTTTCATAGTTACACATTGAATTCAAATGGATCGTTATATGATAACAGTAAAATATAATTTTCAAACTAATATCTGTCGAAAGAAAAGGTAATAACCTAACTTTCCCACAAGTTTCGAAAATGTACTGCAGGTATTACGCCTTGTGTGATTTTTTAAAGGTTGAGTTGACATTTTAATTTTTTCCAACGGCCAATAAGTTTCACTCGATTTGTTAAAATATGCACTTTTGTTGACCTTATAAACAACTGTTTACGCAACAGAAAAGATTCGTTAATAACATAACATGTCCAACGTATATGATAGTAGTCAAATCCATGCGTAACAATGAAAATTGAATATTGTTTATATGCCGTCGCCATCGTTGTTGTCATCGTTAAAAATTTAAAAACACATTAGCTGTTTTCTGCAGGGGAGATAATTGAATACCACTAGATATTAGACTGTAAGGTAATGAGCGAAAAAAAGGTGGGGGTCGCAAAAATTTATTTTTAAATTTAGGATCGCTACTTGGCAAGGATGAACTTGTAAAAAAAAAAAAAATTAATCGGACTAGAAATAAAAAAGTTACGATTATTGTCCCTTTTGGTCCCTAATAACATAATAGTTAAAAAAAAGGGACACACAAATATATCTGCTACTTGACAAGAATAAACTTGCAAAAACAATTGTCAAAATCGAACAAGAATTAAAAAAGTTTCGATTTCGGTCTCTTTTGACCCCTTATTACGTAACAGGTGAAAAAGGGGGTGGGGTCGCAAAAATAAATTCTCAAATTTGGATTCGCTACTTGACAAAAATAAACTTGCAAAAAAAAATTTCAAAAACAAACCAGAAATAAAAAGTTTTGAATACAGCCCCTTTTGGCCCCTAATTAAAAAACATGTGAAAAAAGGGATGGTCGCAAAGATTAATTCTCAAATTTGGATTCGCTACCTGACAAGAATAAACTTGCAAAAAAAAATCAAAATCGGACCACAAATGAAAAAGTTTCGATTTTGGCCCCATATGGCCCCTTATTACGTAATAGGGGGAAAGGGGGGGTCGCAAAAATTAATTCTTAATTTTGTATCCGCTATTTGACAAGAACAAAAATGCAAAAAAAAATCAAAATCGGACCACAAATAAAAGTTTTTGTTTTGGCCCCTTTTGATCCCTAATTACACAATTATTTCGATTATTTCGAAACAAGAAAAGGGGGACCCCCAAATCCCATTTATCCTTGTATGGTAAGGAACATCACTGTCAAATTTCATAGCAATTGGATAACTAGAATTAAAGTTATTATGGAAACAAACAAAAAAGTAGTATATTTGGCCCTTTTTGCCCCTAATTTCTAAACGAAAAATGGTGGGACCCCCAAATCAATCCCATTCATCCTTTTATGGTAAGGAACGTCATTATTAAGTTTCATAGCAATCGGATAACTGGAACTAAAGTTATTGTGGAAACACTCAAAAGTTAACAGACACCTACGACGCCGACGACGACAACGACGACAGCATCATACCATAATTCGTCCGCAAATTTTTTGCGGTCGTATAAAAAAACTATTACTGTTCATAAAGTCGCAGAGTCCAACGCACCTCACTGAACGTTAAGGACGACCATAGCATCGTAGGCCCTATTTCATACGAAAAATTATTTCACTCGATGATTTGAGCACAAGTAAAAATTATTGCAATCGATACGCGTGTTGAATTTGTCAGAGATGTTTGTCAAGTATTTTTTCAGTTGTTTATAAGGCACGGACCATTTGATTTTCGGGGGGGGGGGGGGCTTAGATTTTTTTGAAAAAATTTCCCGGCCCTGATTTTTGTAAAAAAAATAATCTGGCAAGCACCTAGGTTGAAAAAAAAAATAATCTGGTTTCAATCTTGCCACTTGAAAAAAAATCTTGCCAAAAAATTTCCTTGCTTAATATGTGTGTGAAAAAAATAATCTGGCCCGCAAAGCGGGCGAAAAAAAATTACCCGGCTCAAGGTAAAATCCCAGCCCCCCCCCCCCCGAAAATCAAATGGTCCGTGCCTAAGATACTCTAGCCACAGTCATAACCGTGGTCCACGTGTGTTGTTTGTGGTCATTCAACCTAAAGAATTTTTAAAATCAAGATCAATCGGTTTACCAGATACATTTTTCTCAAAAGCAGACATGAACAGAGTGACCTTTCCTATTTACTGTCTGATAATTAGTGCACATGTTATAATAATCATAATTATGTCTAAAAGAAATGCTAAAAATATATGTTTCGCACTAACCGTGTGACTAGGTGATAAGTGATCAGCTATTAGATTTTTATAGAGGAAGGGCTATTGAATCTTTTTCAATCTGTCTTTTTATTTTTTGACAAGGCATTTTCATAAGTTTATTATACCCCCCGCAAACAAAGTTTGGGGGGGTATATAGGAATCATCCTGTCTGTCTGTCTGTCTGTCCGTCTGTCTGTCTGTCCGTCTGTCCGTCTGTCCACATACCTCGTAAGCGCAACTCCTCCTAAACCCCTTGATGGATTTTGATGAAACTTTACACAAAGGATGTACACCATATGGAGATGTGCATGAAGAATTTTGGTTGCTATCAGATATCATTCAAGGGAGAAAATTGGACTTAGACTTTTTGAAACATGTTGTTCAATGGGAGACCTCGTAAGCGCAACTCCTCCTAAACCGCTTGATGGATTTTGATGAAACTTTACACAAAGGATGTACACTATATGGAGATGTGCATGAAGAATTTTGGTTGCTGTCGGATATCATTCAAGGGAGATAATTGGACTTAGACTTTTTAAACTTGGTATTCAATGGGAGACCTCGTAAGCGCATCTCCTCCTAAACCGCTTGATGGATTTTGATGGCATTTTACATGAAGGATGTACAATATATGGAGATGTGCATGAAGAATTTTGGTTGCTGTCAGATATCATTCAAGGGAGATAATTGGACTTAGAATTGTTAAAGCGGGGGGTATCCTCCGTGAGCTCGCTCACAGTATTTCTTGTTTTATTATAGTCTGTGCAACCAAAAACGCCATCCTGAAGAAAGCTTTATATTGATCTTTAAAATAAATAAATGCTCTTAAAAAATACATAACTAAAACAAAAACAACAAAAAATCAAAGCACCCCTCTTATCGTAAAGAAAAGTTGCATGCCACACTTTTCATCGTTTGTGGTACATTCTTAATGCAAGAGCATAAAGTACTAACACTTTGTCACGATCGCAAATAATATTAATTTACAGTATCAAAACTAATTCAGTCTTATTATATTGCTGACATTATCGTATATATTTTTTTGAAATACCATATTTTACAGTATATCAAAAGTATATGCGTGCATGGGGTCAACAACCGGTTGAGCATTTTTTGTATTTGAAAACATGCTTAACGCGCTATCTTAGCTATTTTCTGGCTATTTCAAGTGCGAACATTTTTGAACACATAGTATCACAGAAGTACACTGTTTTCGATCTTTAAAGAATTTTCTTATTCAGCGCTATGAAAAAGTTAACAAGATTACGAAATATTATTTGATACATGTATATTGCCTCAGTCAAAAACAATATAGACAATGATTTTTGTTGAAAGGGGAATATTTTCTAAAATTTTTATTTAAATTAATGAAATAAGGTAACGTTGTCCTTAATGAAATATCAATAGAAAAATCTTAATTTTTGCCAATTTTACAGAAAAACAAGAATTGGTTAGAAAATATCATTCATTCTCTGTCTATCATATTTGAACTATCCGGGTTTCGGGCAGGGATATGCTTGCCGGTAAAAGTCCACTATAAAGAGCGGCCAGAAAACTGATATCGAGTAAGGCCGATTACAAACAAAACGACTACTGATTGAATGCCGGGGTTATCAAACAAAATTATAATCGTACATGTACATCGGTCCGAAGTGGGAATACATTCACACGTTTCTCGCAAATGAAAGAAGAGGCTCGGGCAGATTTGGTAAAATTGACCCTTAGGATCACCATGCAAGCGGCATTATTTATAAATCCTGCCCTTCTTATTTTCCAACGGCAGCGAAAAACCTCCCCGAAAGTCCGTGCGTCCCTATATCCTCCACTTCGTCATCATTTCACACTTCATGTTGACTTTATAGCCCTTTTTATGTTCATCTCCCTGATTTACATGTACATGTAGCCGAACTTGTTCTGCTTACTTGAGATTAAAAGACTACCTAGTAAGTAATGTTTGTACATATACTCTTTCAAAAAAGTTATGCAACAGTGGAAATTTTCACTATATGTTTTAAGTAAACCTACCTTATTATAAATTGATATTGCCAAGCCATTTTTCAATCATTTTTTATCAAATAAAATTCAAGAAAAAGACAAAGAAGTGAAGTTTATTTTTTATGATTTGGGCAAAATCCTAGCTGTTACGGTTTTTGATAGAACGCGAGTAGAACATAACCAATGTTTTTCCACGGAAAATGTTGGGTGTAGGTAATCATCGAGTTCGAGTTCGAGTCAGAGTTAGAGTTCGAGTTAAAGTTCGAGTTACAACTCGAGTTCGAGTTAAAGTTCGAGTTACAGTTCGAGTTATTATTCGAGTTCGAGTTAAAAATTTCAGCTAACTCGAAACAGTGATTTTCATGGAAATAATCAAGTTACGACTCGAGTTCGAGTTTGAGATCGAGTTAGAGTTCGAGTTACAAAACGACTTGTATATTTATTTTTTGCACACTTTTTTATCATTTATATTTGCAACTCTGCTCCATGTAACCAGCAATCTACTTTGAGATACTAACTTAGTAATTAAGGTACTGATTCATATTCATAGCTGAGAGATGAATATCTCCTTGGATATCTATATCATTAACATACTGTACATCTATTCTTATTCTTAATTTCATATAGTCAACCATGCTTGTTCCACACAAACATACACGTATATATTATATTATATATTTTGTATAACAATTAGATGCTAATGTCTGTTATGTACTGTTTTAAATCATAAATGTTAAGTGTATATTACACCTCTCTCAGACATCAAATCTGAGGGCGGAGCCCGAAGATTTGATTGTCTGAGAGAGGTATAATAAACTTATACTGTTGCCATATGTTATCAAGATAACTTGCACCATTGACATTTAAGAATTTTGATACACCAGAAATTGTCAAGTTTTAGGGCATACTGTAAAACATGGTATTAATTTTGCCATGGTATAGTGGTACGGAAAATAGTATGGTACGAATATAAAGTCAATGGTAAGGTATAGATTTGTAATTTCTTTTTCCAAAAGTAAATACATACAATATAGATATTTTTTTCATTATTATTATGTTAAACTGTAGAATGCCTTAATTTTAAGCATCGTTATAATAAATTTACAAAAATCTGAAGTAAAACGTGATTATAAATCACTGCTTTAATTGTTTTTGTGTGTTGCATGTCCATAGGTAGCTACTCAGCTGAAACTGTTAATTAAAAAAAAAAACATCGTTTTATTTATACTATCTAGAACAAGATTAATGTCTTAACAGATTTATTGTAGTAATCCTGTATTCTGTAGTGCTGAATCAGCAAGCAAGCAAGCAAAATTCCAACAATAAAAGAGTCAACTCAATTTAATAAACTTTTTTTTTTGTTTTGCACGTGCTGCTGATGATACAGTGGTAGATACTTATACAATACCATGTTTTACAGTATGCCAAGTTTTAGTAATCAAAGGAATAATCTGTCCACCTTCCCTAGTTTTGGATGATGTTATCATTGTTCTACATCAGTTTTAATAACTTGTTTACATCATCAAAATTATTTATGACCAAGTAAAAGTTCATGAAAGTGTATGCGATTTACACTTTCAAGAGGCTGTAACCTCATCAAATTTTATCATCATTTCATTGGTCAGAGCTCATTTTCCACTGAGCTGTCAGCCTGTCCAACACCAACAACAGTATAATTGTCATTGCCTGCAAAGGTCCTTGATTGGCTAAATAAAATAATGTCAAAATGTCTAAAAAATGTCATAATGCGGTTATAGATAAAAACCCGACTACAATGGAAATATATTTACATCAGATGTTTATTTTCTTCTTAAACAAATTCGGACATCTATTAAAATGCCTCTGACGCAAAAATTCTAAAACAGTTTTATGTTAAGGAGCAACCATTTAATTTGGGGGGGGGGGGGGGGCGGGGGAAGGAGGCAATGATGAATTTGAAATAAAAGGAAGAATGCCAAAAATCAGGAAATTAAAAGCTGGACGGTGTTCTGAATTAAAAAAAGACAAGATGGTGTTTCTGCCTGAAAAAGATTATGTTTAGTTTAAAAATAAAAATAAGAAATGTGTGGAAAACAAAAATTCTAGGCTTTGATTTTTCAAAAATAAAAAGGCGGGACGAAGAAAATATCCATACCCCCCCCCTCATAAAAATATAATGGCCGTTCCCTTACTGTTCAATTGTTGTTGTCTTTATTCAAGAAACTTCATAGATAATAAGTAAACATTTGAGCTAATGCTTACAAATGATATGCTTGCTCCAAAAACAATGCCTTGCGTTAAAAAGTATTTGGTAAAGTATAACAGGAGGTATACATAGGATAAAGTTATATAAAAAACAGACATTTACGTCATACAATTGCTTAGGAAATTACGGAAGGACGAACGAAATAACGGACGGGCGGTCAACGGTAAAACAGAAAACCCCCTCTTTTTCGAAGCGTTGCCTGACTGACCTGGAAAGGTGAGGCACGTTACAACTCATCATTATAAAGTTGTGTACCAAATTTGAAATCAATTCCTTTAGCAGATACCGTGGAATCTGTAACGACAAATTGTCCTATTTTTGACCCTTAAAATGTCTAAGGTCGCTAAGAAAACAGAGAGTAGATGCGTGACTGTCCTGAAAAATGGGGGGGGGGGCACGGTACAACTCGCGGGCGGACGGGCGGACGGACAGACAGACAGACGGACAAGGTGATTGCAATATATCCCCCTCTCTTACGAGTGGGGGTAAAATATTTTCAGATATTCAAAGACAAAAGACGGGGATTTCGCCGTGTTGGTCCAGTAACGGAGAATAGGTATACCAAGTTTTTATTATACCCCTGCTTGTAAATTGGGCGGGAGATTGCCACATTGGTACATAAAATTATGTGCTCCTTGTCCACAGTCTTTGTGACATTACGTAAATATGTACATGTATTGGTTTTTAATCATATCTACACATATATTTATAAATGCTACTATTGCAAGGTGACAACCTTAAACAGTTTAATAGAAGCAGAGGTACATTTTTTTGTACCAATGGGGTATCCGAATGTCAAAATTCCGAAAGGGCAGAGACAAAACCAATAAACACCAACAAGTGTTATGTTTGACAACATTCATGTCATTGCGCTAAAGTAAATATCCAACTCAAACTGTAACTCGATATGTAACTCGAACTCTAACTCGATCTGTAACTCGAACTCGAGTAGTAACTCGATTATTGCCATAAAATCACTCTTTCGAGTTAGCTCAAATATCAACTCGAACTCGAAAAATAACTCGAACTTTAACTCGAACTCGAGTCGTAACTCGAACTTTAACTCGAACTCTAACTCTGACTCGAACTCGATGATTACCTACACCCGAAAATGTTGGTTGATTTAAACGTGTTGTTGACGCATAAAATTAACAGTTGATTTCTACTTTTGATGTCTTAAAAACCGATGAAGTGTCGATTTTTCTAAAATCGTAAAAATAAATTACAATCATTTCTCGTTCTCTTGGTTTTTATTTCATTAAAATCGGTTAAGAAATGGCTTTGCATTACAAAAATAAAATAAGGTAGGTTCATTTAAAATATATAGGGAAATTTTGTATTGTTGCGTAACTTTTTTGAGTGAGTATATTAAAGTCTTCTAAGATAAAATGGCATTTAATACTCGGTCTGGTATGGTATAAAAATGTAACGGCTTCGAGAGGATTTCAGTTATCCAAATATTAGGACCGCTTCAGTGCTGAGTTTTTATGACATATCGCTTTGTACACCTTTGTACACATGCAGTGACTGTAAAATGCACCCGAGGGATTAAATGGAGAAATCCTGTAAACAAGCATCCCGGGTTCGTCAGGCAACCATATGATAGGTGCACTTTTATGGATAAAAGGTCATGTTCCTCGCATGTAAAATGTTTCGATAAAATATGTAGCTTTTGCTTCTCTACAGTTGGCTAATTGTCCAACCTAAACCGGTTAAAAGTGGCAATCAAAAATGGATGGTTTCTATGGCCTTATGTGTCAATATACCATTGCTTATATATTCATCATTTCATGGTTATTTTAAAAGAACACACACACACATACACCACCCCCCCCCCCAAAAAAAAAAAAACGAAAAAAAAAGAAAAACATCGGGATTTTCCATTTGTATATACATGTATGTAACTAGGTTTGTCAGATACCTGTCCGGATGTTAACTAATGATGTTCTTTGGTAACTCCGGTACCCATTAAGCTGCACTATTAAGCTGACTATCCTGTTTGACAAACGAGCGCCAAAAAGTCTTTACACCCTTACATGCACATGAATGAATCATCCCTTATATGGTAAACTACCGAATATTGCTTATTGTGATTAAAGTAAAACTAACTAAATATTTCTAAAAACAAGTTTAAAACATACTGTAAAAATGGTTTAAATGACAAAATAATTAAATTGTTGTTTAAGATGATTTTTTCCGTGCTGGGCCCGGATGCTTGGCGAATAACCCAACAGCAGAGCCTAACTTGTCGTAAAAGTCGAATACGGGTCTTAATTGGGATTCTGACATAGTGTTAGTGCTCAGTCCACAGAACGGCAAAGTGTGACCTAAGTGGCTGAATGGGGCGGCACTCGTTTGCAGGTCTATATTACGGAAATCCTGACCACTGACCATAGTGGGCCAACGTATGTGAAGAGTGCCACGCTTTATGCGCGTAAAAGATCCCTTTGTGGAACGCCTAGGATTAAAATAATAAATGCCCAGACAAGTATACAATATTCAGATAAGTACATGTAGCTAAATGTTGTTAGTGTGAGTAAGATAAAGATGATGCCCCGCGATGTTTGAAAATCTGGCTAAAGTGTCCAGAAAACTTGTATTTTCTTTTAATGTTCAAAGTCCAAGAGCCATAACTTCGATTAAAATCAATGATGGGGCCTATGACTTATCACGATAAACTTCCATTCCAAAATACCAATTCAATATGTTCAAGCATATGGAAAAAAGTCCGAAAACAGGTTTTTTTATGATTGTTTTTAATGTAAGTCTAAGGGCTATAATTTCGGCCAAGGGTTAAACAATACACTCCAACTTATAGTTTGAAATATTTTGAAATAATTAGTATTTTGAAATAATTAGTATTTTGAAATTAAGCCCACAATTAAAGAAACCCCTTGTAAATCAAAAGTGTCGTTACATTTGTCTAGTAGAATTTATTGAGGAACACAATGAAAAAAAAATCATCAAAATCCAATGTAAAATAAACATTAATTCTACATAACGTTCATATAGCCTTCAAAAATTTTTGCATTTTTTCCAAAAAAAAAAAAAAACGCTAACCCAAAATGCGAGACATAGCTTTTTTAGTAAAAAGTAACATCATATTAAAACTTTATTAAAGTTGGTTGGCCCACTACAAGTAAAGTTTACATTGGTATTTTTGAGCATTTTAGCCGCCGCTGTATTGTAACGGTGCAAGATACATCAAAGAAGCAAAGAGGCAAACATGGGACATTCGAGTGTCAAAACGACAAAGCTGGTAAACACGAACAAGAACAACAGGGTATCCACATTCAACCACTTGTGCCACATATCAAAGTCGCTTTCTGGGCAATGCGGCCTGACCAATGTCAGGTTTCTAACCGCTTAAATGGACTTTAGCGCTTCTGTGTCGAATCGTCACCCGGAACCTGTGCGACACCAAAAATTAAAGGAAGTTTGCTAGTGCGGATGTTGGGTTGCCATAAAGTTTTTGAATTGTCCCCTATACTAAGTACATAAATTTGTGTCGGTGTGTTGCATACCTTTCCTTTCTCACGTGAGCATGCATTATTATACCCTCTCTTTAAAGAAGACCTAGAGGGTGTATACTGTTTTACCCTTGTCCGTTCGTTCATCCGTCTATTCGATCGTTTGTTCGTCCGTACGTCTGTACCATACACATGTAATTTCTGTCACAGTTTTCTATTTATATACGCAATTACATAACCCAGAGGTCCAATATTTTACATATAACTTTATTCTATAGTACTGTATGTTGTATACAGATTTAATGCTCCTTGGTAATCTATTTCCTGTTTATTGAAGACTATGGCATTTATACATAGTGTACATGAATGCAAATTTCCCGTCACCGTTTCCTTAGCAACTACATGACATAGAGGTCTGGTATTTTGAATATAGCTTTAAGCTTTGTCCTATAGTACCATATAGTTTATACCTATTTTATGCTCCTAGGTCATCTACTTCTTGTTAACCGAATACTTAGGATTTTACACATAGTGTACATACATTTAACATTTCCGTCACAGTGTCCTAAGCAAATACATGACTCGGGGATCTGAAATTGTACATGTAGGCAAGCTTTTTCCTATTGAAGATTTCTAGATCATCTTCTCTCTGATTACGGACTTCTTAGGATTTTATTCATGGTATATCTTTGGGAGTGGGGTTATCACTAGTGAGCATAAGCTCACAGATTGACTTGTTTTACATATAAAGTCATATATAGTGTGTCGACTAGATATTTTATTAAAATAACATAAAAATTGTCATGAACACTAGTTTTTGTACTAAGATGTTCACCCCTGTATCCCAATGTGTTGTGTTTTATGTTACCGGAATGGAAAAGAGGGTTTGTCGGCATAAAACCTAGTTCAACCCACCATTTCTTTAGAAATGCCTGTACCAAGTCAGGACTACTGCGATCTTCAATTTCTCTGGTATGTCTTTGCCTTGTTTGCCTTTTCTTCTTAGATGTATGAGTGAGATTGATCATCCCTGTTCGGTAATTTTGTTCTTACTCCTTTTATTATCATGAAATAATATTTAGACTTTCAATAAGCATTATAAGCTGACGCATTTAAATATGCTTTCGATGCTTCCGATTTCTTTCCCGGCACCTAGGAGGCGAATAGTCCCTCAGCAGAGCTTAGCTTGTCGTAAGAGGCGACTAAGAGTCTTGGGATTTTGAAATCGGGGCAGTGCTCAGACCACAGAGCGACCCAGATGTGTACCCTGGGTGGCAGAATAGGGTGGCCCTCGTCCGCGGGGGTTGTCAGGTCTATAATACGGAAACCCTGACCTCTGACCAAAATGGGTCAATGTGTATGGAGAGTGCCACGCTTCATGCACGTAAAAAAAATCCTTTTGTTGACTGCCAAGTAGTGCATCACATAGGGTTAGTTTTCTGTTCCTACCCAACTCTCCCCTTTTTCCTGTGGTTCTTAAAATTTGTTATTAACTTTAAGTGCATATATTTCATGTAAAGCAATTTTGGGTGTTTTCATTCATTTTTCTAAAAAATGACGTCAGCATGTAACAGTTCACTGTTTAATTCCTGGAACGAACTGTTCCATGCACGTGAATGATGCGCAGTACAGAGCGACGTCAAAAGTATTTCACGCTTTTTAAAAATTAATATTTTTCTATATATTTCATATAAATAAATATTATATAAATCATTCCCATGCCATTTCTCAACAGATTTTGATGCATTATTTATTTATCTGTAGTTTGTTTATTTGAAAATTCGAAAGAGAAGCTCTTTTAGTACATCGCACAGAAAAATTAACAAATCATATGAAATATTAGGGGATAAAGCGCAATTTTTTTTTACATCATACTGTTAAACGAGCACAAAGTCTCTCTATGCATTCTATAAGTTAATAAAACAGTTATTTAATGCCTGTTCATGGAGCAGTCAAACTATTTTGCCCTCGGTGCTCAGGAGATGATTAAAGAACTGTTGCCTTCGGCCTGCGGCCTCAGGCAACAGCTCCTTAATCATCTCCAGCACCTCGGGATAATAGTTTTGACTGCTCCATGACCAGGCATTAAATAACTGTATACTGTTGCCTTTGTGTAGCATCTCACCCCATATTCCATATCAATATCATTTCATGTTATTTTATCTTCCTTTCATGTTCATCGCCTTCAAATAACCTATAAAGTGTTGCGAGAGTGTAAAACACTTATTCTGTATAAAAATCAACAACCAAGAACTTTGATCATAGGGACCGACCATTTAACTAGTGCTTAAAAAGACGGCCTTGGCTTTTTTCCTAAAAATATTTTGGCAGCAGAGGATAGGAAGTAGTATGTCTGCCATATAAAATAATGATAATAATGAATAAAATAATGCTAAAAATGAAAATATAATTCTACCGTCACGTAACGCCTTCGAAAAACTGAATAAACTGAGGGTTTAAGCAAGCAACAGCTTTTCTCTATCTGAAACAGATTTCATTCTTTAGGCCAAAAACATGAAAAAATGCTATTTAACACCTTTAAAGGGCCATAACCCCAATAAGGGATCATCTGACAACCTCGACCCAATGGAGACTTTTGTAAAGCTCCAGGATCTAAAGGTTTAAGCAAGCAATAGCTTTTCTCTATCTGCTATAGTTTTCATTCAAGACAAAACGCTATTTTCTTCTTTAAAGGGCCGTACGTAACCCCTATAAGGGGTCATCTGACAACCTCGACCAAATGGAGACTTTTGTAAAGCTCAATGAGCTGAACATTTAAGCAAGCAACAGATTTTCTCTATCTGCAATAGTTTTCATTCTATAGGGGAGAAACGTTATTTTTTACCTGTTAAGGGCCATAACCACTATTAGGGGTAATCTGACAACTTTGACCGAATGGAGACTTTTGTAGAGCTTGATGAGCTGAACATTTAAGCAAGCAACAGCTTTTCTTTATCTGCAATAGTTTTCATTTCTATAGGACAAAAACATGAAAAAACGTTATTTTTTTACCTTAAAGGGCCATAACCCCTATTAGGGGTCATCTGATAACTTCGACCCATTGGAGACTTTTGTAGAGCTTTTGATTCTGAAGAAGGATTGTTTCTTCAGATTTTCTCCATCTGTTATACTTTTTGATTTATAGGCCAAAAACTATAGTCTGACCTCCCTGTTCTATTTTTAGCAACAGCAGCCACGTTTTTTGGTCGGCAGTCATCATTTGTGCAATCGTTGTAGAGAACACCCCATAGATGAAGTGTGCAAAGTTTCAAAGCAATCCATTCAGTAGTTTCAGAGGAGAAGATTTTCAAAGAAGAGTTAACGACGACGGGCGACGACGACGGACGCAAAGTGATGGCAATAACTCACCTGACCCTTCGGATCAGGTGAGCTAAAAACCAAGCCCCCCTTTTTCAAGTAAAATGGTCCGGCCTTTAAAACATTTTCATCAAATGTCCAAAGCATAATGATTTCATTTTACTGAAATAAAGTTACATGTTAATTGGATTTTATTGTCATGACGAACTTAAAACTCAATACGACAAAATTGTTTTCTTCCTTTGTACAAAATAGCGGGAAAAGCTGAAAAACTTTCAGTGCAGATTCATTTACATGTGTTTGTGGAGAAACCTTGAACTAGATGAATGTTGATTAGGTTGACTATAGTCATAAATTTATACTGAGGAGTTCCTTGACCCTGAAAAAAAACAATTCCAAGGTTTCTGCTTCACAAGAAGATACTATTTTACGTGATTATAAAGATGAAATATGTGGTTTATTTTACAGATGTTTTTTGTTCTGAATGACGTTTCAAACTAACATGCTTTGTTTTACTTGTTCTTTCGTCCAAGTTGAAACAGAAATTGAAAAAAACCGAATAAAATAGATTATTTTGTGTATCAGTATAGATAAACATATGTAATCAATTATTTGAAACGGAATGTGCTCGATTAACAAATATACTGACACAGAATCACTACAGCCAATCTGTCTTGAAAGAACCGATTTTTATATTAAATTAATATTTGTCTTTATGTACACTTATGCAAACGATTTGTTTTAGTTTGCTTGCTAATGCGCGCATTTTGTTTAAATTACTATAATTCCTTTTAATTCAGTCAAAATGCACTATTCAGCCTGATATCTGGAATCCTGCTTTTTTATGCCCGTCGACATGTCGTCAGGGTCATTAAGTTTTACTCATGTCCATCCGTCCGTACGAATTTCCGTCAAACTTCGTACGGAAACCGTATAAATGAGAATGATTTAAAACTTTGTAGGATTGCTCAGTATGACAAACTGTACGTCATAAGCGACTTTCCGATCATTTGGATTTTTACTTCCTGTCTGGGAGTGGGTCGAGATGAAAATTTACGTGAAAATTTCCTTCAAGCTTTTGCCAAAACACTACATTAGAATGATTTGAAACGTGGTAGGGTGGTTCAATATGACAACTCTAGGTCCTTTACGACTTTTTCACCTGTCAGACTTCAACATCTTGTTTGGGGTACGGACAAACCGACATAAATGTCTGTACGAATTTTCTTCAAGCTTTTATCAGAAACCGTAAACAAGAATGATTTGAATCCTTGTATGATGTTCAGTTTGACAAACTGTACGTCCTTAGCGACTTTCAAACCTATAAGACTTCTTCCTGTTTGGGGTACGGACGAACAGACATATGTTCGTATGTTTGTACGAATTTCGGTCAAGCCTTTCTCAGAAACCGTAGATGAAAACGACTTGATATTTGGTAGGATGGTTCAGTGTGACACACTGTACGTCCAAAGCGACTTTCGGAATTGTCGGACTTTTACTTGAACTTCCTGTGTGGTGCCAGCGGGGGCATCCGTGTCCCATGAACACATTCCTTACATCGGGTCAGGTCGCTTTGCCCACAAAGCGGCTTGGATATGTGCCCTATGTGGTTTAATGGGAAGCCCTGTCAAAGTGGAAAGTCGTCAGGTTATAATGCGGAGAACCAGATCGCAAGCCATCGTGGTGCGCCGTCTTTGGAAAATGTTACTTCCCTCACAATAGTGATCAAATTAGAAGCGATATCATTTCAATTATAGGGGACGATTTCGGTTTAAATTAATGTTTTTCTGTACAATTGAATCAAATTGTATGAAAATGTAACAAATGATCGCAGCCGATTGAAATGTTTCAGATAGATCGAACGATATAGAAAAGCTAGTTTTAATGTCTGTTAACGCAGTATTTTGGTCAAGATAAAATGACAGGGAATGCAAATGCTGCAGGGATGCAGATGTTGTTTAACATGTGAGTTTTGTTCGTTTTATGCCCAGTCGACAGCATTTCAGTCATAATAAGGAAAAGACAACAACAAATTGAATTGTGTAGACCCACCCAAGACACAGAACGCATAAAATGTATATCTCCCAAATCGGACCAATGTACGACCACTAACCAGAGAGAAAATGAACAAACTCACAAAACAGGCCAATGTACCGTCAATGAACCATAAACCAATGTACTCGGAAAGTGACGAAACCCTCGGCCAAAACTTCACACATTCTGGAATCCTTACCTATGGTGATTGACAATGAAAAACCCTTACATAAGAGTATAAACACTTACTTTAGTGGGATATAACCAACCCATCCGTGCGGGTTCCGGGTGGCGAATAGGCCAGCAGCAGCGCTACGCTTGTCGGTAAAAGACCACTAAAGAGCGCCCAGAAACCTTACATCAGGTCAGGCCGCTTTGCCCTTAAAGCGACTGGGATGTGTGCCCTAGGTGGTGGAATGGGGCAGCCCTGGCCTGTCATAATGAATGCATGCTGGGGTCGTCAGCCTATAATGTGGAAAACCTGACCGCGAACCATTGTGGTGCACCGTGTTGGGAAAATGTCACGTTCCTCGCACGTTAAAGAACCCTGCTGCAGGTCTCGGTAAGAGTAGGACCCGTAGGATCCCTATGCAGGAGGTTAGATTTCCCGTCCCTACCCATCATTCCTTTTTTCCAGTGGCAGTCAAAACTCGGGCCTTGTGTCCCAATTTCTCCACTTTATCATCATTTCATGTTCATTGTATCACCATTTTCATGTTCATCGCCCGGATATAGCCAAAATCGTGCTGCTTGAGAGTAAAGAAATAACTAACTAACTAACTAACTAAGAGAAGGACCCGTAGGATTCCCATGCAGAAGGCTAATATAAATTTCCCGTCCCTGCATGTACCCATCACTTCTTTTTCAAGTGGCAGTCAAAACTCTCCTACCTAATTGGCCTGTGTCCCCATTAGCAATAACTAACTAACTAACTAACTATAACCAACCTTTATCCAGTTTTACATAAACGACACTTTCCCGTCTTAAATACAATGCTGGTTGAGCATACACAGACTGGGAGTTTAAAAATGGGGTTGGTTGGGAAACAAAGTAACTGCAAATTTTTAAGACTACGGAATACAAATTACAACATAATTCCAGACAATAAACTTTGCTACGCCTGACGCGCGTTTCGTCTATTTAAGACTCATCAGAGGCGCTCTACCAAAAATATTGAAAATGCCAAACACTATATGAATATGAACAGCATAGAACAGTAAAACCAAAAATACCAAACTGGGGGACCAAATTATTACTAAGATAATCAATCTATGTCTGGGGTAGAAAGAACCTTAGGGTTTAGACAATTTTGAAATTTAGACAGATAATTTAAAGCTTTGATGTTTTCTCCAACTCAAAAGTGTTGATGCCGGAGCGGGCTAACCTCGGGGAATTAAAACTCCACCAGCAGTGCTAACCTTCACGTGTGTTCGAAATACAAATTACAACAAAGTTCCAGACAATAAATTTTGCTACGCCTGACGCGCGTTTCGTCTATTTAAGACTCATCAGAGACGCTCTACGAAAAATATTGAAAATGCCAAACACCATATGAATATGAAGAGCATAGAACTGTAAAACCAAAAATATCAAACTGGGGGACCAAATTATTACTAAGATTATCAACCTATGTCTGGGGTAGGAAGAACCTTAGGGTTCCTCGCACGATAAAGAACGGGGAGGGGTGAGTAGGGGCGGACAATTAAGCCCATGTGGTGCTCTAATTCGCGATCCACAAAGGGATCACTTACGTGCATGAAGCGTGGCACTCTCCACACACGTTCGTTCACTATGGTTTGCTGTCAGGTTTTCCGCATTATAACCAAACGACCACAAGGGAAGGAGGGTGGTTATTTACTAGGGATGAAAAAAAAATGAAAAAAGGAGAGGTGCCAATGTGCAAAGACAAATTCAATTAATATCATGAAACAGCAAATTACATAAAAGCACAAAAAACAACTCTACAATCGTGGTTTGATGAAAAAGAATTAATTCGTAGATTCTTAAATTCGTGGTTTTGAAAACTGTCCACAGCATACAGATCAATGATAACTTTCTTTTCGTAGGGCATATATTCTCGTGGGTAAAGCCCACTAATGAAAACCACGAAAAATGATACCCCCACGAATAATAATGAAACCACAGTATGGTAAAGAAGGATCGGAAAATAAAAGAAGATAAAAAAAGAAACGTCTGGTCTTGTACTGATTACTGTCTTGTATTGGTAACTTGAGTATTTGTAAATACTATATAATGTCTTTGTATGTAGAGTCACATGTTCATTGTTTTTTGTATGTTTTTACATGTATATTTGTATTTGCTTAACGTACCTTTTTGGGGTTTTATTATGCAATAAAGTAAAATCCCATATTTTTCTACGAGCGCACGGTGTAGCTTTTATCAGAGTACTTAATTTTGCCAAATGGGAATCGGGTTTCTTACAACCATATTGTCAGCCAGCATCAAAGGGCTTTTAGTGTATAATGTAAGAAAGACGAGAAAAAAGTTGCCCTAGTAGGTTACTATTATTCTATTACATTTTGGAATTTCCTTTTTAAATAAATGGTATGGCATTTATGGACGTCTCACTTCTAAAAGACAAAGGAAAAGGTTTCCTATTTTGCATAAAGACATGCAATTGCAAAGACAAATATAAGAGCTTTGGAAAGGAGTAACCTTTGGGTTTAAGTGATGATAGTCTCTGATGCGTTAGAGGTTTAAAGGTTCTAGTAGAAACCCCCTTACCAGATCATATAATTTGTAAGAATTTTGAGAGATAAGCCGATGCAACATGTGAACAACTAATGTGTCAATGGCTTACGTCTGTAAGTGGCTTTAAGAAATCCCCATAAACACAAAAAATCAAATAGTATGCGCAAATCTATGTTGTATAAGAAAGGTTCTAAAAAATATGAAGACTATTCATCAAGCGTTTGGAAGGAGTAGTATTCAAAACGTTTGACGGACGGAATAATCAGGAAGTACGGACGGCAAAAAGGAGGGAAGCACGGACAGACGGGCGGACAAAAAAGGACGGGAGAAAGGACAGATGTACTGTACGGACAGAACAAACCATAGCACACGTCAATGGTTATAAAATTGAAAAGAAAATAATCATTTGGTCTGACAAGCCTGACATCGACAGTATGATATTGAAAATGCCTTTTTAAATTTTTTTATTCATTCGCATAAAACAAATTCGTGTACATGTAAAGAAGTTGCAACAAGCAGGAATTGCTTACCCTCCCGGGGCACTTATAACGCGTTGTTGGTTGCTATTTAGTACGTATTGTGTGTGTTTTATACCTCGCCACACGAAGAGGCGAGGTATTATGTTATAATCTCCGTTTCGTTTGGTTTCTGTCTGTCGAAAAGATGAACAAAACATACCATGATTCACATTACATTCGTTTTTAGAAGGCATTTACAAAGATAATGCTTTGTCCGGGAAACAAGTGAATATTCGGTTTTATTAGTTTGTAGCTTAAATAATCGTATCGAACACAAAAATAGTTATTTTAGTAAAGAGTACAAAAAGTATGAGGGAATTAAGGGGGAAAGGCAAGAAGCACGGACAAACGGACGGACGGAACAAACCATATACCTCGGGTATTAAAATGAAAAGAAAACGATAATTTGACCTGGTCGACCTAACGGTCTGACGATTTAACCAGTAGGGAGAGGCCTTGCTTTTTCTTTCTAAAAATGTTCTTGATCTGATTTTTTATGAAAAAATATTTTGGCAGCAATGAAGAAACAGATATTCTGTAGAAGGATTTCTGTCATATAAATAATTGGAGAAATAATATCTTGTCGCGAAACCTTTGAAAAAAATCAAATTCTGAACAAAAATTATTAATTGTAACGCCACTATAGGTTCATGTTGCACGTTATGGAAGTGACAAAATGCAGCTTTTCTCTTTCTTTTTTTTTTATTTCGGCATGGTTTTGTAAATAATTTATAATTTGTTACCGTTAACGTGAAATTGTATTATTAAGCAACATAGAACACTGTTTTATAAGTCAATCTTTGCACACCGTTTTTGAGTATTTTTCTTACGTGCATGTCTCAGAGAAATTCATGCAGTTTTGTCCAGATCCAATACTGCAATTGTTGCAAATCAACAAAACGCTTGTTTTTAACTTTAAATTTTGTCCAAGGCAGGGCTCTTCTCTAATATTAAAAAAGGTAAACATGTTAAACCTGCAACTCTATGGATCATGTATTCTAACTTCGATACAACATGTACAAGCCTGTGAAATGAGTTGGTTTTGATTTTTGTAGAAAAACGGCAATTTTTTACAACTTTTGTAAGCACTCTAAAGTGTTTAATTTTAACAGTGAGTGAGTGAGTGGGTTGATGTTTCAATGCTATAGAAGTTATTTAAAGACGATGAACATGAAAAGGGATGATAAAATAAACATGAGATGATGGGAATGGGGTGGGAAACAAAGAACAGTAAATTTGGAAGAACCACAGGAAAAGGGGAGAGATGGGTAGGGACGAAAAATTTAGCCTAGGTGGTGCACTGCTTGGTGGTCCACAAAGGGATCTTTAAAGTGCAAGAAGCGTGGCATTCTCCACACACGTTGGCCCACTATGGTCGACGGTCAGGGTTTCCGTATTTTTGACCTGACAACCCCTGCAGACGAGAGCCACCCTATTCATCTACCTATAGGGTACACACTTGGTCGCTCTGTGGGCTGAGCACTGACCCGGCTTCAGAATACCAAGACCCTTAGTCACCTTTTACGACAATCTAGGCTCTGCTGTGGGCCTATTCGCCTCCCAGGCCCATCACGGGACTTTATTTCAAACAAATAGCATGTTTAACTAGTGACATTAAAGTTTGTTTGAATAAGAATTGCTGTACATGTCTTGAATACGCACAAAATGTTCAAATTGGACGACTGTTATTGAATAGATGCAGTTTACTTATCATTTTTTTAATACTATGTTCTGGTTGTATAAAGAAGACAAAGCAGGAGCCTCACGATTATCATCAGATTTTTAATGCCCCAGTCACACATTCACTGATCAACACCACGGTTCCGCCACGGTCGAGGCCGAAAAATCCATTTTCCGTAGCCATAGTACGAGTTAGTACGGATCGATGCACAACGGAATATCTAGAATAACGGTAAATTTGGCGCCTTAGTTAGGTCGGATTAGTACGGAACTGTACAGTTCAACACGGTTATTGGACGGTTGGACACGAAATAGTATGTTTTAGATCGACTCATCCTCGGAAACCCAGGGGTTCTTCTCTCGCTTACTCATTCATCACCCCTGGGACATTACGCATGCAATGCTTCGTTTTTGATAGTTTTGTATCGAGCTTCCTGATTGGTCGCTTTACATTTTTCTAATGCGATTTTAACTTGTTTCTATATAGAAATAATATCAAGTTCAAGATCAGATCCTGAACTCGAAACGAAGCATTTCATGCGTAATGACCCAGGGGTGATGAATGAGTAAGCGAGAGAAGAACCCCTGGGTTTCCGAGGATGAGATCGACTGTGCTATGGTCAGTTTTCTACGATGTAAATAAGGATCAGAACGGAAAAGAACAGTCTTAATCGGAATAATGCGACACTCATCGGGGCTTTACGGCCGTTCACGATGATCATCGAAACACTAGATCAAGTAAAATTGGTTCAAATTTCGTTTACAAAAAAAAAATATATTAGACCCAACAAAATTTAAAGTATCATCGCTATTACCCCATAATAGTCAACTAGCTTTAGTGCCTTGTAAAAATAAATGGGATTTTTATTTCCTAACCAGAGCTCCCATAAATATGTGAAAATTATCATTAAGATGTTTAATGTATGCGCTTTATCATTGTTGTGCACATCATTTGAATTAAATATTTTAAATGTTCTTTAATATTAGTTATTCAATTCGTTCAACTTTCCGCAACTACGCGTAGTTTGTCGCTCTAAAAGCGCTTGCTTTTGATTTTAAAAATAATTCTTATGTAATAAATCATTGCTAAGGCATTTTTGTGCAAATTCCTGTCCATCTATCACGTGTCTGTAAGTATTGGATATTGAGAGAGTGTATCCGTACCCGTAATTAAATTTTTCAGGGCGGGGGTCAATCGAGGGTTCGTTTTGCAAAATAGTCCTTACTTGAATAGTGCTTAACCAAATTTTAGAATGTTTTTTCCTAGATTTTCAATTTTTTTCTCCAAAAGGGGCGGGGTGGGGGGTTGGGTCCGAACCTCTCGAATCCCCCCCCCCGGGGGGAGGGGGTAGACGGGTATGGTATCATTTAATCATTTATGAAGTTACATTTAAACACAGGATCAGCTGCTTCTGGCGTTTAGAGTTGAGAGTCAGTGTGTAACCTCTCTTTTACCCAATTCCAACTGGATCGGCTTTTCGTAAAAAAGAGTACCAGTTGTGACCATGTATATTTAAAAGATATTAGAATTCTCATACAGCTTACGTATATAAATCCTTAATACAGAGTCTCAAATAAACTTGAACAATTTCAATGAACAATAGCTGTCTAGATCTGAAGTTCAGAAAGTAAAGTAAAACTGACTTAACGTTTAACAGGTCGGGTCTTCTAGATTTCGTTTGACCTATCAATCAATCAAAATTGTAAAAAAATGACCTTTCTAATGGGGAAAAATGGTAAATTTTTTTTGTCGGTTTGATAGAAAATTTCCCAACATTAACATATATTCTTTAACTTCCTCGCTCATATTTCGCAAATACCAAATATCATTGGTTTAAAACGTTATTTTGTTTATCAAGGGTAAATTCTCCTTATAAAGTAATGTTTTGTTCCACTTATTGACTTCTATTTAATTTCGTGTATTGGTCAATGGAAAATCAAAAAGGTAAACATGGTCGTAAAATCTCCCTACTTGTCAAAGGTGTTTGGGGGGAAAAGTGTTTCTTTAATATGTATATTTTTAATATGACATTAATACAAATACTACAACCAATTTTCTCACCGCTCATTTTAAAGATTTGTTTTGCGAGTCATGTTTTATTTAATTATTTATTATAAAGCACGTGTTGGCGATCGTAGTTATTTATACTCTCTCAAAAACTATTGGTTGAAAGTTTGACGAAAACATTATCCTTAAAAGGTAAAATCTTCGACCTGTTTAACAGCACGGATGAGGAACGAAATGTGATACAGAGCCGGATCGTTTCCATAGCCTATCCGGCTTTAAATCCCTGAATCGGAGTGACTGGGGCATAATGGAAAATTTCTTAGATGAAATAAATATGTTTACTACATGCAACAAAAATAATATGACATAAGCATCAAATATATGAAATAGCCGGTTGATAAATGTGTAGTTAACCTCAATATATTATCGCAATTATTAAAATTATCTTCACAACAAATGTATATTACCATCTGGTACAATACTTTATATCACTGAAGTTTGTAACTGTAGCAGCGTGAGAATAATTGTCTGACAGATAGAAAAACACAGACTGGACGAGATGCAAATGATATATTCTTATCAACAGATTTTTTTACAAACTCTGGAACGTAATAAAAACGACCACTGTGATAATCGCGGATTTTAAAGATCAGCGGAATGCTAGTTATTGCGCGATTCTTTCTACATTAAAGTTGATTCGAATTCAGAAGGGGGTCTTGGTCTATCTTTTATATTGATAATTAAATATATATATTGATGATTAAATAAGGTTATTCTTCTCTATTTGTAATTAAGGGCTTTGTGTTGTTCAAACAGATATGAGTGTTTTATTTTTTTAGAATACACATGCAAAGTCATTTAAAAAGCCCTCATAAATGTATAAATAGCAAATGACGAATGCGACGTCGGTTTTAGGCAAGGATTTTCTGGGGAAGGCCTGGGATTTTTTTGAAAAAAATTTCCTGGCCCGGATTTTCACTGAAAAAAAAAATTGCCCGGACCTGGGCTGAAAAAAATAATCTGACCTTGATTTTGGCCTATCTGAAATAAATAAATATTTCCAAAAAAAATTCTTGCTCAGCATGTATGTGAAAAAAATAATCCGGCCCGCGAAATTTCCGGCTCGAGGAAAAATCCCAGCCTCCCCCCAGAAAATCAAATGGTCCGCGCCTTATACGAATATATTTAAAAAGGATTACAGAAATGCAAAAATGGGGTGTGTGACAAGATGCAGATGACATAATTAAAAACATAAGATTAGATCTGTCACAAATATATACAGATAAGGGCTTCAATGCGACAATTATTAGAAAACGGGTGCAGTGAAAGCCCATTTTCATTTAATCGAGAAAAAAAACACAAGAAAACAAGTATGTTTTTATGTATACATGTTATATTCATCAATGTTGATTTTCTTTTAGTTAACAAACTAATTACAAATCCATTGTCTATTGCAAATTGTCAATAAATGAAGTTAAATAATTGCCATGTGGAAAATTAGGGCGATTTATATTATACCGGCACTGGGACCTTTTTAAGTGCATATCTCCTGACATGTATAAGATCGATGGGGTCTACAGAAAATGAATTATAGGTATTTCATAATAATATGAATAGAAACATTGGCGTTTAAGCGGACAGACAGACGAACACAGTGAAAACAATTGGGCTTCCGCGTCCTTGATGCAGGGTTCTTATTAACTTAGTGGAATATTTTTGAATCCAAAATGGCACACTTATTGCCGATCGCAACCTGCTGATGTTTTTGATGCGTGAAAAATGAATACAGCCAAAACTATTCATAAGTTTGATTTATAGTAATTGTTTTAGACTTTCTCTTTAAACATATTATTTTTAATTATTTCTCATTTAAAGATAATTGTCTTAGCAGGTACAAATTTACTGATTGCTGCAGGAGTTAGAATGTGTTTCAGTCAGGTTAATTAAGAGAATAAATAATACAGAGGGACTTGTAACTTATAGTTAGTAACAAAGAAATTAAAGATTACATGTAATAAATTAATTTTCTTATTTTTATGACTCTCAATTTTCGTTGATCTCTTTCTTGTTTTGCATTTTTCTCGTAAATGTGCGGCAAATTATAATAGAAGTAAAAGTAGAATTTTGGCTAAATCATGTAAATGTTATATAGTAGTATATTATGTCTATAGTTAGTAGTTTTATGTTCCATCGTGTTTTATCAATATAATCACAACATAAGTAATCTTCCCGTTTTCTTTGTGCAGTATACATATGGTATAGAAGCCACAAATTTGGTGGCATTGAAATGAAAATATATTCGGCTCGCAATCAGCCAGAAACGGTTAACAAAACATTCTACGCTTAAAAACTTTGATTATTTTATTACATTTATATCATCAAATATACCAATAAATTTTAATACTTTTTTTGTCGTTGAAATGTCCGATTATAAAATTCAGAATTTTTTAAAATACTGTGTTTCTTTCCTTGTACATTGTACTGCACATGGTCGGTATCATCGATGCTGGATTTGGCTTTTCTGTTCAATCATTTTGGGGTTTGTGTACTTTTTGTTTTAATTTGACCTTTCAATATTTTGATTCAAATGCTGCTGATGAGAGGTTATTCCTTGAAATATGTATCTACAGCCTTACCAAAATACCCAATCTATACCGAATTATGTAACAATACATATAATTAACATCATCCTTTTTCATGTATTGATGTTTTTCTGCAATTTATCTGTATCATAAAATAACCACATGTATTCAAAAATTTATTGTTTTATTATTTAGTTATTGAGTGAGTGAGTGAGTGAGTTGGTGTTTTACGCCCGTGCAACGCTATATAGGTTATTTACAGGCGATGAACATGAAAGGGGTGATAAAATGAACATGAAACGATGATGATAAATGAAATATGGGGGTGGGATGGGAAACAAAGGACCGGTAAATTTTGAAGAACCACAGGAAAAGGGGAGAAGTGGGTAGGGGCAGAAAATTTAGCCTATGTGGTGCACTACTGGGCGGTCCACAAAGGGGTCTTTTACGTGCATGAAGCGTGGCACTCTCCACACACGTTGGCCCACTATGGTCGGCGGTCAGGGTTTCCGTATTATAGACCTGACAACCCCCGCGGACGAGGGCCACCCTATTCAGCCACCTAGGGTACACACTTGGTCGCTCTGTGGGCTGAGCACTGACCCGACGTCAGAATCCCAAGACCCTTAGTCGCCTCTTACGACAAGCTAGGCTCTGCTGCGGGCCTATTCGCCACCCGGGCCCCGCACGGGACTAGTTATTGAGTGACATGGTTGACTTTTGAAGTCAAGCATGATAAATAGATAATGTACAACTTTTTTAAATGTGGGTACGTATGATTAAAGCCATTTCCCATGTACCTTATGCATGTAATGATCGCGTGTATACCGTCATTGATACTATTTTAAAAACAGTAATATAATTAATAAAAGTAGTTAATTTTTATGCAGAAAATGTTTTCATTTTTTAAACTGTTTCTGTGCAGAGAAAATTATATTGATAAAAAAATCGAATCATTCAACGTATAACATAGGGGAGATAACTGATATTTATCATTCAAGACAACAATGTTTGTCTCCCCTTAATGGACACACCACTTCGTGTTAAAATAATTTTCATGAAAACGTGGTGATATGTACAATATTATGTTATACTTTTTTAGAAAGATAAAAGATTAATAGTTCGTCGAAGCTTAGCCCGAAGGTCCACAAAAGATTTAAAAAGAAATAGTTTGAGGTTAAAGGTGGAAATTGTGATATTTCACCATGTATTCGAAAATTTTTGTGTGTTCCTTTAAAATGAAAATTTTCTCTTGCTGGTAGTATTGTTAAACACACTTAAGTCTTTTAAAAAATCTTAAAACATTCATTTAAAAAGAGGTCGAAGATTGTTTTTAGCAAAGATTTCCTTATATTATTGTATACTGTAATTTACCAACGCTATATTACAAAACACAATAATATAAAAAATTACAAAATATTGTAATTTAAGCCTTATATTATTCCCTGCAATAATATTATCATTTGTTGTAATATTACGTGCCGTAGTAATATTACAACAAATAGTAAGTGCCTGGACTGATTATTGTTTTCTTCCTTTTCACGTTCAATTGTTGAATTTGCACTTAGGTTCAGTTGTCAGTGCGATGTTAACCTATAATCTTATTTGTTTGGGATATATTAATATTGTCATATTCTTTCTGTTGTTCTCTAGTATATTATTTAAATTTGATCAGTATTTAGTGGAGCTGATTTTATTTCAACATGCTGTAACCGGAGCCGGAAATAGATTATTGCATATTATTGTAGCTAGCTGAACATTTATTTCCTTCTATACAATAGTTATTCCTGCAATTCATTTTTTCTCACACTTAACTTCACATAACTTCAGAGACATATTTTGTCCGATTGGTCAAATTTTAGTTCCCCTTATGTATTGAATTGAAAGAAATACACACAAGTTAAAACAACAAAAGTTTTTTGTACAGTTTTTCTTTGTCGGATAACTTTAATCAATTTCTTTTAATTTCTGTCATTTTTTTTTGGTAAGTTTGTAGTATTTTACAATTTACCCTGAGTACTCAAATATGTCGCGTTTCGTTTGAAACAGTTTCTCTTTTTCTTCACATATCTCCTATTTACAGACAAATATCTTGTTTAACTCAAAGAATAATCAAGACAGGAAAAAGGTCAGACGAAAACACGTCACAAGTAAAAAAAAAAAACAACCAGGAACTCTCGAAACGTTACCGAAAAAGGATTTTACCCATTCTTCTGTATGTGGGTGCGGACGCCGGGGTATCAAATAAGCCCCCCCCCTCCTGATTTTCGTGAGGTGAGCTTAACAGAAGAAATTAAATTTCAAACACACAACTTAAAAAATGAACATGTTTGATGTTAATTTGGACACATCTTTTACATGCTTTCAGTTGCCAGGAATTGACAAAGAACCATCAACTTCAACATCCTGTCATAGTGACAACAATAATATTTCAAGCCAGGTAAGATAGAAATAAAACATAAACAATATTCAAAGACAAACTAAAAGGTTACTACTGGGGTATATGAACAACCTATCAAGTTTTAAATCATTCTCATGAATGTAATGGTATAGCCCCGAACAGGAAGTAGATGTTGTCGCGAGTGCATAAAAATGATTATTTCCAAGGTTGAATTTCAATACATTTTGTTAGAAAATGCGCAAAATATTGCCATGCTTTTTTTTACAAATAAAGTTTCAAACACACACACACACAAACAATGTTTGATGTTAATTTGGACACATGTTTTACATGCTTTCAGTTGCCAAGAATTGACAAAGAACCATCAACTTTAACTTCCTGTCATAGTGACAATTTTAATAAATCAAGCCAGGTAAGATAGAAATCAAACTTAAACAATCAATATCCAAATAAAAGGTCACGAAGGTGTTAAGCTACTACTGAAAAATATGACCATACCAAGTTTCATATACATTGTAGGACTAATCAATCAGTGATTCTGAACTTCTGAAAGTATTTTTAATTTTGTCAGATCAAACATAACTTTGGTACACGTGTGCTTACATTTTAATACAAAATTTCACAAAACTTTGATGCCAGACCGAGTCAAACAGTAAGTAGATGTCCGAAAAATCTAAAAGTCACAATAAAGAATATAGAGTTTGTCATATTGAACCATTCTAACAAGTTTCAGATCATTCCTGTTTCTGTTTTTTTGAGAAAAGGTTGACCGATAGACATACTAACATTTGTTAAACTTATTTCCCCCTAACATGTTGTCGCGAAGGCATGAAAACGATAATTTATAAAGGTGAATTTTACATTTTTTCAGTTGCTAAGAAATAATGAAGAACCATCAACTTCAACTTCCTGTCATAGTGACAATATTAACAATTCTAGCCAGATAAGATAGAAATCAACTAAAACAATATCCGTAGATTATTACTGCAGGAGCACAGAGAAAAAACTCTTGAAATTGATCTGAATGAATGCTAATGCAACCGCAAACCAAATATCAGTGATGTATTATAACTACCTCATGTTAAACGAGCTCGAGAAAAAGGTTTACATTGACCAAATAAGTCATGGACTGTGACTGCATAGGCATACAAATAAAACAATGATAAAAGTGATCTGTACTGATGATAATACGACTGCATACTAAATATCAATGATGTGCCATAACTTTATCACATAAAACAGACTAAACCAAAACTTTTTTGTGGACGCCACTGCCGCTGCTACTGTCAGAAACACCAGTCGCAGGCGAGACAAAAACTGGATATAATTTTTTAGTCAATCCAACCTTAAACAAAAAGTTTAAGTCTAGATCTGACAGTTTCCGTGCTTGAAAAAATATATAATATGGAAAATAATCAATCAAATGGCTCCACATATTAAGACTATTTACAAGCAAATATCTGAAGGTTATACAATTAACACAATAAAAAAGTGTATGAGAGCAATGCAAACTGCAGTCAAAACCTACTATTTTTGTTTAAATTCGATATTTTTACACTATTGATGGTCCTGTTCAAAATTGAAGAGTTCCATCTGCCATTCTGGTTTTTGATAGCTATATCACATTCTTGTTTTTTCCAGGAACAGTTTTTTTTCATCAAGGATTCTTTAAAATAGAGTTTAATTTCACGTATTTCCTCATCACTCCATTTCTTTCTGGCATGTCTGGATTTACCTTTGTGTTTACATTTAAAAAATTGAAGCCATCTTCACTGCTTTCAAAATCAAATGTTGATTCTTCTCTATCCTGGTGATGGGTACTCCTTCATCATTTTCCTCTTTTTCATTATCATCCTCTTTATAATCTTCTAACTATATGCATAACAAATGAGTGAGTGAGTTGGTGTTTTACGCCCGTGCAACGTTATAAAGGTTATTTACAGGCGATGAACATGAAATGATGATGATAAATGAAATATGGAAGTGGGGTGGGGAAACAATTTATAATCTATCTTCTACCAAATCTTTGCAAAACAAAATTAAAAAAAAAACAAAAAAAACTTTCAGACTGGAAGTAAAACAGCAATTGATTGAATTGGAAACATTGATCCTGGAGGACACTTCAAAACTTGCACACCCTGGCTGTGGGAACAAACAAGTAATGAGCCGAAACATTTTGAAGGAGACATCATGAATGTATAGATTACGAACAAATCATTGGTAGAAAGATTGCAATCTGGACGAATCAAAAAGTGGATATCAAGTATCACAAACAACGAAATCGTGCCAGAAAATGTTGCAAAATCAATCTTCTTTGTGACCACACATACCTTTCAAACTACAAAGTTATTATGATGCAAGTCAACATGATGTTTCAATAGTTAGTTAGTTAGTTATTGCTTTACTCCCGTCCCGTGCGGGGCCCGGGTGGCGAATAGGCCCGCAGCAGAGCCTAGCTTGTCGTAAGAGGCGACTAAGGGTCTTGGGATTCTGACGTCGGGTCAGTGCTCAGCCCACAGAGCGACCAAGTGTGTACCCTAGGTGGCTGAATGGGGTAGCCCTCGTCCGCGGGGGTTGTCAGGTCTATAATACGGAAACCCTGACCGCCGACCATAGTGGGCCAACGTGTGTGGAGAATACCACGCTTCATGCACGTAAAAGACCCCTTTGTGGACCGCCAAGTAGTGCACCACATAGGCTAAATTTTCCGCCCCTCCCCACTTCTCCCCTTTTCCTGTGGTTCTTCAAAATTTACCGTCCCTGTGTTTCCCACCCATCCCATATTTCATTTATCATCATTCTTTTCATGTTCATCGCCTGTAAATAACCTATATAGCGTTGCACGGGCGTAAAACACCAACTCACTCACTCACGCTTTACTCCCAAGCAGCACGACGGCTATATCCGGGAGATGAACATGAAATTGGTGATAAAATGAACATGAAATGATGAAGTAGAGGAAATGGGGACACAAGGCCAATCGGGTAGGAGAGTTTTGACTGCCACTGTAAAAAGGAGTGATGGGTAGGGACGGGAAATTTAGCCTCCTGCATGGGGATCTTACGGGTCCTACTCTAACCGAAACCTGCAGCAGGGTTCTTTAACGTGTAAGGAACGTGACGTTTTATCCCAATACGGTGCACCACTATGGTTTGCGGTCAGGTTTTCCGCATTATCGCCTGACGACCTCGCATCTCTCGAAGTCGGGGCTGCCCCATTCAACCACCTGGGACACACATCCCATTCGCTTTATGGGCAAAGCGGCCTGATCCGATGTCGGGTTTCTGAGCGCTCTTTAGTAGACTTTTACCGACAAGCTTAGCGCTGCTGCGGGCCTATTCACCACCCGGAACCCGCACAGGTGAAATTATTAAATTCAAAGATTCAATCTTTTCAAGATGCTGAATAAGAAACCAGAGGCAGATGGTCTAGGCGCAAAGTCAATATGGATGCCCAGCCAATGCCCTGACACGGAGGCCAAAGAAAACATGGCAGTTGTGATTGTAAGTAACTATTGAAGTTAAATGCCTTTTTCGCAAAGAAACAACTAAATTTTCCATAAGTTGACATTTTTGATTTGATGACTAGGTGTGAGATATGTGTAACGTGAGGCATCTTGATTTGCTAATCCTCCATCAGATGACTTCATTTTTGTAAATGACGATTTGAATAAAACAGCTCAACATGTTCAAAATGTTTATGACGTACATGTACTACATCACACCATACTAGCATTTTAAACATCTAGAGTCTAGCTAGCTTTAAGAGAATTTTAACGCAACATGAACCATGTTTGATTAATGAAGAATTAAATAAGTACTTCTCGGAAAAGCGGTATTAATCTTCCACTCATGGTATAATTTTGTGCTCCACACACAAATAGACATAAAAAGTTATATTAAGTACTAATTAAAGATCAGTCTGATCGACTCCTTTCCATATATTCATAATTATACTCTTAAATTATAAAGGCTGGCTTCTTACAGCTGCCTGGTCAACTAATTATCTTATATCATCATTGCCGGACTTATGCATGTATAACTTGCATTTCTTATATATTGCAGGGAGCTTTTTGTCACTGCAAAAAGCACCTGAAAAAGCAAGACGGGGAAGCCCTACCTGACTTCTGGTCATCCTTCAAGGATTTTCTAGAACAAGTCCTTGAAGATGAAAGTTTTAATAAGTGGAAGGACCTAAAAGAGGAGGAAAGAATAGAGAGAGTCAATAGGTGAGAAATATATGCATTTTGAAAGCAGAGAGTGAGTGAGTTGGTGTTTTACGCCCGTGCAACGCTATATAGGTTATTTACAGGCGATGAACATGAAAAGGATGATACAATGAACATGAAATGAGGATGATAAATGAAATATGGGGGTGGGATGGGACACCACATCCTCGGAAACCCAGCGTTTCTTCTCTCGCTAACTCATTCATCACCCCTGGGACATAACGCATGAAATACTTCGTTTTTGATAGTTTTGTATCGAGCTTTCTGATTGGTCGCTTTAGATTTATCTGATGCGATTTAAACATGTTTCTTTATATAAATTATATCAAGTTCAAGATCAGATCCTGAACTCAAAACGAACAATTTCATACCAAATGTCCCAGGGGTGATGAATGAGTAACCGAGAGAAGAAACCCTGGGTTTCCGAGTGATGAATGAGTAACCGAGAGAAGAAACCCTGGGTTTCCGAGGATGGGGACACCAAGGACCGGTAAATTTGGAAGAACCACAGGAAAAGGGGAGAGATGGGTAGGGACTGAAAATTTAGCCTATGTGGTGCACTACTTGGCGGTCCACAAAGGGGTCTTTTACGTGCATGAAGCGTGGCACTCTCCACACACGTTGGCCCACGATAGTCGGCGGTCAGGGTTTCCGTACTATAGACCTGACAACCCCCGCGGACGAGGGCCACCCTATTCAGCCACCTAGGGTACACACTTGGTCGCTTTGTGGGCTGAGCACTGACCCGACGTCAGAATCCCAAGAGTCTTAGTCGCCTCTTACGACAAGCTAGGCTAAACAAGTGAAAAATTTTGGAAAAATCCAGAAAAAAGGGCAATATCTCCTACATCAATTGTGTGATCTTCTAATAACTTTCAAAGCAGGTAGATCTTGAGATGCTGATCACTTTTGTCTCCCATCAGAATTTTGATGTCTGTAACCATTTTTGAGTTATTAGCAAACAATTGCAATTTACACCTATATTCTATTTGTAGCCATGGCGGCCAAATTTTTTGACAAATCAAAAATCTTAACATTAGAATTGTAGCATTTATGCTATTTAACAACTGTGCCAAGTTTTGTTGAAGTTGGATGTATGGTGTCAGACAAGTAAATCTTTGGAATTTAGGGGGAAAGAAATGACAAATTTTAAATTTTGACGAATCCTTAAAGAAATTGTTCTACTGCTTTGACCTTATTACATGAAATGTAGCTCTTGATCATCCTCGGAAACCCAGCGTTTCTTCTCTCGCTAACTCATTCATCACGTGATGAATGAGTAACCGAGAGAAGAAACCCTGGGTTTCCGAGGATGGCTCTTGATGAGCTTAATCATATTTTAAAATATCATGTATAGTTTTCAAGATATAGGGCTAAATAAGTGCAATTTCTTTTAAAAAAATCCAGAAAAAGGGCAATAACTCCTACATCGGTTGTTGGATTGTCTTGAAAATTTCTGGGCAGGTAGATCTTGAGGTGCTGATCACTTTAACCCTATGCCAGAATTTTGATATCTGTGACCGTTTTTGGGTTATTTGTCAAAAAACTGTATTTGACCCCCCTGCTCTATTTTAAGTAACAGCGGCCATGTTTTTTGACGTATCAAAAATCCCAACGCAAACTTTTTGCACAATACCCTAAAAACAACCATATTAAGTTTGGCTGCATTTGACCAAGCAGTTTCAGAGAAGATGTTTGAAAAAAGCTGACGGACGCCAAGTGATGGCAATAGCTCACCTGACCCGAAGAGATATTGTATTTTTAGCATAACTTAAACAAGCCCCTGTGGTGTGACGTCCTAGGGAGTTTTTATGGTACCTAAACCCCCAGTTTCAAAGAGATCATTCAAAGAAATATAACTAAATTGGCCTTAATAACTCCACATGACGCTTGTTTAAGCTATATGGAGGGGTGAGGCACGTTGTGTAACAAAATATTTTATCCTAATTCCTGCATTTGGACCAGGTCCATGTAGGTGAAAAATATTTATCTCCATAATACTTAAGTCAATCTCACCATTTTCGTCACATTGATGTTTCAATATAATGTCGAATCAGTTTGATTCATAAGAAGAGTGAGCACATCTATAGATGTCAATCGTCTTCGCCGCCATCATAAATCACGTCACTCTTTCCTCTAATGTACCTTTTTCCACGAGAGAAGCGGAAGGTAAACGGAAGAGCATTTAGTGTCAAAAAAATAAGACGGAAGGTCACCTGATTCTCTTTCGTTGCTAAGAAAACACCGCCCTGATGAATGAGTAAGCGGATGTCTCCAACTCAAATAAAGCTTCAGGATGGTTCGAAACTTCCAATAATATACTGGATAATATGTTAACAATGATTCTTCAGAGGTGCTTTAGCCAAAACGATAAATGCCAAAAATAAAGTCAGAAATTAAAACCACAAAGTATGAAATCTATATTACCAAACAACCAGTCATACCTACAAATATTTAAAACAATTCTTTGCCATCATCTCAGCATTGATGAAAAAAGCAGGATCTATGTATACACTTAACATAAAATATAAATTTGTTAATACCACCACTCAAAAGAATATGTAATACATACTAAATCCATACTCTTATGATAAGGGGGCTATATTGCAATAACCTTGTCTGTCCATCCATCTGCCCTTCCATCAGTTACAACTTTGGAAACAGATTTCTCAGGTTCTGCTAAAAAGATTGATTCAAAGTTTGGTACACAGCTTCAGCACAATGAATAAAAATCTGCCTCCTCTTTCCAAGTCAGTCAAATAACTACTTCCTGTTTTGTGACCCGACTTGATCTATTGAAAGGTAAAAATAGAAAATTTTTCGTCACAGACTTTCAGCTTCTACTAAAAGATTGATCTCAAATATAGGGCTGTATTACAACCACTTGTAATGAGCCTCCCCTTTCCAGGTCACACAAACATAGACAAATCGTGAGGTAACCAGCCGAAACACATATTACTCCCATCAATACATCCTTCACAGTAACAAGATGTAGGGCGAACCACCACTTTACCATCACTTTTTGAGAAAACAGCATGAACTGACATGGTACCAGGAACTGCTTTCCAAACTTTGTTGTTAATGTAGTTTGACATAGAGTCGTATTCCTCCTGGTTATAAAAGAAATAAGAAATCCCTTTTTCATTGCTGTGAGCCCTATTGTAAAAATCGTGAGCGTCTTGTATTGTAGCTTTTCCCTGCTTAACAGCCTCTGCTGCTCTCCGTTTACACGTGCCACCTATTCCGTCACAAGGGCCTTTTCCATGCCCTGTTTCAAAGTAATTCCAATTGGCGTTTATACCAAACATATCTTTGTGGTTAGCAACAACATTAAATATGTATCGATTACGATACTGTGACGAAGGGCTGTCGGTCCAGTAGTGAACAGTTTTTATATCAGGAATATTTTCTTTCAGTAAAGGAATTAGCTTGTGTAATATAGTCAAAACGGCAGTGCTATTGTGGTGGTTAAGATCGGATATGAACACAAAGTTCTTGCGCTCTAGTACGCCACCTTCCACTAATCTGTAGTATGCCACTACTGGATGTAGTGAAACTGAAGTGGCATTCCAGTATGCTGGTTGGGGTTCGTCCATTGTCTGACACGCAAAATTTTCAGCGAAATCCATTTGCACGACAACATGACCCACTTGAAGATTTTCTTTTAGCTTATAAATTGCGGAGTATTGTTCGGATATGCGAACCGTGGGTTTACGAAACAAGTCATATTCTTTCAAAATATGTTTGATGAATTCTTCCTTTGACATTACTGCTTTTACTATACGCATTTTCTTATTTCCATCTATCTCAACACGTTTCCATTGTTCAAATTCCTTATGTGAATTGTCAAGATCAGAAAGCTTCATCTCCATATCCTATAATGTTACCGTTCTTTTGGCAACCTCTGGATTAACTGAGATTTCAATTCCTAGATCCTTTAAGCATTTCAGTTTCAGGGCCATGTTTTGGTGGATTAGGCATAGACAGGTGTTCCTTGAAAGAAGCGATGTTGTTCTGATGTTCTTTGGGCGAAGCTTACAGAAGGCGGAAAAGGATATCTTTTTATTTCTGTTTTCCATTGAAAATCGTTCATGCAAATTTACTAAATAATCACTGAGGATTCTTATCTGTTTCTTTTCTCTGTCGACTTTCACGGCGTCATTTTTGCCTGGCATACATCTACTGATGTCATCTCTCTCAAAGAAATTCTCAACTTCTGCCTTTACAGCAGTAAACACTTTTTCATTTCTACGCATTCTTGTTATAACAGTTGCTGTACTTAATTTCCGAAATCTGTTTCTATTTAGATTAATCTCGTTCTTCAACATTCTTCCCATTCTGTATTTTTTCATTATGCCCCCACAGATGATTTTGTCAACGCATCGCTTATCATATTCTAGACGACACTTATCACGCGAAGCCTTCAGCTCCTGTAGCAGACTGTTGCCCATTTCTAGTCGCTTAACAACTGCTTTTGGCATCTGTCGAGGAGTTAATCCAGCTGAACGAAGCTGGAACTTGGTTTTGGATCTTGGAGTAGATGTATTTTCTAAACTCTCATTCTGATTTGGGGTATTGCACGGGTTTACTGGCTGCACAGGATTCTGTCGTTTTTTCAGCCTTTCAAACTTTTTCTGCCACTTTTTGGTTAAACGGATCTGGTTTTTCAACTTTACGGACAGCTTTTCAGTTTGATATTTTGCTTTACGTAATGCTTTTGACCTCTTTTTGGTTGGGATACTCTTTGTTCCAAAATCAAACTTTACAAGAATTTTGTTCGTTGAGGATCGAGTTGCAGTTGAACACTGTGTGTTTGAGGTAGAGGGTGTAGACTGACTTGTGCTAGAGGTTTCATCAGATTGCAATAAAGTTGTACTAGAAACTGCTGTTTCTGTTGGTGGGTTATTGTTTTTTCTTTCTTTTTTTGTCTATACTTTAAACAATATTGTTTATTTTTCTCTCTTCTTTTCTTTAATTTTTTCTTGGACAATTGTGCAGCAGGGCCACGATTAGCAGCAGCCCGTAATCTTTCTTTTTGTAGGTAATTTGGATCTTTTTTTTTCTTCCTTTCTCTGTATTCTCTCTGGATTTGTGCTCTTGTTTTCCCCATACTGTAAAAAAAAAACAGGTATTACAATTTTACTTGAATGTTAATAAAACATTTTTATATATAAAATCAGAATACATATATTCATTCAAGATGACACGATTATCCAATAAATGGTAACAAAAGCATGAAAGTACAACATGATATAGTAGTCTAATTTCACTTCAATGTAACAAAGTCAACTAATTAACTAATGACTAAATGGAAAAATATAACATTTTTACGTTTGGAAATTAATGTGAAAATTGGTAAGTGAAAACGTATATGTAAAAGGTCACTTTCAGCATAAAAACAGATACGTTTCTGCAAAAAACCAGATACGTTACCTACTATTCAATACCAATACCGATAAATAAACTTCATGTAATTGAGGTGAAATTTATTTTTATTGGAGTTTGATTAAGAATATTAAGATTTTGACATAAAATCTCAAATGCAAGGAAAATTGTGGTAAAGTGAAAAAGATGAAAATTCAAACAGATATGTTACTTTTGTTGGGTTAAACGACATAAACCATTACATTGTAGCATGAAGCATTTGAACGTAGGTTAAACATATGCGTATATTGATACAAAAACTTTAGAAAAACGTGAAAAACCTTAGCGGGACCAAATGACCAAAGGAGGAAAAACTATATTACACTTACTTGATGTAAAAATTAGGGTTTGACCTTTACATGTAACAAATGTTATTTATTTTCCTGATAAGCCGGAAGTTAACAACGTGGAAGACGTTATAATTAAAGAGTCAAATGCGTGATAACGTCATTTTCCGGGTTTAAAACGTCAGACAATTTATAGTAACGAATCTGTTATTAACGTATCTGTTCATGATTAACAACATTACTGTCTAAAAAAATATTATTTACATTTTGAAGAATCAGTCAACTGTTTTTCAAACTTAACAACTTATTTATTATTCAAATGGGTTTATATAAGGTTCTCCTATTCGTACTTTGGCACACATTAGACATTATTAGTAATGTATCTGTTTGTTTTTGTTTGTAACACTCCAAAGTCGCTGTATTCATGTATTCGTGCCACAAACATAAGTAGACATAAGCAAAAACGAACAACTTACCTGAAAGGTATATATATGCAGGTCTATTTTAAATCGTTTACTCCAAGTTTGGCAAATTCTGTGAACTTTAATGTCAAATTGAAAATCTGTGACGTATCTGTTCCCCATTTTGGCGACCCCGAAATATTGAAATTAAAAAAATATATATGTTACAACTTGTTTTTAAAGCCGCATTTCATGGAAAGTCCATTACTTATATGATATAAAAAGACATTTTTATTCTACACACCTTTTCTATTGAAACTTTAACACCCCTTAAAAACATAATACCCTTTTGACGACACTTTCAAATCGCAGGAAAACAACTTTTTAAAATGCTAGAAGTCGATAAAAAGTAAGAATAAAACCATGGTATAGTTTAAAATATAAATCGACAACCTCATTGGGTAAAACAATATATAGGAATGTTTCTTAACTCATATATTAAAAAAATATATTTCGACCGACAGGCACATATCATATTTGAACTAATTTGTAAAGAATCTGCCATTACTGAATAGGGATATTGATCTTTCGACTCAATCTTGTACTTAAAGTTCAGGATCAGAATGTTGATTTTTACTTACCTGTGACTTTCGACCGAATGTTTTATTAACTCAATGTTATTCAGAGTGTTATTGGTATTTTCGAACCATCTTGAATCTGTGTTTGGGTTGAAGAAAGAAATTCGATTTGCCCCATTACGAGTGATGGAACTGCATTGAAGCTTCGCCGATTTAAATATGTCAAAGGAGCTACATTATTGTAGCTAACGTAATGGCATTTAGAAGGCACACATGTTTTACTTTCCCCGACTCACTAGTTATTTTCATATCTATCCTGGCGCCACACATGATCAGCAGTCTTCGATAATGCAAAAATATGAAATACATATTGTTGATTTGAATTATTTCCAATTTTAACCACTCAACGTAATAAAACAAGGTGATTTACCTAGTCGTTCTAAGGATACCCCTACTCTATCATTCTGAAAATAAAAAAATTGTCTTTTTCCTACCTTAATCAGTCTAGATCGCAATGGAAGAGGGCGGTTTGGCGCCATAAAACCTGGTTTAACCCACCTTTCCGTTTGAAATGCTTGTACCAAGTCAGGACCATTGCGATCTCCATCAATTCTCCGGTATGACTGATTCGTTTTTGTCGTTTTCTCTGGACTGTGAGATTGATCATTCAAGTTCGGTAGTTTTGTTATTACCTTTATTTATTTAAGTCTGCTCAGAAAGCAGGAAGTAGATGTGAGAATGACCTAAAAAGGAGTGGCACGTTACGTCTCATCAACGCGTTAGTTGGTGTTTTACGCCCGTGCAACGCTATAGAGGTTATTTACAGGCGATGAACATAAAAAGGATGATAAAATGAACATGAGCTGATGATAATAAATGAAATATGAGGATGGGGTGGGACACAAAGGATCGGTAAATTTTGAGTGTGTGAGTGAGCTGATGTTTTACGCCCGTGCAACGCTATATAGGTTATTCATGAAAAGGGTGATAAAATGAACATGAAATGATGATGATAAATGAAATATGGGGTTTGAGTGGGACACAATGGACCTGTAAATTTTGAAGAACCACAGGAAAAGGGGAGAGGTGGGTAGGGGCGGAAAATTAAGCCTATATGGTGCACTACTTGGCGGTCCACAAAGGGGTCTTCTACGTGCATGAAGCGTGGCACTCTCCAAACACGTTGGCCCACTATGGTCGGCGGTCAGGGTTTCCGTATTATAGACCTGACAACCCCCGCGGACGAGGGCCACCCTATTCAGCCACCTAGGGTACACACTTGGTCGCTCTGTGGGCTGAGCACTGACCCGACATCAGAATCCCAAGACCCTTAGTCGCCTCTTACGACAAGCTAGGCTCTGCTGCGGGCCTATTCGCCATCCGCGCCCCGCACGGGACCATTGTGGCAAGTAAATTGATATTATTTATATGAAAATTTTAGCAATTGTTGTGTAAAAAACAAAATATTGTAGTAGTATTCTATATCTTAATTAAACATGTGTACATTTTTTTCCCATAATAATAATTCTCACCAGATAAACTCTCTGAGGATAAACTGGAAAAGTTTATAATATAATAATATGACAACAAAGTGTGTCTTGAATTAGGGATCGTCTAAAACAAGTACTTGATGTTTATGCTGAGAATTTTGTTTTGGTTATCGGCATTATACAACTTTGATATTCGAGCCAGGTTTTTAAGAGGCAAATACAATACCATAGCCGATGCCGCCAGCAGTCTTCACGAGGAAGGACAGCTTTCTAGACTGTTTAGTATTCTGACCAGTTATGATTACATTCCATTTACAATATATGAGTTGTTAAGTCATGTTTTGTACGCATTTTATCTTTCTAGGTGATGGCGGTCTTCTGCAGGACCTAGAGACTACCGTGGAACGACTGAAAGGAAAGGGATGGACCAATTCTACGTCCGGAACTTATCGTACGTATTTGAAGGCGTATACCAACTTTTGAGAGGAATATGAACTTCCACCAGTACCATGTGATCAGAAAACTGTACAATTTTATATTGCTTATTTAGTCGATGTGAAAAAGTTAGCGTATAGCTCAGTGCGATCGTATATAAACATTATTTCAATTTTTCACAAGATGCACGACTTACCTAACCCAATTGCAGAGTCGTGGAATGTAAAACTCTTGTTTACTGGCGTGAAACGGGAATTAGGGACCAGTCAAGATTGTAAATTACCAGTTACGCCCGAGCTTTTATTAAAGTCAATGAACCTACTCGATCTGTCACTTCATAACAACATTGTGTTTTGGTCGGCATGTCTAACGGCAAATTTACCACCGGATCGTCTTGACTTGCATCCTCTTTTTTCGTATGTAGGATTAGATACTTTCGGACCCTGGGAGGTTGCAACACGAAAGACAAGAGGTGGTGCCGCAAACTCAAAACCTTGGAGATGTCAGTATCTACAAACTATACAGAACTTTAGTAAATGGAAGGAAGAAAAAACGAAACGTGTCTGTCGGAGATGTAGTTTTATTAAGAGACAAATCGGCAGCAAGAAACAATTGGCCAATTGGGAATAGTTAATAGAGTTTTCCCGAGCTCAGACAGTAAAGTTCGAAAGGTAGAAGTGAGATTGGAGACAAAGGAAGGACGATCAGTATTCCAGTTACTGAATTGGTAGTTCTCTTGCCTATTGACTAGAGACCGTTTTTGTACGTGCACACATATAGAGACTGTTAAATATTTTTTTTTTGTTTTAAGTGACAATACATTTGATAACCTGTCTTTACTTTGTAATGTAATTATGGTATTTAATCCCTTTTTTGAGAAGGGAATCGGTTTTTTTGCAGTGTATTTGTACTGTCAAAATAATGCCATGAAAGGTATGGTGATGTCTGTGACATCAGGCGGGGAATGTCAAGCTTGCCCTCCGTAGAATTATTTTTAGATTTTTCTTATCTCTGATAACGTACACATTGTAGACAATAAGGTTTTGTTTATATTTTGCTCGGAGCAATTTTGGCCGACTACAGTGTAAGTTTTTACTTGTTATAAAAACTTTTACTTTCATAATTATTATTTTTCAACTATTAACGTACTTGCTATGTCAAATTTTGAAGTTAAAAGGTTAATTAAAAGTTTTCTTTGTTTGTCGTGCATAGCGTAGGCAATGACCTAGTTATGCCCGTGTTTTGATCAGTGTGTAGTAGATAATTGCTTTGTATACGTTTACCGATTTACAACCAATTATACGTGTCAAATTATGTTTTGAAAAACTTATTTTAAAGTATTTATTGCCTTTAATTTGTTATAATAATTAAGTATAAATAATATAATTAGTCAAAGTATTGAATTATGTAACAGGGTTCTGCCAAAATTTAAAAACTATGGAAAGCCATTCCGATCATAATTATGTGATGATATTTTGTAGTCAATCTTTTATAATTGTAGTTTTCCACTTCTACGCACGTTTATTTTTGTATTACAGCTTTTTACCATTTATCCATAATAAAGATGTACTATGGAGTTGGTTATCTGTTCTGAATTGGGGTCATAACAGTTACCAAAAACAAAGCACAGGCACAGTTAGAAAACATTATTCCAAGGATTTCTGAAAACAAGTTCATTTTGGAAACCGATTCTCCAGTCCTTCCAATGTCAAAAGCTAGTAGGATAACCATCCTTGGAATCTAGTCCACGCAGCAGAATTTGTAGCCAGACTTAGAAATGTACCGGTCAGCTTCATTCTCAACATTTCAAACCAGAACTGTAGGGATCTTTACAGATTGTAAAACTAAAGCTGTACATTACTTTGTAGAAACTTAACATTCCCTAAAACCAGAAATCTAGCCGTTTTCACTTGATTATGCCTACATCATATTTTTCAATGATAACTTTAAAAAAAATTAATCTTTACTTTTCTGATAATTTTTAGACAGGTTTAATTTTTGTATTTTTACATTTTGCCTCATCATGAATATTCATGTTGTTGTAAATATATTTTCTGTGTTCATATTCATGTTTTTTTTTTCATTTTTCCTTCAATATTTTATTTCGGCTATATCCGGGAGATGAACATGAAAGTGGTGATACAATGAACATGAAATGATGATGAAGTGGAGGAAATGGGGACACAAGGCCAATCGGGTAGGAGAATGAGTAACCGAGAGAAGAAACCCTGGGTTTCCGAGGATGCAATCATTCAAGCAATGTTCGTTTTTGACGACGGATACTAGCTACAATAATGTAGCTCCTTTGATATTTTTGATTCCGCCGAATCAAAAGATGTCATAGGAGCTGCATTATTGTAGCTAGACGGATACATACACTTAAAAGACAATTCTACAATTTTCTGTAAATAGATGCATTTTTTCTAAAATGTAAGTGAATATCTTTCATATGAACCTTCGCTTATTATTACGAAAAAGATCGTTTGTCAACTCCCGTTCCTTGCTAAGTTTGGTCATGAAATGTAAATGCCGGATATGTACGCATTTGAATCAATGACTGATATAATTATACACATTTTACAAGAAAGAAAATTACACAAACAATGAGAAGTACGTGAATGTGATAAAATTAAAATGCAAATACTATATAGAAACAGGCACTACCTATCGATAAAAGGTTTACTTAACACTGGAGTGACCTGACTACAAATGATTATTAATTATTTTACTTATATATATATATATATATGTACTATCCGTTTGCCATATACTAAAAAAAATCTAGTATATTTTAGTAAATTAATAAATAATCGTTTGCAGTCAGGTCTCTGTGCTTAACACTAAAACACAAGTTTATCCTTCCATTTTCTATTTATTTTTACCATTTTTCATCGAATGTTGATTTCTTCTCCTTTTGTGGTATCCCCCAGTTAGGGGATGATTACTAACAACTGTCGTGCATGCATGGATTAAAGCTTAAAAACTTTAAATAAATAAAGATTATAAAGTTAGTTCAAAAGCGTTAGTAAAATTAATTCACAATTAAGCTTAAATTAACTTTCGAAATATCTCACACAAATGTTCAATATGTACATGTAGATTACTTTGCAAAGTCAACTGAAATCAGCAGACAATCTCTTATGTACCAAAGTCTTGAAAGTTCATAACTTGGATTAATTCCATCCTTATAACCAGCAAAACTGAGAGAATACCTTGACCAATGTTTATTTTTCTTTTTCTAATATTTAAATGACATAGTTAAAGCCGGGAGATATTTTGTTGACTAACTGGGTTAGTTCTTTCAATTTAATATTGACGATATCTATTTGTTGATGCAATATTTTACACCAACATCAAGAAATTGATCTGGTTGTGGGTGATTATGGTATTTGTTCCACCAATATATTGAATAATACTGAATTTGTAGGAACACAGGGGTGACATTTACAAAAGTAGACATGACTTCATACAGTTTCTGAAACTTTTGACAAATTTCTCTGAAAGTTTTATTGGTGGTGTCCTTAAGTTCAAGGAAGGATGTGCCCTCAGATTTTACAGTAAGGTCACATGTACCAATAAAAAAGATACAAGACCACACGTGCTTTCCCAATATTGATCAATTTGGACCTTAGTCTGTCGTCAATCCAGTTGCAAAAAAATCAAAATCTTTGCCTGCATGGTTTAACCAAAAAACTTTATCCACCACAGGAAGATTAATATCGTTCAAAGTATCCTGCAAGTATTTACCTTTGCTATCGCTTATGATAACACGTGCATATTGGAGAAGGCCATTATGGAGCCTTGGTAAAAGTTTATCAATAATTTTGTTAGCTTTGGATATGACACTCATGCTTAAGGTTTTGTGCAGAAACCTGGAACAGAAAATGAAAAAAAAATTCATGCACATCTCCATATGAGGTAATTTCTTCATGTAAAGTTTCATCAAAATCTATCAAGCAATTTAGGAGGAGTTGTGATTATTAGGTATAGACAGACAACGTACAGACAGACAAACATGGCAATTCCTATATACCCTCATCCTTATTCTATGTTTCATTCTAACCCTCATCCTGATTGTATGTCTTTACATTAACCCTAACCCTTACTGTATATTTTCGTGCTAAACCAAACCCTTATTGTATGCCCTTACACCAACCCTAAGCCTTAATTTATGTTTTTGTGCTAACCCGCATCCTTATTGTGTGTCTTTAAACTAACCCTAATCCTTACTATATAATCTCGTGCTAACCCTAAACCATAGTGTGTATGTTTTTACAGTAACCCTTATCCTAATGTTATATTTTAATGCTAACACTTACCTTAATTGTATATTTTCATAACAACCCTAACTATATTTTTGTCCCGTGCGGGGCCCGGGTGTCGAATAGGCCCGCAGCAGAGCTTAGCTTGTTCATAAGAGGCGTCTAAGGGTCTTGGGATTCTGACGTCGGGTCAGTGCTCAGCCAACAGAGCGACCAAGTGTGTACCCTAGGTGGCTGAATAGGGTGGCCCTCGTCCGCGGGGATTGTCTGGTCTATAATACGGTTAGTTAGTTATTGTTTTACTCCCAAGCAAAGCGGCCTGACCCGATGTCAGGTTTCTGAGCGCTCTTTAGTGGACTTTTACCGACAAGCTTAGCACTGCTGCGGGTCTATTCGCCACCCGGAACCCGCACGGGAACTTTATTTTAATGAACTGATCTTATATGTAATGAATATGACATGTACATGGTGTATAGACAAATCAAAATATTTTATATTTATCACCTAGCGCTATGTAAAGAAATCTACAGTCTGAAACAAATTACAATTTTTTCTCTCTGATGTTTCTTCTGATGTTGCTCAACACCAAATCATCATCTGAGTCAGAGTCCCTGAAAAGAAAGGAAATAACATATAGATAGGATACATCTGTGTTACTTTAGAGAATTATGTGAGATTTAGTAAAGGAATGGAGAAAAACGTTGATTTTAATCAGTAAAGGAGTAGAGCCACGAAGGCCCCAAAATGGCCCAAAAATTCAACTTTGATATATCTGCTTGTAGTTGTTGCATTAATGTTCATTAGTCTTTATATTTCATAAATTGCAATATTTTTTCCTTCAATTATTTATCAATAAGGAGAACAGTGAGGTAAAAAATAGACTATTTTGTGAAAAATAGCAATTTGTGACAGTTTTCCTTGATTTTCATATAGAAATCGATAAATATGAAATGGGCCACACCTGTCGACCAAAATTATTTTGTGACAGAAATGTGTATTATGATAACATAAATTAATTATCAAAAAATTACGATGGTCGAGGAATGTGGCCAATACTAATTTTGACGAAATTTGCAGAGAAACCAGTGAAAATGTATGAAAAATGAGGAATTTTCAAATATAAGGCCTGTTTAAAGTCTCAAGGCTAAACCTGTGGTGTAAATATTTTGCTAAATCTTACAGATATGAAAAGTTTGTTCATACCTTAACATATTCTAGTTAATTTTTGACAAGTTATAGTAGTTAAAAAAATCGTGAAAATACCGGGCCGATTTAGAGCCTTCGTGGCTCTACTCCTTTATATTTAGAACATGAACACCTTAAAGAATATAGTGATATTTGACAAAAATGTTTGAGAATGGAGAAATAATCACAAAATATGGGATTTTTTTATTTATTGGTAATCACCTTTGTCCTTTGATGTTGATGCCGCTGATTAACCCTGTATCATGGCAAAGCACTTGTATGATCACTCTGTACAAACAATAGTTCATATATTTTTTAATACATGAAGTAAATATTTGATTTGATTTGTAAGAAACATCGTTTTATTATATTGGTTTTAATCTAATTTTGAAATCTAAACATTTTTTGTTTACTCACATGTATCATTGCTCAACCAAAATCTCATTGGTTGGAGGAGGAACAGCAGGAGTTTCTTTTTCAACAGTTTTCTTGGCTGCTGGTTTCTCTCAAGTTCTGTAATAAAAATATACTCAGTGTTACATTGTCATTTTGAATTTTGTATATATTTTTTTAAAATACAATCAGTGGAAGAGGTAATAATCAAAATAGTTTGAGTAACAAACATAAAAAAATTGACAAGATAATTAAATGAATTAGATTTCTATTTTCATATGAGCTAAACCCGTGCGGGTTCCGGGTGGCGAATAGGCCCGCAGCAGCGCTAAGCTCGTCGGTTAAAGTCCACTAAAGAGCGCCCAGAAACCTGACATCGGGTCAGGCCGCCTTGCCCACATTGCGACTGGGATGTGTGTCCCAGGTGGTTGAATGGGGCAGCCCTGACATCGAGAGATGCGGGGTCGTCAGGCGATAATTCGGAAAACCTGACCGCAAACCATGGTGTGTTGGGAAAAAAATGTCACGTTCCTTTCACGTTAAAGAACACTGCTGCAGGGCTCTGTAAGAGTAGGACCCGTAGGTTTCCCATGCTGGAGGCTAAATATCCCGTCCCTACACATCACTCCTTTTTATACGACCGCAATTTTTTTGCGATCGTATTCAGGCCTGGGGTCAATAACAATGCAATGTAATGCATTACATTACCATTACTTTACAAATTTTGTCATTACATTACATTACCATTACTTTACAAATTTTGTCATTACATTACATTACCATTACTTTTTTTCTCTTCTGTAATGCATTACATTACCATTACTTTGCTTGTGTAATGCACTGCATTACACATTACATTTTGATTAAATATTTTGGGTAAATCTTTTTATACTTCTAATATTAGTTAACTGCAGAAAAAAACTATTTTTCTTGTTCTGCATACAATAATGTTTTAAAACTTTAAACATCAAACCTGTAATGGTATTTACATGAAAATGAATCAGTGAAAAATTCAAAAAAGTTAATATCACAATCCCTTGCGGAGATATATGGATTTGAAATTACAGAGAATAATTATTGGCAATCCAGTGGTACAAAAGTTACAAATGGTCAAAATCTGTAAACTAAAAGAAATCAAGTTACTGTAGAATGGCACAAATAACCAAACATTGAAAAAACTTTTAATTATTATTAATAAATAATACTATAGTTTTGGTGTTTTTTTATTATTTCAATTTTGAAATCTTCTTGAATAAATCAGAAAAAAGTGTTTTTTGCAAGTCCACTATGGTGTGTTCACGTTTCTCCAACATTTGATAATTAACTATAACAACATTCAATTAAGGGTGGGGATTAAGGGGCCAACTAAAGGATAACCAAGTTATTTATTAACTGTTAAAAATATATTTAATATTTAAAAAAAATAGTATTGTTTGTTCTTACAGTCAGGTTCTTATGTCAAAACAAAATGTTAAGAATATCAGTTTTTCTAAATCCTTGATTTTTAATTGATTTTATTTTTGTTTATTTAACTGCTTTGCCATATAATGCTGACTTTTAAGGATGTTGACGTTTACTAAGTTCTTTTGACTGCTTTGCCATATATTGCTGACTTTTAAGGATGTTGACGTTTACTAAGTTCTTTTGAAAAATATATTTTTTAATCCTTGTAGTTTTGTATTGTTTTTCTTTCCTTTTCTTATCTGATTCTTAACCGATGTTGACTTTTTAATATTAAGACAGATACTTAATTTGGCGAATGTTCAGAATATTTGTTAATCTTGTAATATGAAAAAATGAAAATGCATCCATTTGTCATATAAAATTAATGAAATATGGGTAAAAATTCAAGTATAAGGACACTCAGAGTGCTCACTAGCCAAAATTTAATGAAAACAGCCCCCCCTTTTTTATATAAGTAAAAACTTAGTACAAAGTAGCAACAATAAGCTGCATCTTAAGCCAGCGCTCCATAGATGTCCCAACTATTTTTGTGGGGGTAAAACACCCTTTACTTACATGTTCTGTAGCAATGGAACTGTTTTTCTGACACACCTACATGTATATATCAAATCGATCGAAAATAAACAAACTTTCAGAAAAAATGGTCATAATGTATAAAAAAAGAAATTTTGCATTACACAGTTACCATGGAAACACCAATAATTTGCTTTAAAAACCATGACAAAACAGTGTCAGCCTTTCTTTTCTGCAAGCAATTTGAACAGCCTTCTTCCCAAATATGTTGACATTTTATTACAGTTTCCTGTGGGGCACATGATAAATTTTCAGAAAAATAGCCTTAACCTGGGTCATCGCCGTTTTGATTTTTTTCTATTTTAAGTGCCCTAAAAAGTTTCTATTTTAAGCACTGCAAATTTTACCTGCAAGTCACATGGGTCCTCCTCTGTTTGATTCCAAAATGGCGTCAATTTCTAGAACTAGCAACACTAAATTATGTATCAAAATTTTGGGGAAGTGCCACACACCCAATTTTTTTGTGTTAAAAATTGTTTTAAAATATTAGGTAACCATAGCAACAAATTGTTTTTTATTTGTTATATTTTCAACCCTAGCCAAATATGGGAAACTAACACCTATCTGTGGAAAGCCTGCTATAGGGGAGCGGCCAAGTTCTAAACGTAAGGCCATATTTGAAGAGCTTCGTTTAACACCAAGGATAATGGGTCCTTAATTAATTTTTTTTCTATGAGCAACTGACGTATAATTAAGGTCTTTCCCTTTCCAAAGGTGATGTTTTGTCCATAGCAACCGACCTTAAAGTCCATAGCAACCATATATTTTATGACTCCTGACTAACTGCTGAGATTAAATTTCAATATTTTATGACCGGAAGTGATGTTTTGTTCATAGCAACCGACTTAAAAGTCCATAGCAACCATTTATTTTATGACTCCTGACTACCTGCTGAGTTTAAATTTCAATATTTTATGACCGGAAGTGATGTTTTGTTCATAGCAACCGACCTAAAAGTCCATAGCAACCATATATTTTATGACTCCTGACTACCTGCTGAGTTTAAATTTCAATATTTTATGGTCGGAAGTGATGTTTTGTTCATAGCAACCGACCTAAAAGTCCATAGCAATCAAATATTTCTAATCTGGAGTACCTACCAGGTGGATATATCCAAAAATGGTATCATTCAGTTAGGAATCTATTTCTCTTGGAGGGCACAAATAGGGAAAGACCTAGCGATCGTTCTTTGAACGATTGTAATTTAATTATTAAGGTATTTCCCTTTACAGAAGGAAAGACCTTACTGTATTTCTTATGATTATTATGATTATTATTATTCTTCTTTTCTTCCCTCAAAAAACGAAAAGTGTCTTTACCGATCTTAACGAAAGTTGGCACACTTAATCATCACTACCAGGACTCGACGTGACTCATGCTTTGAAACCAATCTATTTTTAGTAACAGAGTTATCTGCCCGTAACCCAAAAACCTTGTCTGCAGATTAACTCAGAAACCATAACTGTTATCAAAAATCTGAAGTGTGGAATTTGTTACCTGACTTCTGGCCATGATTTGTCATGCAAAAAAAAAATTTTCGAACAACTTCCTGGTTACGCGTTTTTGACCCGAAAAGTGTCGCGATGCGCCAACAAAATTTATTTCAAAACGGTTAGTCCTACAGACTTGGGACCTTCACCAATCGTCTTAGGTGACATAAGTTGCATCCGAAAATATATATGTCATAGGTCAAATCTCAAGTTTGAATTATTGCGTCATGACTAAATATAGGAATGTATTGCGCAATGTAATGTAACAATGTAATGTTAAGGAAAAGTCCATAGCAACCACATATTTTTACAATCAGTTAGGAATGGGCTGTAATTTAGGTCCTAAGTCAAAGGTCATAGGTCAAGGTCAGTCCTTAGCAACAAGGTAACCTTAAGGAAAAGTCCATAGCAACCATATATTTTATGAATCCAGACTACTTGCTGAGTTTAAATTTTATCTTTTTGCGACCGGATGTGACTTTTGTCCATAGCAACCGACCTAAAAGTCCATAGCAACCATATATTTTATGACTCCTGAGTACATGCTGAGTTTAAATTTCAATATTTTATGACCGGAAGTGTGATGTTTTGTTCATAGCAACCGACCTAAAAGTCCATAGCAACCTTATATTTTATGACTCCAGACTACCTGCTGAGTTTAAATTTCAATATTGTATGACCGGAAGTGATGTTTTCTTCATAGCAACCGACCTTAAAGTCCATAGCAACCATATACTTTATGACTCCTGACTACCTTCTGAGTTTAAATTTCAATATTTTATGACCGGAAGTGATGTTTTGTTCATAGCAACCGACCTAAAAGTCCATAGCAACCATATATTTTATGACTCCTGACTACCTGCTGAGTTTAAATTTCAATATTTTATGACCGGAAGTGATGTTTTGTTCATAGCAACCGACCTAATAGTCCATAGCAACCATATATTTTATGACTCCTGACTACCTGCTGAGTTTAAATTTCAATATTTTATGACCGGAAGTGATGTTTTGTTCATAGCAACCGACCTAAAAGTCCATAGCAACCATATATTTTATGACTCCTGACTACCTGCTGAGTTTAAATTTCAATATTTTATGACCGGAAGTGATGTTTTGTTCATAGCAACCGACCTAAAAGTCCATAGCAACCATATATTTTATGACTCCTGACTACCTGCTGAGTTTAAATTTCAATATTTTATGACCGGAAGTGATGTTTTGTTCATAGCAACCGACCTATAAGTCCATAGCAACCATATATTTTATGATTCCTGACTACCTGCTGAGTTTAAATTTCAATATTTTAAGCATTTGATCAATCAATACAAGAATTATTCAATGAGTACAATAATTATTGAATGAGAAAAGTACTTTCTTGGCCCCTTTTTGGGCTCCATATTTTTAGACTTAACTTTGGAATGGTTGGGCTCCTTATTTTTAGACAAAACTTTCCAAAAGAAGAGACGATCATATTCAATATATCTATTACCACTGCGTGAACTTTCATAAAAATCTAGTGTATGTTTTTGAGATTGAGATTTCACAAGATTTGTACTTTTGTTCTCCATAACAAGAAAGCACAGAGATGATAGGACAGAGTGACCTGACTCCTATACATGTTTCTGCCTTTGGTAACGCCGGTAAAATATAAATAAATGAACAAATTTCAATTTTTCAAAATACATGTTTTACTCCTTCTTTCCATATTTAAATATTATAAACTTATGCTTAACAAAATTTGGAAAAAATTCAAAAAAAAATTCTTAGACAACTATTTTACACTTACCTTTTCATCACATCATATCTATTTGATGAAATCTAAAAAAAAAATAACAAAAGTTATAAAGAAAATAACCATCATTCCTAGTATATACGTCTGCTTTTTTTCCGTTAATTTTATAAATAACAAGTCCAATAGATGACTGGCTCTGCGTCGCAAGGTAACATGTTGAACCCTGTACCTTTTCGACCAAATATGGATAGTGAATAGTTTTTGACATTCTATGGTGGAATGACAATGCATATTTGTCACCAACAACCAAAGTTAGGTGTTTTTAAAATCTTTTACATCCTATCTTAAAAGGTAAGTATCAGAACAGAAAAGTTTCATATTATTTGGTCTATCGGAACAAACGTTATTGCAGGAAATAGTAAAAATGGAAATGGTAACAAACATTACTGTAAACTTTCATAACATTTGGTCAATTATAAAAAAAGTTATTTAGGAAAATAGGAAAAAAGTGGCTTTCCCTCCTTTTTTGGCCCCTTATTTCTATATGAAAATAAAGGAATCACAAAATGCATACATACATTTCCTTTTATGGTAAATTTCAATAGACCAAAGTTTCATAACAATTGGTCAATTATAACAAAATACAAAAAGTTATCGTCTTGAAAATGGGTTATCTGGGTAAAATGGTTATGCTGATCATCACGGATTTTTTCTACGACCTGCCAATTGTTAACAATTAGCCGCCAAAATCGCCAAAAACTCAACTTTGTCAAATATCCATGAAAATTGTAATACTACATAAAATGAGTATGCTGATCACCATTGGGCAAGCAAAGTTCTTCAATAAGTAACCAATTTTTGGCAATCCGCTAAAAAATTGACAATCTGTCATAAGTCGCAAAAATTATTTTTTTTCCAAATTACATGAAAATTTGTATACAATGTAAATTTAATATGCTGATTATCATGATGTAAGTAAAATGTTTCTATGATTAGCCAAGTTTTGGCAATTGGAAATTCATTAAATCCAAAAACAAATCAAACATATCCAGGTACTACTGATATAATTATATATCCAGAAATGATTCATATCAAAACTGACAGGTTTAATTAGCTCAACTGTACTATTTATTTTTTTAAAATGCCAATAAAAAAAAACATTTTTCCTACTACTGACAATTGCAATATTACCTTTTAAAGTAATACAAAGAATATTTTCAGTGTTTGCAATTTAGGTTGATTTTTTTGGTCAACAATTTATCTCTATGTAGAGATAAATCCCCTGCTTATTTTTTTCTGACAAAATTAAATGATGTTGCTCAGAAAATCTACCAGTAGCAAACGATTTGCTGAGGTCTCCTTCCATGCGGCTTACAACAGGATGGAATTTGTCAGTGTTATGAGCACAAATATCATAAGTAGTAGGAAACTCTGGAATTATGTCAGTAATGTCTTCTGTGTAATATTCTTCCGACTTAAGTGGCCAGTTCTTTTACTTTAATAATATATGTCCTTCACTTGTCATAACAAACTTAAAAACATGCATTTCTTTGAACTTTTCAAATTTTTCCCCAGCATTGCTAGACACATCTAAATAATTCCACAAATCATTTAAATGTGTAACGAATGGTCCTGGCTCCGTTGATGTTGAAATGAGATGGTGAAGATCAGATAGAGTTACTGCTGCCTTTTGATTGGCTCTGGTTGAAATTCTACTAAAAAAACTGGTCAACGTCTTCATGCGTCTTCATGCGTGTGACCCACCATTAAGAAACTGAGCTTGATCTGTAAAAATATAAAGCATATGTAACATAAATAAATCTATGAGCTGATGCTTGCCAGTGAAACCCTCACCCCTAAAACCTAATTAGGAAAAAGATGACTTAGGATCATTAACCGTATACACCATATGATACTATATGATAAAGCTTTATAAATACTTCATGTAGTTGCTTAGAAAACTGTGATGGAAATTATGTGACAGATAAACAAATAGGAAGACTATGTACATGCATCTCGTGTATCTATGATTTACATGTACATTTATAAAGTGTGGTTGTTTAAGGTTGCCACGTAAGGCCCTATGCCTTTTTGGCTTGGCAAGACTAGCAGTGAATATAATATGTACATGTTTACATCATGTGCCATCTTAAATTTGGTGGACTTTTACATCAGAGACACACACATCATGAAATGTGTAACAATTTACATGTCCACTTCTCTGTTTAATAATAATATGTGAAGGACAAATTGACCCATTTTCATATTGTTTGTGATCATCATTTTATTTTAATCTGTTATTATGTTTTACCAATAGACTCAATGTTTATTTTTTTATTATCAAAAATATCCAACATTGACAAACTTGACCCTGTCGTCAGTTGAGAACCGGTCAACACAAAATTTTCATCATTCTCTCCCTCCTCATCTAATATTTTATTGTTCAGCAGCATATCCAGGTAATACTCCTCGTCCATATGGTTTATTAATGTGAATAAACAAACCACAATGTGTTGTGTTAGTTCATTTGCAACTCAAAGCTAGCTATGACTTTGCTTTCATACATCTTCCCGTGTTGGATGGCTGGGGTTCTTAGATCTATGTTACCACTCAAAGAGGTGAGTGAGTGAGTTGGTGTTTTACGCCCGTGCAACGCTATATAGGTTATTTACAGGCGATGAACATGAAAAGGATGATACAATGAACATGAAATGATGATGATGATAAATGAAATATGGGATGGGGTGGGAAACACAGGGACGGTAAATTTTGAAGAACCACAGGAAAAGGGGAGAAGTGGGTAGGGGCGGAAAATTTAGCCTATGTGGTGCACTATTTGGCGGTCCACAAAGGGGTCTTTTACGTGCATGAAGCGTGGCATTCTCCACACACGTTGGCCCACTATGGTCGGCGGTCAGGGTTTCCGTATTATAGACCTGACAACCCCCGCGGACGAGGGCTACCCTATTCAGCCACCTAGGGTACACACTTGGTCGCTCTGTGGGCTGAGCACTGACCCGACATCAGAATCCCAAGACCCTTAGTCGCCTCTTACGACAAGCTAGGCTCTGCTGCGGGCCTATTCGCCACCCGGGCCCCGCACGGGACCACTCAAAGAGGTACATAACTTATCAAGATTTGTTTTGTCACAAAACCGAGATGCTGTTAGTCCCGTGCGCGGCCTGTAAATGACATTATTCTTATCTTTGTATTTGTTCCATGATTTCGGGTTAAGTAGTGCAGATGTTTTAGCTTTTTTTTAGCTCGCTTATCTCTGCCAATAACAGAACAGAACATCGCCTGCCTGCAAAGAAGCATATTATATGTTATAAATTATGAGTAATTTTGAATAACAAATTTTAAATATCCATTCCTTGTTTTATGTTAAAAACCATGTTCATGTTATATATAAAGTGTATGGTGGCATATTTCTGCCCCCTACTTTCCAGATAATTTAGTCGACTTATTGCATATTTAAGTCAACTTTCCAGATAGTTATGTCAACATATATAAGATATAATTTGGCGACTTGCCAGCTGATATTTACGGAAGCGTATATTGCCCTCATTTTATTACTTATAATCCAATGTCGCGATATATATGTCATCATCCTGTGTTTGTCATTACAATTCGTCCCGTGCGGGGCCCGGGTGGCGAATAGGCCCGCAGCAGAGCCTAGCTTGTCGTAAAAGGCGACTAAGGGTCTTGGGATTCTGACGTCGGGTCAGTGCTCAGCCCACAGAGCAACCAAGTGTGAACCTAGGTGGCTGAATAGGGTAGCCCTCGTCCGCGGGGGTTGTCAGGTCTATAATACGGAAACCCTGACCGCCGACCATAGTGGGCCAACGTGTGTTGAGAGTGCCACGCTTCATGCACGTAAAAGACCCCTTTGTGGACCGTCAAGTAGTGCACCACATAGGCTAAATTTTCCGCCCCTACCCACCTGTCCCCTTTTCCTGTGGTTCTTCAAAATTTACCGGTCCTCTGTGTCCCACCCTACCCCATAATCATGTCGTCATCATTTCATGTTCATGTTATCACCCTTTTCATGTTCATCGCCTGTAAATAACCTATATAGCGTTGCACGGGCGTAAAACACCAACTCACTCACTCATTACAATTCATTCTTTTCAATAGAAAATTAACTTGAGGACCAGAAATCGGTGTATGTGCCCCATTTAACCATCCCAGTCGCTTTGTGGGCAAAGCGGCCTGACCCGATGTCAGGTTTCTGAGCGCCCTAAAGTGGTTTGCTTTTTTTTCTTATGTTAAAAAGGACAATTTTTTGCCTTCGGTATTTAAATCAACTGATGAAATATCTCCGTTATCAAATAATTGTAGTTATTCAATATTTTTACTAAATAATTGTGTAAATCATACTTTATGAATCTTAAGTTATCTGGGTTACACTCAGAACATATGAGAAAACCTAGCTGGTTTTGATGATCAGAACTATAGGGACATGGTACAATGGAACTAAGTTCTGGTACAAAGTCACCAATAACGCTTGCAACATCTTTCAGTTTGTCGTATTCAGATGGTCTAAGGCATTTGCCTTTCTTGCAGTGGACAACTTCTGTGGAGTTGGGTGGCAACCAGTGCTGTCTAATGTCCACACAGACGCTAGGTCCAATCAAAACGTATACGTTGTACTTATCCCAAAGATGTGATTTGTATTCCCGCTTCTCCAATAAAGCTTGATCTATATATTCAAAACTATCCACCAACATCTTCCATCTTTGCAAAGTAAGACTTATTCCTTTTTTGGTCGGTATACTTTTGTCGTCTTTTGTCTCCCATTCTCTAATATCGATCCTGGTCTGATTTTTCCATGTTGTGGCCTGGACAAATCTGTTATTTCCAAGTTCTAAATTACATCGTGGTGTAGCCATCTCGAATGAGTTTATTGCAAATAAGATGTAACACGGTGTGCTTTATATATAAATTCAGAACGGAAGGTTTTCATTGGTCGAAGTATGTTTTTTTTCAATTATTCCGATTAAACATGTTCGGACACGTAGATCGATGCAGGAGATTTGCCTTATTTGGTTATCCTGTGCAATATGTTTGCAAAGTGACTCATATGATGCATTCTATATCATCCTTTTCCTTATAAGGTGAAGAAATAGGCAGAGTGACTAATTTTCGTTACATCACACGGATGGGGGGATTAAATGTACGACTGATTGATTGATTGATGTATGTAATTTCTAAAGAGTTCATGTAATAAATTAAATGTTAAATGCGGTCTTCAAGAAACATCTTTGTTTTTTATTCCATGTCCTTCAATTGTCATTTAACGTCAGATGTCGCGTCTTCTATTTTGCAAGAAGAATTTGTGACAACAGGGGTAGTAATCACAATTTGACTTGCAATTGTTATGACATAAAAATAAAGAAATGCTTGTGTTTAAATGCATTACATTGTTTAAATATTCTTGAACAGTTCTTGAACAGTTTCATTCGTTGGAACTGCTGTCCATGTTTCTTCTTACACTTCCCAATACATCAGACGTAGCGTAATCAGTGTAATTATTATTTTCCTCCCTATAAAAGCCGGACTGTGATGGTTGTATACCAGAAGGCTGATAATCATACGGAGTGCTACTTGGTCCTGGGAAGTTGAAATTTGTAGGAACGTTCGGTGAGGCAAAGTTAGCTTGAGCTGGCATGGTTTGCATTTGGGAAAATCGCATCATAGCCATCTGCATATTCATTATGTTGGCAAAAAATTGTCTATCTTCTTTTCTCCTTTTTTCCTCAATCTCTCTTTCTTCCTGCCTTCTTTATTCTTCTTGTGTTTGTTCTGATTTAAGCCTTTTTTCTTCGAACTCCCATAATTGTTTTGATGTCCTTTCCTCCATCTCCATAAATTTTGTCATCAATTCGTCTGTTTCTCGTTTCCTCTTTCCTTTAGGTGGGTTTTCTAAAAGATAAATAAAGGTAAATAAATCCGTAAGCCCAATGTTCATGCACTAAGAGGTTTTTAAAATTATTGTTGGATCTGTATTTTTAAAAACGATTGTCAAACAGAATAACCATTCCAATATTGAATTTGAAAACAAAAAATAACTGAAGCAGGTATAAAAAGATTGTATAAAGAAATTACAAACAATTAATGCACAAGGAGACATGGATTATTTTTCTTACCTTTCCTCTTTGGAATGGGTGTGCTAGATCTAGATGTACCAGGTCTAGGTGTGCTAGGTCTAGATATTTTAGGCAACTCATCTGCTTTATCATCACCACCTTGGTCCTCAGCACTTGGGTTTTCATCATCTGAAGTAAAAACCATGAATTCCAGACTGTTGCAGATACATATCTTATGACTTAAAAATGCTTAAAATATATCTTTAAATGTGTAATTGTTATACATGTATATAGACGTCTACCGTTCTAAAGTTATGCTGTGGTTTATCCTTTTTCTTAAACAATCATAATATTGAAGTTCAGGAATAACAACCATATTTTTAAAATAGGACATTCGACCTCAAGTAACCTTAATGCCCCGGATAGCATGCCGTGCAAAGTGTTGATTTGAGATAAAACTTGCTGAATAATCTATAAATACATACCGATAGAAGAATGGCCATCCATGTCATCACTCTGGGAATCTGATAACACACTATCATCGTTCAGCGAGTCTGCTAAATTGACAGGGTTCACAGAAGGACGAGTTCCTAAAATTGAATCCAGGCGTTCGTAAAACGGGAAGGTTTTCCTCTTTCCACCAGATTTCTTGTTAATACGTTTGACTTCATGGTATTTAGTTTTTAGCCGCTTGATTCTTGTCCGGCAATGTTGGTTGGTTTTCAAGTTGATCTTGAACAAATTCGTCTCCCCATAATTCAATTAATAGATTACTTTCTTCAAACGTCCACGCTTCTCCTCGTTTTCCATCCATGATTGTTGTTATTAATTTACACGTGTGTTTTCCCGCCAAACTTGCGCAGTTGCATTGTCACTTTTATAGAGATCGATTGCAATCGATTTTAGCGTTTACAACCCAAAAAAGATCGATTCAAAAAAGATCGATCTTTTTGAGACTACCTCACGAGGTAGTCTTTTTTAGTTCGATCTAAGTCGTTTACACTAACAAAAAGATCGATCTTTTTTGCATCGATTCAAAAAAGATCGATCTTTTCGTCTAGTGTAAACGGGGTCTAACAAAACTACCGTCTCAATAAATTGTATAGTTTATATTATTACCATCAACTACTGTGGTTTCATTATTATTCGTGGTTTTCGTGGGTGGGAATCATTTTCACAGTATTGTATAGATAGGGTTCAGGTAAAGGATAGTACAAAAAAAAAACGTACAATTAGGGTAAGGGTTAGTATGAAACATATAATTAGGGTTATATTTAGTATATAACACACAATTAGGGTTACGGGTTAGCGTATTAAGATACACTTAGGGTTAGGGTTAGTACAAAGTCATACAATTAGGGTAAGGGTCGATGAAAACACAAAATAAGGAGAAGGGGTAAGTACAAAGAGATACAGTTCAGGTTAATGTTTGTACAAAAACGTACAATTAGGGTTACGGTTAGTGTCTGTGAAAACACAAAGAAAAGGGTAGGGGTTAGACCAAAAAGATATATTTATGGTCAGGGTTTGTACTAAAACATACAATTTGGGTTAGGGTTAGTGTAAAACATACAATTAGGATTAGGGTTAGTATAGTTAGTTAGTTATTGCTTTACTCCCAAGCAGCACGATTTCGGCTATATCCGGGAGATGAACATGAAAATGGTGATACAATGAATCTTCAAATGTTGTAGACGAAGAACCAGTTGAAATAGCTGATGATGAAGTAAGTGTTCTGGACTAAAATGTGATTTATTTTTTTAAATGTTTTATTTTCTTTCCATTTCCAATAGTTAATACTTATTGATTGAGTATGAGGGAAACAGATAGATTATTTCACCTAGAAATAAGCAGCAGAAAAAATGATAAGAATTATTGTAAAGATATTGTATATGCATTTATCATGTTTATGAAAGAAAAAAATACTGAGGTGCAATGTACAAAAAATCAAATGTAGGGATAAAAATTAATTGGTTCGATAACTACTGAGTAAAAGAAAACTGTGAATTAAAAAAAAACTTAGTCATGACCATGCTTCATCTTTTTTATTCTTTTTTTTGTTTTAAGATCATTTGATATACATTTTTATGTACATGTAGATATAGCTATGCATGTGTATTTTAATTGACATTAGCAAACTACCAATTGACATATACATGTACTTTTAGCCAACTCTGCCACGTCTTAGAAGAAGGGAACATATGATGAATCTATCACTTACAGAGGTTTGTATTTGTTAGTGAGTGAGTGAGTTGGTGTTTTACGCCCGTGCAACGCTATAAAGGTTATTTACAGGCGATGAACATGAAAAGGATGACACAATGAACATGAAATGATGATGACAAATGAAATATGGGATGGGGTGGGAAACACAGGTACGGTAAATTTTGAAGAACCACAGGAAAAGGGGAGAAGTGGGTAGGGGCGGAAAATTTAGCCTATGTGGTGCACTACTTGGCGGTCCACAAAGGGGTCTTTTACGTGCATGAAGCGTGGCATTCTCCACACACGTTGGCCCACTATGGTCGGCGGTCAGGGTTTCCGTATTATAGACCTGACAACCCCCGCGGACGAGGGCTACCCTATTCAGCCACCTAGGGTACACACTTGGTCGCTCTGTGGGCTGAGCACTGACCCGACGTCAGAATCCCAAGACCCTTAGTCGCCTCTTACGACAAGCTAGGCTCTGCTGCGGGCCTATTCGCCACCCGGGCCCCGCACGGGACTTGTATTTGTTATGTAACCATGAAAATTTTCATTCCTGCTGAACATGTTTAACATTTTGTTTTTATCTTGGATTTAGAAACAAGCTAAATTCTTCTATAGTAATCAGTCCCGTGCGGGACCCGGGTGGCGAATAGGCCCGCAGCAGAGCCTGGCTTGTCGTAAGAAGCGACTAAGGGTCTTGGGATTCTGACGTCGGGTCAGTGCTCAGCCCACAGAGCGACCAAGTGTGTACCCTAGGTGGCTGAATAGGGTGGCCCTCGTCCGCGGGTTTTGTCAGGTCTATAATACGGAAACCCTGACCGCCGACCATAGTGGGCCAACGTGTGTGGAGAATGCCACGCTTCATGCACGTAAAAGACCCCTTTGTAGACCGCCAAGTAGTGCACCACATAGGCTAAATTGTCCGCCCCTACCCACTTCTCCCCTTTTCCTGTGGTTCTTCAAAATTTTCCGTCCCTGTGTTTCCCATCTCATCCCATATTTCATATATCATCATCATTTCATGTTCATTGTATCATCCTTTTCATGTTCATCGCCTGTAAATAACCTATATAGCGTTGCACGGGCGTAAAACACCAACTCACTCACTCACTCTATAGTAATCACGTTTGGCCTGAATTAAATTAAGTTCAATTTATAATTGATATATGAAATGATTGAATTGATCTTGATTTAGAAAAAGCCCAATTTTTGTATTGAGTAAGTTAAGAAGCTTTAGAAATTCAAATTAGCTTCCAAATCTTTGGGAAGACAGACAGACAGATTATACATGTATAGATGATAATGAGGTGGGAAAAAGGTGTATATGGCAAAACCTACATCAACAAGCAGTATTTAAATTTTTAAAATTCACAATGGAAATATATAAATAATATTTGTTTGATTTACATTATGTACATGTAGATGACCCAAGATGATACTTTAATTTGTATAGGTAAAGGAAGATCCTATCAAGGTGGCTAGAGTTCTACTTCAATCAGAGGATTGGGTTGAATTTACTGTTTTATGCAACCAAATTGCATATCTAGAAAATTCTGTGCCTGATTTACCAGCTGTACATTGGGTTGCAGAAGACTATAGGTAATAAGATAAAATGTACTGGTTGAATATTTCTTCTTACATAACAAAGTTTTAATAGAGAATAATGAGATGCGTAAAAAATGGCACAGTCCACATAAACAAGCGACAAAAGTCAATCTGTCAAAAATATCACTTATATGATCAAGTGCTGTACTGCTTCACTACAACAATGCTCCATAATGTTGAATGTGACCAACTTGTTTTTTTTTTTACAGAAAGAAGGATTGCAAGTGAGCCATAATTGCTTCTTTAACTTTTATATATTCCATTTAACATATTTATTTTATTTTTCAGTGGAAATGATTTGCAAGATGTGGTCGACCCATGCAAGCATTACAAACAACAGCTGATGGGAATTGTTTGTTTAATGCACTTTCTATTATTTTTAATGGGAACGAATGCATGGGTTTGTATTACAGATTGCTTGTTATTGTCCATACAGCAGATCGTCTATCTGAAATTGCCAAATATGTAAGTGTACAAAAAGTACTGTTAATTGTTCCCATTCAACATTATTTATTTTTTTTGTAAAAAAAGGTAATAACAAAACTACCGAACTTGAAAATAAGAGATCTTTCAATGATTATAATGGTCCTTTTTTTTTGGACATTGGTCATTTGACTAAAGCAACAGTTGATTCGATTATCAATATGACACAACCACTTGGTCATTTAAATTTAGAGTTTGCTAAACTTGTTCCAAATTCAATCTAGTCCTGCCTAATTACTTATTTATTTTATAAATGAATAACATGACTTCTTACCAAGGAAAAAAAACATCAATTTGAATTCTATACTGAAAAATAACTCCCTTTAACTGTTTTTAGATATATAAAGAATATCAGGACTCCTGGATTTTATATGCCAGTATGATATCAGACTCTGATGTCTCAGAAACTGATTCACCAATTGACTGTCTGGAAAGAATTTTTAGAGCAGAGGCTTTGGAAACTCTAAAAAGCTTTTACAGAGATTGTTGTAAGTTCTTAGAATGGAAAAATTAACATACTTAATATAAGCTTGATCTGAGCTGTTTTATGTACTGTCCTGCTCGAGAAAGGGGAATCGAGTTATTATGATGTTGACCTTTCTCTTTGTACATGTCTCCTTTTCAACCAATGATTACACTGTAAGACAAAACGTTGAGATATTAGTTAAGTAATGTCATTGTGCAACGGCCACCCGAATTGGTACATATTTAAGAAAAAAATCAGCCTAAGTTATTAAGTTAATAATAATGTTATTTAAAAAATTGAATGCACATTTAGAATCACCTTTTAAACAGCAAAACTGGTACTTAATATACCCTAACATGAAGATTACCATTCTTAGGATTTTGAATTGCATTACTACCTCTAATTAAAAATATTGTGTAGAAAGTTGATATCTGTCAACATTTGTTTAGTGTTGCATAGATAAGCATTTTAAAGATTTATATTTTGTGATAGAAGTATGCAATAATTCTCATCAATATTCCAAATCTATTAATGAGATTTTTTTTATTTTAGCTATTTTCCATATTCATCTGGTGGCACATGTTTTTAACAGGCCATTGCAGCAGCATTCTTCTATTGATATACTTCCCCCAGTAGATGCAACAAGCAGACCAAGCATCCATTTGGCATGGGTTCCTTCACCTGCCAACAGAGCTTATATAGTATAAAACTATTAATTTAGTTATGCTGTATATCGATATTACAAGGAGTCACCTCTCTTCAGCAGTATTTAAATCAAAATATTGGAAGGTCAAAACCAAAATACTCAAAGACCATGTGCAGGAGAAGAAAAGAAACCTGATGTTTTGAACAATTTTGAATTCAACAATCTTGAATTTCAATGACAAAAAATATTAGAAATTTATTGGTAAATTCCTGTCACCAGTTTCGTGATTACCCTCGAGGACCTCTGGTCCACCAGCAGCGGTTATCTACCCAGTTGTTTTCAAAATAGTTAGTTTGGTTGTGCTGTATATGGATATTTCAAGAATAATATTTCTCTAATAGTAGAACATAAGCACATTATGACAGATTTTTACATATAATTCTTCGTATGTTTTTGTGTCTTCATGTCAGAACTTTTGTATTTGAGTTATGAAAATGCAATTTAATATGTTTTTCATGCAATTTTTAGCTCACCTGGACCGAAGGTCCATGTGAGCTATTACCATCACTTGGCGTCCGTCGTCGTCGTCTGTCGTCGTCGTCGTCTGTTAACAATTTTTCAAAAATCTTCTCCTCTGAAACTACCAAACAGAATTTAATGAAACTTAGTATGAATGATCCTTAGGGTGTCCTGCACCAAACTTGTGTTTTGATTTTTGATCCGATAAAAAACATGGCCGCAGTTACTAAAAATAGACTAGGGGGGTCAGACTACTGTTTTTGGCTTATAAATCAAAAAGTATAAGAGATAGAGGAAATCTGAGGCCACGCTACTGATTCAGCATCAAAAGCTCTACAAAAGTCTCTATTTGGTCAAAGTTGTCAGATGACCCCTTATAGGGGTTACGGCCCTTTAAAGGTGAAAAATAGCATTTTTTCATGTTTTTGGCCTACAGAATGAAAACTATTGCAGATAGAGATTAGCTGTTGCTTGCTTAAATGTTCAGCTCATTTAGCTCTACAAAAGTATAGGGTCAACATCAAGACCAGGTGAGCGATTCAGGCTCCTGGGAGCCTCTTGTTTATTTGTCTACAGCATAATTCTTGAAACTTAAATATAATTGCATACAATGGCAGAATGTTTGTTTTTGTTTGTGTCTTCAGACTGGAGCATTTTTTAACTTTTTGTCTGTTTGGCTTTGTCATTTTTTGTGTAAACAAATTTATCAGAAAACAATACCAATTTATTTCATTAAATCTTGAATTGAATTCATTATAATATTGATAAACAATAAATAATTTAATTAATAGAACAATTCTTCTTTACCATTGAAAAACACCTCTTTTTTACAAAGAACTATTTCTCATTAAAAACCAACATTAAAATTTTACTCAACCTTCCTAACTAATTGTGGGATCAAAATGTAATAGACAATAAGTTTCAGCATGGAATCGTCCCGTGCGGGGCCCGGGTGGCGAATAGGCCCGCAGCAGAGCCTAGCTTGTCGTAAGAGGCGACTAAGGGTCTTGGGATTCTGACGTCGGGTCAGTGCTCGGCCCACAGAGCGACCAAGTGTGTACCCTAGGTGGCTGAATAGGGTAGCCCTCGTCCGCGGGGGTTGTCAGGTCTATAATACGGAAACCCTGACCGCCGACCATAGTGGGCCAACGTGTGTGGAGAGTGCCACGCTCCATGCACGTAAAAGACCCCTTTGTGGACCGCCAAGTAGTGCACCACATAGGCTAAATTTTCCGCCCCTACCCACCTCTCCCCTTTTTCCTGTGGTTCTTCAAAATTTACCGGTCCATTGTTTCCCACCCCATCCCCATATTTCATTTATCATCATCATTTCATGTTCATTTTATCATCCTTTTCATGTTCATCGCCTGTAAATAACCTATATAGCGTTGCACGGGCGTAAAACACCAACTCACTCACTCACTCAGCATGGAATCCTTTAATCATTTTAGGCAATTATATAAAAGAGTGTATTCAAACTAAACAAAGGCATTTTTTGATACTCGAACAAAAATTTAGAACGTTAACCATTAGTGAAACAAATTCCTTCTCTCTTATTATCATGAATTATTGCCCCTTTTAGAAGATAGATATTTTTTTATTTAATAACCTTTAGTTCTCTTTAATTTTTAGATATTAAAACCTCTGTATCTTAGTTCATATCAAAAACTAGACAAGTGTGGCCACTTACGGTATGTGTCGCCTGTCGGCACCACTTTGAAACTCATTCACAATCTATCTAGGTCTTTAGTGTCTGCATACTCAATATCAGACGCCCAAGTATAATACCTGTCAAGTAATTAACTTTTGATAAAAGTCTTACAAAGAAACCTTAAGATTAATATAAAAACCTGAAATCACAGAGTTATTGAAGCCAAAGTGTCTGTACATGAAATATAAAATGCCTTAGTACATGTATCATACTTTTAAAGTACTATATTTTCGTCACAGATGAGACAAAAACCTGTGAGCCAATGCTCACAAATAAATAGCTGTCTCAAATCATACACACCAAATAATAATCAATAAAATGCAATTTTTTAAAGGAACATGCAGATCTGAATTATTTCAGTTAATGTGAAAAAGTTACATTAAAATCCATTAAGAGATATATACAAGTTAACAAAACCTAACACTTTTTATATCAAGTACTAAAGCAACTAATCTTTATATCTGACAGTCAAACCCTGAACAAAAATCAGCATCTTAACATAGTTTGAACATAAATAAAACAATTACACATAACAGTTACTAATACTATTTCTTTATATCAGTCAAATTTTGTAAAATACAAATAATGATGAATAGATCGGTACCAAGTCAGGACCATTGCGATCCACCAGTTCTCCGGTGTGACTGATTCGTTTTTGTCATTTTCTCTGGACTATGAGATTGATCATTCAATTTCGGTAGTTTTGTTATTACCTTTATTTAGCTTGGGCTTGTTTTTTAACATTCTTATTCCAAAGAAAAAAGAACAATGTTTCATAAAGTTATCTGCTGTCATATATGAGAGCTGGTCTTTAATCCTCTTTAAAACTGCATTAGCCTGTTCATTAGCTTGGCTATTCATGTCATTCAATAACGGATACATATTTAAACAGTATCCATAGCTACATCCTGTAATAAAAAAATATGTAAAAGTGTAAGCAAAACTGTGCTTTCAGTATATAACTTATGGAATATATCATTCAAAGGTTTATTAACAAATACATGTAAAAAAATCTAAAAAAAAACAGGTCTAAGTTCAAAGGGCATAACTTCCACTTAATTTTGAGGATCAAAATTTCCTGGTTTCTATGAATTTGGTTCAGTAGTTTCAGAGTTGCACTGAAAAGATGATAAATGAGGATTTTTAGCATATTACTAAGTTCAAAGAGCCATAACTCCAACAAAATTTGAGGATAAAATTTCCTGGTAAGATGCACAACTTCTTATGGTGTGCTTCCTATATAACAAGTTTCCTTGAATTCGGTTCTGTACTTTCAGAGGTGTTGGGCTGATAAACTATGTGAATGACAGCCAGGACTAAAACAATATGTCTCCCCACAAAAGTTGGGGGAAGACGTAAAAACTAAACGTAAAATGAAATATTATATTTCATTATATAAAATTAAAATAATAATTAATTACCAGTATGATTATCCCAATGTAGTCTGTCTACTAAGAATATGGTGTCTTTAAAAAAAGTGGATCCCTACTGATGCAGTATGCATGTAATGAGCATGCGTTATCATAAACTACTATTTTAGGAGCTGAAAAAGGTAATAAATATAATGTGTTTTGTATCTGAGAATTAGTCAAAATAATGCTTCCAGTTAATCATTATTCAAACTTGGATCCAGTGGTGAATGTACCTATTTCAACCCATTTTTAAACTAATATATCTATGAGGCAGGTTACACAAGTGCACTCCAAAAGTTACATTGTATCTTCAAATATTTACAAGCTAAAATAAATAAAAAAATGTTTATGATGCAATATAATAAAACAATTTGTAATTGAAAGTTAAACACAAACTAGTTTTCATGTGGGTAAAAAGAAAGTTCAGGAAAAAAAGGTTGCTTATTGGACGTCAAAGGAAAATTAAGCTCATAGTACTACAAAAATATTGACTTCTCTATCATTGTCGTTCCGTTCAGGAGCATAATAATAATACGTCCCTATTTATGTGACTTCTAACTCGAAAGATGAGTTGATGTTGCTGACTCCACTGCAGATAAGTTTTCGCATGTGCCTTTTTGTATGATGATAATTTTTTTAATAATGATTTTTGTCCATATACAACATTTTTTTTAATGCTATACCTTTCCTAAATCTTGTCCTAAATATTGTAAATGGAATGTTAGGAGATTCGTTTAACTGCATTACTTGAAATCCATAACATACCCCTGAAAATATAGAGAATGAGAATTGGGAATATATTAAATTTAATACAATTTTTCAAGAATTTGTAAATAATCATTGAATTTCAATAAAATTTGGAATCCAAGACAACTAATGTTCTGCGTTATTATTAGTTTGATAAACCTTTTTCATAATAGCTTACATTGTATGCAGATATTGAAAATCACCAGTTAGGTAAATTCATGAAATTATCTATGTGTTTTTAACAGCAAAAACTAAGGCTATGACATTAAAATCATTTTACTTTACAATTTGTAAAAAGCTTGCCAAGATGTTCCATGAGTTGACAATTATATTTGGCTTTGCAAGCACAGTAAAAAAGCTCTATAAATATATGTCCTGCACTATATTTCACATACTAGTATATAATTTTATTTACCATGAGGACAATACACTGTAAATACTCCTGGTAATAGAGATGGATGTCCTTTATATTTTTTTTAACAGGATTCAGGCTTTGCTCTGTTAGTATCTATTGGATACACTCCTCTTGGTCTATATGGTGGCAGTGTTGGAAAAAAAAAGCCATCTCATCATCATTTATTGGCATTCCCTCAAAATCTAGACTTTGAGAGTTATGGAATGGATACAGTGATATATCCAACAGTTCCTCTAATAGAGGGATCATTTCATTAGGAGCTTGTGAGTCACTGCACTGTTCCAGAACATCGAATAAAATAAGAATGTTGTGGTGCAGTTGTTGCCATTTCTCTAGATCTTCTTTTATTCTACACCCAGAAATTAAGTCTTTCATCAAGCTGCACACCACTTCATTAGGATGTATATATCCACACACAGGAGATGATGATGCAATTGCCATGACAAAATTTCTAAGTGAAGAAGGCAATCTCATTGATCCATCATCAACAGACTTTATGAATACAAACAATGCTGGATGTTCTTTAAGCAGTCTAAACAATTCTGTCTTTTCTTCAGTGATCAGAATTTTATTTGACTTTCCACGAACCATTTCCCCTCCTGATGCATATCTGTGTAACAGATTTCTGGCTCTTGGGTTGGGTAGAAAGATACGATCACTAAACATAAAAATAAAAGTCCTACTAAGTAATTTTGGAATGAAAATTTTTACTTTTAACTTCTATTCTGTAAACTCAAAACAAAAACTATGCGTCTTAATAACAGAAAAAATGAACAATAAAAGAAACTTGCATAAATTAAAGGAAAACAAACAAAACAATTCGGACGTTAACATATACATGTACAGAGCACATATGAAGTCCCAAGCCAGAAGTTTTTATTAAAGTACTTGTTGTCTTTGCTATTTGCTCTCTGTCAATTAAGAAATGGGATGTTTTTAGGATTGCGGTTTGAATCATAGGCATCATATTTAATCTACATGTAGATATAGTGCCAAACAGCAAGCAGCCACCACAGGTCATATTGAGGGCTGCTGGCGGTTTTCCATTGTAGATATTTTTAAATGCCATGTTCGAGTATACATGTTAACTACACTTATTCCAATTGTTGTAAACTACAGGTTTAGAGTTCATATCTGCTCCCTGATATCAATGGATATCAGCAATGACTTACTGACAGTGACTTACCAGTACATGTATTCTACATGTTATGCATACATGTCATAATAAAAAAAAATAAAACTAAAATTTATTCTTCTTTCTTTATCATGATTATCTTCTTATTAAACATGTACTGTACATGTCACAGTAATAATGCGACAGTATGTATGTTATTATAGAACAAAAGTTTTGCTATATAATACAATTTCATTCGTGTGTACGTAAATACAACCTCCTACAGTTTGTCATTTTGTGATTCATGAAGAGCATTTTGTACTAAATATGATTATATAAACCGGAGTCCACAACATTCCAGTGAGAAGTACATGTGCAATCTGGTTTTTAATCATAATATAATGGAAAGGGAGCATACATTTGTGTTCATTTTTGTACATGTACTTTCAAAATAGATTGAGCAACCATTTGATCATTTTTTAGCGGGTGGGTGGAATCTAAAATAAAAGGACAGTGGATCCCAGCCGATGCCATTTTATCATTTTTAAAAGAAACTGATCAATACTCAAAATTATTATTCTTGAAATAAAATCACCATTTGTAAGTCCTTTTGTTGCTATATTAATTAATCTTTCGCTCGTTTTGGTTTAGTTTTATTTTTTGCTATTGCTGTAAATGGTTTTAGTTTTTAGTGTGTTTATTTTAAATGTTTATTTTATCTATTTATTTTGTAGTCATAATGTTTGTTTTATCTACGGTCTTTTGACTTTGTTTTATATCAACGTGTTATTTACATAATTATTTCAACCTGTTTATGTCCCGATGATGGCTGCAATATCGCCGACGGGACATTAAACAACTAACAATCAATCAATCAATCAATCAATCTCTGAAACTGCTTGGCCAATTGCAGCCAAACTTGAGATGGTTGTTCCTTAGGGTATTGTGCAAAAAGTTTGCGTTGGGATTTTTGATACATCAAAAAACATGGCCGCTGTTACTAAAAATAGAACAGGGGGTCAAATATAGTTTTTTGCAAATAATTCAAAAACGGTCACAGATATCAAAATTCTGGCATGGGGTAAAAGTGATCAGCACCTTAAGATCTACCTGCCCAGAAATTTTCAAAAAGATCCAACAACCGATGTAGGAATTATTGCCCTTTTTCTTGAGTTTAGGAGTTATGGCCCTTAAAGCGTCAAAATTTACCATTTTTCATTACTTTTCCCCTGAATTTCAAAAATGAACTTGTCTGACACTATACATCCAACTTCAACCAAACTTGGGACAGTTGTTTAATACCATAATTGCTACAATTCTATCGGGACCTGGGATTATGAAAGATCACAATACAGGTAGTTCAAAATTATATATATATATAAATGGCCCAATAATTAGACGATAGTACTCATTGTGTTTTATTCTTTTCAGAAATAAAATAAAAGAAATCAATTTGCCAGTGCACCGTATGTGCGAACTTGAGATGTTGGTGGCAGGGGGAAATTTGACGGTCTAGTTCTAGGCCAACGTTTAATTACGATGGTTCCCAGAACTGGATATCTAGTGAAAATGACGTCTTTGGAATAACGAAGCAACTTGCAGGGACACACAGTACTGTTATAACCGTAAGTTTCAAATGAAACTATACATATATATGTACTCAAAATTTAAACTCTATGATTTCAACATAAGACACGAAGGACCGAAACTCTTCGAACGAAACAATAATGATACATTATTTAAGTATACGAAAACATGCACATTAACGGCTAGCTAATCTGTTTCTGGTGATCGTGCTTATAATATAAACGATTTAATGGTAGACATAAATATTTTCGTGTTCTAGTAAATGGTTGTATAATTTGAGTTCTATTATGATTTCCAGTATGTTTTGCCTGAGAAATATACATTGTATTTTATCTCGTATCTTATTTCAGGGGAGGATGAAACAAATGAAATCCACACCACCAATTGTTCATCCGAACTCCCTCCTCCCATCAGCAGTAGCCCTTATGGATAATAGCATGGATCTTTCTTTTGACCTGCCTCCCCCACCAGCAGCAGCCTGTATGGAAGAGATCGCGATCGTCATTTGTCCGAGCTCCTCCACCACCTTTGACAAATATTGGGTATCCTGCTCCTCCATCCCAGAGCATGGTTTGTGTTGTCCCCTCTTTGACACAGGATGCAACAAGGGTGAGGATAAGTGAAAAACACAAAGTTATGTTTAGGGTCAAGTATAAAATATAAATTAGGGAAAGGATTGGTGTAAAACAAACAGTTAGGATTAGGGTAAGTGTAAACACACGGTTAGGGTTATGGTGACAGTATAAAATAATAAAAAGGGTTGGGGTCAATGTAAAAAAAAACCATATATTTAGTGTGTTAGGATTTAATGTTAGACATACAATTGGGGATATGGTTAGCGATAAACACAAAATTAGGTTAAGGATAAGTTTTAAACTACCATAACCTATCTGACAGAGGCTTCTAATACCTGATTAACCTCATGGGGCTTCATCTTTCCAAGGAAAAACCTAATTTAGACCTATATCGACACCCTGAAAGAGATCTGTGGATTTGGAGATGTCTACAAAATGTCAACTGTCCAATATGCAAGAAATTGTTCACAGGAGAAGCCATGGTTGCAAAGGGACAAAGAAAAAAAACCGGGTTACTAGTACTTCGTAACGGGCAGAATACATGTGCAGTTGAAGAAAATTTGAAAGAGAGAGTGAGAGGGGGGTCCGGACAGCAATCCACTAGACCATACCAACATATCTGATGTTGTAAATGGCATTACATATAGAAAGCTAAAACATGAACATGGATGTTATGCAGATTAGAACAACATAACTGTGTCATTTTTTACAGATGTTATTCCCTTTTTCACAGCTTGTAAGTTTCTCTCTGGTACGTATACCTTTTGATTAATGAGTTGCCACCCAAACAACGGTTTAACAGGAAGAACATAGTTTTAAGTAGAATTTGGCAGCGCTGCGGTTTCTGCAACAACTAGTAAAAGACCGTGCCATTCTATACCACAGCGGGATTGATATCAGTCTGGAGGGTAATCGTCAACTTCAAAACCATGATGGTGAGTGAATGAGTTGGTGTTTTACGCCCGTGCAACGCTATATAGGTTATTTACAAGCGATGGACATGAAAAGGATGATACAATGAACATGAAATGATGATGATAAATGAAATGGGAAAAAAAGGACCTCTCCTAGAGGGTTACGATTCCCACCCTTACTCCCAACGGAACACAGCGAAACCAATTGGTGACGCTCGAGTACGCATTCAAAAAGACGATTTTTACCCGGAGCTTAGTATATGTAATTTAACACCATTATTTATCATCCAATTGACTTTACTTAGTTAGTTAGAAGCAAAGGTGTACCAAAGGGGTAATCAGTATCATAAAACCGTAAAGACAAAGACAAAACCGGCAGACAAAAAATCATCACAACAAAACAAACCACATAACAACATAAAACACACACACATAACAACAAAACCGCATTCAGCAACGCGAACTCAAGTCGAAACGAGAGTGAACTCAGGTGCTCCGGAAGAGTAAGCAGTTCCTGCTTGCTATAGCACACCCGTCACGTTGCCAAAGATCGATTAAGTGTTGGTCAAATCCGGAAAGGATGACATTACAAAACTCTATGTCAAACCAACATCTGTGGTCATCTGAGAGATAGAAATCCCGTATTTGTATACAAGCACATGATGTCGTCCGTAAAATTTCTTGAGTGATGACAACAACTAACTTAGTTAGTTAGTTATTGCTTTACTCCCAAGCAGACCCGTAGGATCCCCATGCAGGATGCAAAATTTCCCGTCCCTACCCATCACTCCTTTTTCCAGTGGCAGTCAAAACTCTCCTACCCGATTGGCCTTGTGTCTCCATTTCCTCCACTTCATCATCATTTCATGTTCATTGTATCACCACTTTCATGTTCATCTCCCGGATATAGCCGAAATCGTGCTGCTTGGGAGTAAAGCAATAACTAACTTACTAACTAATTGACACAGTAGCCCTAGTTTTCAATCCTGTTTCAATATTTAAGACAATAAATTCAGTTCTTGATGAATACACAGGTGTCAATTAAAATCAGTAACCATTAGGACGATCTGTCACATCTCAATAAGCCACACCCCGGTGGTTAATTACAGGTATAATTGACAGATAGGTCAATTAAGGTGCTGATTTCCGTGCAGCACTCAACCCGCTTTAGACACACCCACCACAGCTCGATTTTAAGATTTTGGACCGGCACATATTTTGATAATTTCTTAATAAGTATACGGTATAATTAATCAGGTGTCAATATCACCTGTTCACTCCATTGACTACCTTACCCTTACACTTATCAATCAGCCAAAGCGAGGAGCTACATCATGTTTGTGCATGGTTTGTGTAATACTAGTACCCAAATTAAAAATGTGTTTAAAGAGTTTTAGTTCCCACTTTTTTCCGTTTTTGAAGTGTGGGAATTTGCAAGGCAAAAACAAAACAAAAAAGGTTCCTACAGTTTATTATTTTTATATGTTTTTAATTAGAAAGGGCATTTTCTCTTTTCAATGTTCAAATGGCACTGGCGGACCAAAGGGGTTGATTTTCGTTAAAAGAAAGTGTTCTAGAACCCATTTCATTAACCACGTAAATGTCAACTTCTAATACACAGGAAACAATATTAAACCACTGTGGTGCCGATAGTTTGCACGGGGATACTAAAGATACACAGGAAACGGCAGGTGAACCCCTGTTGTGCCAGAAGTTTGTAGAAGGGAATAAAGTCTTATAACAAAAATGATAAGTAAGCCCCTGTGGTGCGATGGTTTGCACGGAAGAACTAATTATCATAATATCACTTCAAACGAATTATGCAAGGTAATCCCAGTTGGGTGTCAGAGAACCATGAATTTTTAACAGGATGTAAAAAAGAAATAGTATAGGGCAATTCTACATACTGAAAATTGAAATATATTTTCCGAAAATGTCTGGACGGCTAATCTAAAATTTATACAAAAAAACTATATTTTTATACGAATTAATTCTGAATTTAACGGATGGTACCATTTTAAAACTTTTCACAATTAATCATTACACTGACTTTTATTTTATCATCCCGACTTATTTTTATTTCAAATTGTCCGTTGTGATACACATCGGTAAATACCACATGGGTATAGGATGCAACATTCACTCTGTGTATTGGCTTTGAGCAGCGCCATCTAGTACAAATCACGTGACCCTCCATGGATAGAATTTTTTTACTTTCAAAAGCCATTTTTATCTATGCATATTTGAGTGCTAGGAATTTCACCAAAGTTATTTTTATATGATTGTCTTTCAATGTACAAATTTTGAAAAAATCGCGAACTTACACTTTAAGCTTATTTTGTATTTTTAATTATTCCCTTATGATTTAAAGCCTTAATTTCAAAACCTCATCACTTTCAAAGTCACCCTCAGACATCCTTACCATAAAAAACAAAATGGCCGACAAGCATATAGCGGCATTTATCGACGCGGTTTAAAAGTGAGAAATGGCCTGAATCATCTGCGTTGGACCATAATTATGCAGCCTATGAACTTTTACTTGTGTTCTACCTTTATTGACAATTTGGATTGAATTTAAACCATGAATCGTTCGAATGGCGAGAAATCAACAAGTGGAGCATCCCCGGATAAATTTTCACCAGGTGAAATCCAATACGCAAAAAATTCATGTCAAGCAACAATTAAAGTCGATGGCGGAGAAGCCTGTTTATTATTATGGAGAAGAATCCTACTTATTAGGTATTTTAAAATTCTAGGAAGTGAAGAAAATACAAACACAGATTTTGATTCAAGATAATTACGGTGTCTGATGAAAAAAAGCCCATTCAAATGGACCCCCCTCAAAAGAACTATTTAAAACTGTCGTTCATGCTACTACAGAGAAAAAGAAGAAATATGTCCTTACTTCGTTTTATTCTACATGTACAATATCAGTACACGCACAGTTGTATTCTGAGTGGGTGAAAGGAGAATATCCCAAAATAAACAAAGTGGTAAATGAGATTTTTACAGAACGATCAAGGGGAGATAACTCCGAAAAATTGGTTGATAAAATGATTGAAAATATGGACTTTGACAGTGAACTGATTCAGAACATAAAATCTACACCAGCTAAGAAAAAGAGAACATCAGACAAAACAGTCCTGATCGTGACACAGAAGATAACCCTACAAAGATAAACAGTGCGACAACAAACGAATCTCAGGAAGCTGAGGATGTACCTGTAGCAGATCTAGAGATTTAGCTACAATAATGTAGCTCCTTTGATATCTTTGACTAGGCGGATCCGCCCAATCCAAGATGTCAAAGGAGCTACATTATTGTAGCTAGGCAAGGGCAAGCGTACGATTGACTATAAAGAAACAGTCCCTTTTAATAGTGATTACAAGAAGGATTTAAAACTAACCTTTGTTCAATATAAGAATTCATGTATCAGTGACCACGAATATGAACTTGGCTCTTTTGAAGTTATTTGTGTTAGAGCAACAGATGTTATTTGCCACGTAAATCTGGTATATGAGGTTAATAACTAACTAACTAACTTTCGGAAGACGAAAAGACCATCATACAGGAAGCCGTGGACAAACACTTTAGAGTACGTGGGGCTATAACCGCAACTAATAGAGTGCCGCGAAGACAGTCAAATACACAACAGAAAGAATTCGATGGACGGTAGTCAGAGATCGTAGTACCCTCTGTCGCTGAGGGTGGTTAGTTAGTTAGCTATTGCTTATTAGAAGGACATCAAACCGTACAAGAAATCAAATTCACTATGTGTCATATTGAGTTCCACTGTTATTTTGAGTCATGATCATGTATATAATTGATAAAACTATTAAATATGATAAATATATGTATGGGTATTAATTTTACATCTACAGAGCTGTCCGGTGTGTTCGCGCTTCTAAGATTTTGCAAACCAATGCACATTTACTTACTTTTGTAGACTTCAAATTGGATGCATATAATTAAACTTCTACTATTTTAAATTGATGTTCATGGTGATTTTTTTCAATGCGTATGGATTTAAAATGTGAAAATCAGTTGTAAACAATGGCAACACATGTTTTCAATGTATGACATAACTTCCGGTAAAGTCGCGCATGCCCAGTTCAAACCATTATTAAATGACTAAAGGAAAGATTTGTTCAAATCTTAGTTTAAGTTTTGGACAGTAGTAACATTTTCCGACATTCTGTGAAAAATGTACCAATATTGATTTTTGTTTTGGTTTTTAATAGGATAATTGCTGAACATAGTCATTTTTCCTTAAGGTTTTTGTTATTTTTGATAATTTTTCTGATAATTTGATATTAAAAACATATAAAATGCACAAATTTCTTTCAAAATATTTCATATTAGGCCTTTAATATAAGACTTCTACTATGTATATATGTAAACGGATGGTAATACTTTGTAAAAAAATAGCAATACAAATATTTAAAGTGAGCATGACTGAAATTAATATAAACAATACTAATAGAAGAAAATGAGATGTGGAATAAGTGTACGCGACACAACCTACATTATAAACGTATATTTTAAATATCCACAATGGAAAACAGCCAGCAGCCTTCAATGTGACCAGCGGTCGCTGCTCGCTGTTTTTCAATTGGCCCCTGGATTGAAAATAAAATACATATGATTCAAGCCCAATCCCAAAGTGCATTGAAAGACCCTCTTCTTGACAAAAAACAACAAACAACAATTAACATAAATTCGACTAAATACAAACATAAGCTTTGATAAAGATTCCTGGCTAAGGACAGGCACATTAAAATGTGGCGGGGTTAAACTAGTTTTTTGGCGCAAACCTTCCCCCTAATGATAATCAATAACAAAGCACAAACTAACACACAGTAAAAATCAAATCGATAGAAGTTCAATTCAACAAGAGAGTATCTGAGACAAAAGGACAACAAGTAATTAACGGGACGTAAAGATACTCTCTTGAGAACACTCGAAGTTACTGACAGCTAGCTAAGAAGCATCCATCGACTGATGTAAAAAAATCAAGTATGTCGATTTTAAATCCGACACAACACGTCAAACACTTGATTTGATGATGCATCATCACACAAAACCGACACACTTGACCGCTGTAATGCTCAAAAATGACATAAGTATAAAAAGGCAATTAACATTTTAAAGTAAATATCAAATTATCAATATTTTTACCAAAGAAGACTAAATTCAAAGATTTTACTAAAATATCCATTTCATAACCTTTATTTAATAAAGTTTTAAGCCAATTTTGCATTCCCAAGGGATTGTTTTTGATTTTTTTTGTACTTAAATACATTTTAGTACATTTTCAATTTACAGTTGTTAATATACTAGATACAAATAAAAGTTAATGTTTATTCAGGATAACAAGGCATGTTAGTACATTACTCTTGAGGAAAACACTTAAGTACATTATTCCTCTTCAATTGCTCTTTTTAAACGTTTGTATGCCACTATGTATTCTTGTTTTGTGTGGTATGATTTGAAGCAAGGATAGATACACAGAGTAACTTCACATTGTTCACACCTGTATGCACTTTCACGTCCAGGACATTTTCGTTTTTTCCCTGCAGCTGACAAAATTTCTCTCTAAGAAGGATTACAAACAATTCATATTCATTAAACTAAATATTAACAAATATATAAATAATTCAAATATCACAATGCCCGAAGGCTAAAGATTCAATACAATGTAAAAAATAACGTTTATCATCAAAGTTACATAAACAGTTTTTTATTTAAATGATTTACAGAAATTTCATGATTACTTCTTTTAATAATTTTCATACCATTGAAAATACTTAATTTTGAAAGAGACAATGTTTATATTATGTTCTCTATCACATATTTGTTAACTTCTTTAGCTGTTGTCTTTTCCAAATTTGGTCCAAGCTTAAAACTATACACTTTCGGCCGCAATCCAACAAACTCTGTGATGAGAATACCTGAAAATATAAATATATTAATTATGTAAATACAATCATATATGTAAAATACCATGTGTAAAAAAAACATTTTTTAAATGGTTTGGTTTTTTTAAATGTTTTTTTTAATAATTTGGTTTTGTTATGTGAGTGAGTGAGTGAGTGAGTGAGTGAGTTGGTGTTTTACGCCCATGCAACGCTATATAGGTTATTTACAGGCGATGAACATGAAAAGGGTGAAAAAATGAACATGAAATGATGATGATGATAAATGAAACATGGGGATGGGATTGGACACAAAGGACCGGTTAATTTTGAAGAACCACAGGAAAAAGGGAGAGGTGGGTAGGGGCGGAAAATTTAGCCTATGTGATGCACTACTTGGCGGTCCACAAAGGGGTCTTTTACGTGCATGAAGCGTGGCATTCTCCACACACGTTGGCCCACTATGGTCAGCGGTCAGGGTTTCCGTATTATAGACCTGACAACCCCCGCGGACGAGGGCCACCCTATTCAGCCACCTAGGGTACACACTTGGTCGCTCTGTGGGCTGAGCACTGACCCGATGTCAGAATCCCAAGACCCTTAGTCGCCTCTTACGACAAGCTAGGCTCTGCTGCGGGCCTATTCGCCACCCGGGCCCCGCACGGGACGGTTTTGTTATGTTAATACTTTTCAAATATGTAATTTTGAAAGTTAAAATGATTTTTTATAAATAACTACCACTATACTTTTCATTACAAATTCGGTTTTGTTATGTTGATACTTTTTATATATGTATTTTTTGAAATTTTAAATTGAAATAAAATTAAAGAAATAAGAACCACTATACCTTTCATTTCATCCTTGAAAAAACCTGCCTGGCGTTTATGCACATTTAAGTGTAGCTTGTGTTCCACCGGATATTCAGAAAAGTCAAAATTACTTATGTTTTCCAAATCCTTGTAAATATCTTTTGCGAAAGCTGTCAGTATTGGTAAAAAGTAGATTGATATTGTCTCCATACATGATTTTATCACTTGATGGGGGGACTTATACATATGATGCACAAATTCTACATTTTTTTGTGATGCACAAATTCTACATTACATGAAATGTAGTGTAATGCATTACATTCAGAGGGGATGGGAAGACAATATTCAGGGAACGCACAGACTCCGACGTGTCGGATGAGGAGGACAGTGCCATGGACACATAACTATGTATATAACATTTGTAAAACATTTTCCTTGCTTGGGTCCAATGTTGGTACCCGCATTTTTAGCTCACCGAAGGGTCATGTGAGCTATTGCCATCACTTTGCGTCCGTCGTCCGTCGTCCGATAGCTTTTTTCAAACATCTTCTTCTCTGAAACTGCTTGGCCAAATGCAGCCAAACTTGATATGGTTGTTTCTTAGAGTATTGTGCAAAAATTTTGCGTTGGGATTTTTGATACGTCCAAAAACATGGCCGCTGTTAAAAATAGAACAGGGGGGTTAAATACAGTTTTTGCAAATAACTCAAAAACGGTGACAGATATCAAAATTCTTGCATGGGTAAAAGTGATCAGCACCTCAAGATCTACCTGCCATGAAATTTTCAAAAAGATCCAACAACCGATGTAGGAGTTATTGCCCTTTTTCTGTATTTTTTTCAAAATTTTGCACTTATTTAGCCTTATATCTTAAAAACTATACAAGATATTTTAAAAATTCAAATTGCATATGATTAAGCACATTAAGATCTACATTTCATGTAATTAGGTCAAAGCTGTGGAACCATTTCTTTTAGGATAAAGCGTCAAAATTTACCATTTTGCATTACTTTTTCCCTGAATTTCAAAGATTAATTTGTCTGACACCATGCATCCAACTTAAACCAAACTTGGCACAGTTGTTTAATAGCATAAATGCAACAAGTGTATCGTTCAGATTTTTGATTCGTCAAAAAATATGGCCGCCATGGTTAAAAATAGAACATAGGGGTAAATTGCAGTTTTTTTGCTAATAACTCAAAAATGGTTACAGATATCAAAATTCTGATTGGAGACAAAAGTGATCAGCATCTTAAGATCTACCTGCTCTGAAAGTTTCAAGAATATCCAACAATTGATGTAGGAGTTATTGCCCTTTTTCTGGATTTTTTCAAAATTTTTCACTTATGTAGCCATATATCTTGAAAACTATACAAGATATTTCAAAACTTTAAATTGAATATGATCAAGCACATCAAGATCTACATTTCATGTATTTAGGTCAAAGCTGTAGGACCATTTCTATTAGGAGTTATTGTCCTTAAAACAACAAAATTTTCCATTTTTCATTACTTTTCCCCTGAATTTCAAAGATTAACTTGTCTGACACCGTAAGACCAACTGCATCTTAACTTGGCACACTTGTTTAATAGCTTATATGCTACATTTTTGTACAACTCTATTGTTCATATTTTTTAATTCTTAAAAAAAACATGGCTGCCATAGCTAAAAATAGAACATAGGGGGTAAATTTCATTTCTTTGCTAATACCTCAAAAATGGTTTCAGATATCAAAATTGTGCAAGAATCAAAAGTGATCAGCATATTAAGTACCTGTCCTGAAATTTCGGAAAAGATCTGACTGCTGATGTTGGAGTAATTGCCCTTTTGTCTCATTTTGCTAAATTTTGCACTTATTAAGCCCAATAACTTGAAAGCTAACAAAGTTATTTCAGAAATTAAAATCGCATATGGTTAAGCACAATAATGCAGTACTTGAACCGATCAATGCAACACTTTGACGGATCGATGACTGATCGGTGACGGATTGATGACGCGTTTGGACCGGATCGATGACTGATTGATGACGGATTGGTGACTGGTTGTTGACTGATTGATGACGGATCGGCGGATTGGACGGATGACGGATACCATAGGTAACCGGGCTATCGATCCGCTATTTTGACTGATACGATCGATCGGTATAATTAGAAAACTCTTCTGTGAAACGAAGTTATCGTTTTTACTTATACGTTTATAACATGTATAACGCAACACAAACCAGTGACGACGTAAATTTAATTTGTTTTAAATAAATTATGCTATAGTGTTAAATAAGAAGTACATTTTATATTTAAATATGTTAATATAATTAATCTAATGAATTTAATAACTGTTTACATAGTACTTCCTTTAAACTAAATAGGCGAAGTTCGTGTTCTTTTCTTCCATAAAAATAATAATAATATAATTTTATTTTATTTGTTCTGATTTTTAAATACAAAATCAGAAACTGTACTGAAAAATCTTTGAAATGTTAATGGGTTCTGCTAAGAATGACCATTTCAACAATTTGTAACATATATTAAACAAAGAAATTTTCAGGAGATATCAATAATCTAGTAAATTTTATTTTAATTTTCTTTTAATTCACTGTGTTAAATTTGTTCGCATAGGAATATAGACCACATTTGCAAATTTCTTATGTAAAATATATGAAACTTTCGTAAAATCTTATATTTGAGCATAAAATTATATGACGGTTTGATAAAATCATAGATATAATATACATAGATAAAGCTCCGGGCCTACATCTGAGGCTGATGATATTCGCCGACTTTTTATCACCCACTTGATATCGGGGTGTCATACTTGGTGTTAATTGTCATAATTGAGTCCGATATCGACTGATTTTATGAGCGGAAGATAATGGCTGTCAACTTTTAATAAAAAAAATTTCCCTTTTGTCATTTTTACCACGAATAATATGGCTAGCATTGAAGAAATCGAGGTAACGGAAGATGAAATTAATGAAATAATGAACGAGGATGACAGTTTTAGAGAAATTTATTATTATTGTTGTACCCCAGTAGACGAAAACATGATCAAATGTAATAACAAAAATTGTGATCTAGAATGGTTTCATCGGGAATGCACTGGTCCGTTTTGTAACTTTTTGTCAACACCGCTTAAATGTTCAGAATGTGTCACATTCACATCGTTGAATGATGAATATCTGCCATTCAAGCGTCTTTTTTGTAACGTATAGCCGATGGCTTATTTTTTCTGTTTTTTTCTGATTTTGCATCTGTCACCGTGCTCCTCTAATTCAAAGACATTAAACGTACTAACAACTTTCTTTTCGTTCTTGGTTTTTCGCCGTCTTGATATCTTTAGCCGACATGCATCACAAACGTATGGTGGATGGACGGACGGATTGTCAGAGTCAACATCAACATTTAGTATTATGAAAATATCTTTCTTAAGATTATCTTTGTGCGTCGGATTGCCTTTGGAGGGTATAGCCTTTTCATTTCCACATATACGACACAAAGTTCTTAAAATACTTTCATGAATAGTAAGTCCTAAAAATATCAAAAAAAATAATAAAAAAGATCCGTTGTCAGAATATGAGAATATTGTTATATTTAAAGTTAAGACAAAGGCAACGTTGTTAATATATAATTATTATGGACAAGAATTCAAATTTCCTCTATCGATGAAAAAGAAGATTTCCAAACGATTATATGAGAATTCGACGCACTTCGACGATGTTATGACTAGTATCACTAGGTAGACAAACTTTTCCTCTTTTAGTTAAACTTGGTCTGATATATAGGAAATTACAGAAAAAAAAGTTATCGAAGATTTAAATAACCTACCTGAAAGTTCCATATTTAAGAAATGACATTTTTGTAGTAGATAACATCATTACAGTGGCCGTTTTCTTCAACCGATTTTCATCAAATAAACACTAACAGACAGGTCTTATCATGCTGGGTCTACTTTATTGCATCCGCCCACCTTATCACCTAAGGATTACCGGTAATTAACTAATTATTACACCACTGATAAGGTCAGCCATCGATAATCTAAGATTAATTATCATATACCCCCAACATACGCCCTATTATCGGCGAATATCATCTGCATCAAAGACCTCGCTACGCAGTGTCACGCGTTTGATATATCAAAGAGAACTGTGGGACGCACAGCATGGCAAAAACCTCGAGCTTTATCTATGTATATTATATCTATGATAAAATTGACAAGAAAATCTTTGCAAGAAAACGTAACGTAATTCATTAAAAAGAGTAAAGAAATGGCTTACCTCTTAGATAAATGAAGCAAAATAACTTTGCCCCCTAGTTTTTCCATTGTAAATGGCAGCCATATTTGGGGATGCCAGATTGTCAATAATCACTATTTTGTAGAATTTGAGAATATCATTCAGATCATAGAGATATTTTGGATCAACTTGTTTTTGTTTACATCTGGGAATGCACTTAGACGTCATATGACGTCACAATAGAAATTGACAATTTTCCCGCGTTTTTTTTTTACAATGGGAAACCCCCATAGGCTTGAAATTATCTTAATTTATAGGAAATGTATTTAACTTTTTGTAAAGTTGTTATATTTTTTAACTACGTCTTTTTGATACTTATAAGATATTATAAACAAATGAGAGCTAAATTATTTTAGAAAAAAAATATTTATGATTTTTCCATTCTCCAGGCTACCCTTTACTGACAAGTAAGCGGAGCTACAATGCGGTCCCATTACTCGCAATGGAGCAAATCGAATTTCTTTCTCCAACTCAAACGAAACCTCAAGATGGTTCGAAAATACCAATAACACTCTGAATAACATTGAGTTAAAAAAAATTTTGGTCGAAATTCACAGTTAAATATTAATTTGTTAGAAAACCAACATTTTCAAATGTCTGATCCTGAATTTCATTATAAAGTTACGAAATTCTTTTCAACTGCTCTAAATGTCGGAAAATTTAGACTGAATTAGTCATGTAAATTTAGACTGAATTAGTCATAAAAATACAATAAACGATATTTTAATACCAAATTTGACGTCTAATAGACCAATCGCGAGTTCATCCATTCCGGAACATTCCGGATATTAGAATGTCCAAATGTAAAAGGTCAACTGAGGTAAGATATGACGTCAGAACATTGGGAGCAATGGAGGCAACATGTTTACCGATTAATTTCAAGAAAAAATGAAAGAAAATTGAATAAAAAGTCTTGTTCTTCAATTTGTAATGGTTGAAGAAATATAAAAACAAACATTTCCATGGGATTGGAGAGAAAGGATCAGGTTTCCTCGTTTCATTCATTAGAGAGTAAGTACAAGTTTTCCAGTAAAATCGGGGTAAAATGGCGGCTTTTTTGGAACTCGCGATCCGGGTATTGAGTGCAGATGTTGGTTTGTCATAGGGTGTTGTTTTTTTGTCTTCCTTTACCGGATTTGACACGCTGAATGGACTATTGGCAACGCGACGGGTGTGCTATAGCAAGTAGGAACTGCTTACTCTTCCGGAGCACCTGAGTTCACTCTTGTTTCGACTGGAGTTCGCGTTCCTGATTGATATTCAGTTATTTTGTGTTTCCATGTTTTACATGTTGTCTGTTTTTGTCCCGTTCCTGTTGATGTTTACTGGTTTTGTCTCTGCACTTTCGGACTTTTGATATTCGGATACCCCATTGGTACCTTTGCTTCTTTCATTGAATTGCGCCCGGTGTGATTTCGCTTTCGGCGTTGCTCCGTTGAGCAATGGGGCCGCATTGTTGCTCCGCCTAATCAAAGATGTCATAAGCGTGTGCCAAATATACATGGCATCAGTGATTAATCTCAAACTGTTTATACAATCATCAGGTCAATTATTGCAATAAACCTTTAATTAACACCCTTACCTGTTAAATCAACGTCTACCTAATTGACAAATCCCTCAAACACCGGGAATCTTTTATGATTGAAAAATTAAAATGTCTATAAAACTAAAATTTTGTCATGTCTTGAAAAAGCGAGAGATTATACAAAAAGGCGGGAGAACGGGAGATGGATAAAAAAAGTCGGGAGATTTTGTCTCCCGGCTGGAGAATCACATGTATGTTACGGAGCAACACCGAAAGCGAAAAAACACATCAAATTTGGTATAAAATGTTCGCTTATAGTATTTACTTTCAATTTTTCGACTTTTAGCGCAATATAAAAGACTTTAGTTAAAATATCGATTTTTGAAGAAGTTCAGGGTCAGAATTTTGAAAATGTTCTTTTTCTAACAAATTATTATTTCCCTATGACTTTCGACCAAAATTGTTATTAACTCAATGTTATTCAGAGTGCTATTGATAATTTCGAACCATCTTGAACCTTTGTTTTATTTGGAGAAAGAAATTCGATTTGATCCATTACAAGGGGTGTTGCTTAAAGGCGGAACGGAAACGGAAAAACGGAATTAAAAATCGCAATGTTGTTATTTTCTAATGCCGATAATGATTTTTCACTACTTTACACATTTACTGTTTGATGTTTAGACATAAAAAATTTAATTTAAATGTAAATTGACTATCTTCAAGAATATACATGTATAACCTATATTACATCCTTCGTTGCTCTCAAAACATTTTGTAATCTATAATCTGTACGTTTTTCTTTTGTCACTGCTTGCAGTTGCAGTAGTGCCGGTTAAACTACAATTTGTTACTTGTAGCAAAGTGTTTTAAACTTCCATGTAAGATTTTCACGATATTTTTGTTTTTATTATACCCCCCGCAAACAAAGTTTGGAGGGGTATATAGGAAACAACCCTGTCTGTCTGTGCGTCTGTCTGTCCGTCTGTCCACATAACTCGTAAGCGCTTCTTCTCCTAAACCGCTGGGAGGATTTTGCTGAAACATAAGATGAAAGAAGTACATCATACGAAGATGTGCATGAAGAATTTTCATTGCACTCGGACATCATTTGGAATTAGACTTTTTAAAATACATTATTCAATGGGAGACCTCGCAAGCGCAACTCCTCCTAAACCGCTTAATGGATTTTGATGAAACTTTACATGAAAGAAGTACATCATCTGTAGATGTGCATGAAGAATTAGTATTGCTCTTGGTTATTATTGAGGGGAGATAACTGGACTTTTTACAGGGGGGTATCCTTTTTTTAGCTCGCTCACAGTATCACTTGTTAATCGTTGTCAAATATGTGATTTATTTCATTGCTTACACTTGAAGATTATGGAAACTGAAAATGTATATTCTATCCGTCAATATGTCATGCAGCTATACTGATTTTTTGTTTGGCTATAATTGCATTATACAACAAGATGGGTTTTCAATATGGAAGGGTGAGGTTTGATGGTCAGGGATGAACCTTCCATATTGTTTTAAATGCCTGTATCGATTTACTCAAGACCATTGCAATCCTTAAAAGTTGTTAAAGTTGTATTCTGCATTTTTGATGATTCTTTGACTTTCAAAATTGTCTTGGCCGATTCCGACTCACGACATTCACCTTTACATCTTTCAATTTCTCCGGCATATATTTGGCTTTTTTCTTAGACATTTTTGCAGTTTTGTCATTACATTTATTAACATTGAAATGTAGGTCATTTGTGCAAAGTAAAAAATAAAATGAACCATAAATAGATATTTTAGAATATAAACAAAAATCTTTCAAAGTCAAAAATGGCCGGATTTCGATAAACAGGACGTAGGTGGGTGACAGACCTGAAATCGATCAGGTAACCCGCTTGATCAAATTTGTAAAGGAACGAAAGAAAAAGCCAGAATATTACCAGACGAACTGGGACTAGAAATATAAAACAATCAAAGAGATACTTGGATGTCATTATTCACCATCTTATAATGGAGCAATGAAGAAAAGCGAACAAACGGGAGTTGGAATCCAGGGCATTGAGGCCAAAGACTGCCGGGACTTCCGCCGATCAAGTAACAGCAGCCAGCTGTGAAGGATCAGCCAGTGGAGTAATGGATGGTGGTTTCGTTCCAGATAAGCCAAGAATAGTTGGACATGTTATTTAATGACATTTTTTCGTATTGAACAACTTCGATGGGTACATGTATATATTTGTAAATGAAATTTGTGTTTTTTTTGTACTATACATGCTATTCTTTTTTTATTACATTATAATTGGATACTCATTAATGGCCCCATTAATAGTCCATACTTTTGATACTGTTAGATTACGTCTGCTTAAGGTTAGTGAGGACACCTGACCCAAAAAATAATGCCGAATTTAAAATGTCTAATTTTTTTATATATTAGTATTAGGTATATACTTTATCTTGTGTAAAAATATTGGACCCCCTTTCCAGGCTTGTTTTTTCCAAAATTAAGGCTCAAAGTTGTTCCAAATTACTATAGATTATATAGGAAAAGCCAAATAATTAGCATAAAATCTTGTCGCAGAAAAAATCCACGAATTTAAATTTTATTTTTATTTGATAAAAATCAATGAAATACAATATATTTTGAAATAAGACAATAAAAACTGTGGGTCACCAGCTTACTTTTCTCTCTACTATACAAATCTTTGTAATTTTTAGTTCAATTTTCAAGTGGATTATCTCCCTTGTTTTATTTGAAAATTTTATTTATGAAGGAATGGTTGTTTTATTTGTATTAAAGTTAATTTATTTTGATTAAGTTTTATCAAATTAAATTATTTAACACAAGTTTCAAGGTATTTGTGACATTTGCAATTGTTTTTTTTTTTGCATTTTTAGCTGTTTTTGGTCACATGACAGGTGTCCTCACTAACCTTAATACTGTTGTTAAAGACTCAGTCTGTTTATATATGTTGTGTTCCATTACGTATTGTTTTTCATTATTTTGTTTTGTATAAAAAAGTTTTTGTATTGCTAGTACTTGCATTTTGAATAGTGGAAGTTCATTTTTTTTCAAAGAGGGGGGCTGTGTAACAAAATTCTCGGCTGTGTTATATTCTGTTAAGGAGTCATCACCAAGCACATGTTGTCACTGTACAGACACCAGCTTACTGGAGTAGTAGAAGGTCCTGTGCAATAAATTTATATGACACATACACTTTGAGGTTACAAGAAGCAAAGGTGTACCAAAGGGGAAATCAGTATCATAAAACCGCAAAGACAAAGACAAAACCGGCAGACAAAAATCATCACAACAAAACAAACCACATAACAACATAAAACACAAACACACATAACAACAAAACCGCATTCAGCAACGCGAACTCAAGTCAAAACGAGAGTGAACTCAGGTGCTCCGGAAGAGTAAGCAGTTCTTGCTTGCTATAGCACACCCGTCACGTTGCCAAAGATCGATTAAGTGTTGGTCAAATCCGGAAAGGATGACATTACAAAACTTTATGTCAAACCAACATCTGTGCCCATCTGAGAGATAGAAATCCCGTAACATTGAGTTTCCTGGTGGTTTACTGTAAACAGGTCATTTCCAAAACAAATGTTCGGGGAGTTCTAACAAAGGGGACAGCAACATATAAATGTGACAGCACATTCCCCGCCTGATTTTTAAACAAAAAATCACTACAATTTTAAAATATAAAGCAACAATGAAAAACATATATACATACAACCATATTTGCATAATGAAACAATACAGATATTAGAATTCATAATTATATATCAGAATACAGTATTTTGGAAAAGAAAGTTCATTCTTTATACACATCTGAAACAACATATATCAAATTGACAATACAAAGCATTGACTCAATCTGTAAGCAGTTGAATCAGTTTAGAAACTGGTCTTGTATAACTTGTCATCTTGCCATCTTTATTGAGTCGCACAGATACTTTACGGACAAGTCCATCTATTTCACTTGGAAATACTTTATCCACTATCGCAATTGGCCATTGATTGCGTGAAACATTATCGTCAATCAATAAAACACAGTCACCTTCCTTCAGGTCCTGCTTTTGAGATTGCCATTTCTTCCTTCGTTGGAGACTCGTAAATATAGGGTTTGCCATTGTTTCCAAAATTGATTGGCTAGTACCTGCACTTGTTTCCATTGACATCTATACATGTCTTTAACAGAAAGATCATCAAACTCAGAAATAAGTTGAGTGTCAATATCACTGTGATTTGCTTTCTGTGTTAAAAGTACATTTGGAGATAGAATCCATGGTGAAGACGGATCTGACGAAACAGTCGTGATTGGTCTACTGTTAACAATACAGCACACCTCTGCCATTAAAGTGCACAGTACTTCATGGGTTAATGACCTTTTTCCGTGATCAATTAACATTGAGTCAAGAATGTTTCTTACTAAGCCAATCATTCTCTCCACAGCGCCATTCATATGTGATGCCTGAGGAGGACTAAATCTCCAGGTAATTTTATGCTTTTCCAGAAAGTTCGAAATCAACGGATCCTCTACATTTATCATCTGAAGTCCAAGCTCGTTCACTGCTCCTACAAAGTTTGTTCCTTGATCAGATCTGAATTCTGACACTGGTCCTCGTATGGAGATAAATCTCCTCAGTGCATTTGTAAAGCTTGATGAAGTCATTTCTTCAATAACCTCAATGTGAATAGCTCGTATTACAAGACATGAAAAAACTACAGCCCAACGCTTAGACTGTGCGATTCCTCCACGTGTTCGTCTTGATGTAATCTGCCATGGACCGCAACAATCCACTGCCACGCAAGTAAATGGTGGGGTCCAGTTAACGCGATCTGCTGGTAGGTCGGCCATCTTTTGACTTAATGATCGCCCACAAAGTCCCTTTACATTTAACACATTTGCTTATCACAGAGTTTACCAGTCGTTTCCCTCCAGTAACCCAAAAACCATTAGAGCGTATCACACCTTCAGTTAAGTGTCTGCCTTGATGGTGCACAATTTCATGAAATGCTGTGTAAGTAAAGTTGCTATGTGCAATTTTCCAGGAATAATAACAGGACTTTTTTCAGAAATACTGAGGTTTGCACGACTTAGTCTTCCTCCTACACAAAAAAGTCCTCTTGAATCCAAGACGGGTGATAAATCAAGAATGTGACTTTTCCTGGAAATTGCCTGTCCAACTTTCAAAGCTTCAAGTTCCGATTCAAACGTAGTTGATTGTACTTCCTTAAGAATTAGCATCTCTGATTCACGCATAAAATCTACAGAAGATCTAGAATCATGAAAATTTGTTTTTGCATTGTGATATTTTGAGATCCTTTGTTTCAAAAATGCTATAGCTTTCACTAGTTTAATCCAAGACGAAAACCTTTCAAAACGATGACGTCCCGTGCGGGGCCCGGGTGGCGAAAAGACCCGCAGCAGAGCCTAGCTTGTCGTAAGAGGCGACTAAGGGTCTTGGGATTCTGACGTCGGGTCAGAGCTCAGCCCACAGAGCGACCAAGTGTGTACCCTAGGTGGCTGAATAGGGAAGCCCTCGTCCGCGGGGGTTGTCAGGTCTATAAAACGGAAACCCTGACCGCTGACCATAGTGGGCCAACGTGTGTGGAGAGTACCTATAAAATGATTTGTCAATATATATACTTTGCGAAGAAAGGTATATACCAAATATGCTTACACTTTAGCAAGAAAGCATACCGTTCGAAGATACTGAGTTCATACTAAGTCAATAAACCTAGCCTTACAGGACAATACAACACAACAAAGTACCTAATAATGGCCTATCAACATCAATAATCAACATGCAGACTATCAAAATAACATTTGCAAAAATTAAGCTCATAAAAATTATTTTGACCAGGTGAGCAACATAGTTTCAAGTATACAAAAGTGTAAACTACATGATAAACTCAACAGAAATATGGAAGAAAATAACTATCAATAAAATACTTGGTTCACAAAGTTATGCTTTGTAATTACTTATTTAATGCAAAAAGTAAAATAGAGCTGCTTTAATCTGAACATATGAAATTAAAAGGTAGGTGTTATCATTTACTTTTGCCTTGCATGCTTTGCTTGAGTGATTTGCTCACCGGTAATGAACTTGACAAAATATAGAAAAAAGGAACATAAAATGGTTAAAGCTTTACTAATAAAACTTGGAAAATATCTAAGGACCTATTTATGCTTTATCTCAGCACAAGTATGGGTTTTTATACGACTGCAAAATTTTTGCGATCGTATTATGTTATGGCGATGTCGTTGTCGTCGTTGTCGTCGTCGTCGTCGTCGTCGTTGTCGTCTGTAGACACTTTGGTTTCCGTGCGATAACTTTAGTTGTAGATAACCAATTGTTATAAAATTTTGATATGATGTTTATAATCACTAAAGGAAGGTTGGTATTGCATTTGGGGTTTCTGGCCCCTACCGTTTAAGAAAAAAGGGCCAAAAGGGGCAAAAATGTGTATATTGACAAAACGTCTGTAGAATGTTTAATTTTCATCCAATTTTGATCATTCTTTTTTTATTGTATTCCTCAATAAATTCTGTCAACAAAATGTATCAACAGCTTTGATGTATCTTGTACTGTTACATTGCTACTGGGGGTCAAAAAGGGGCCACACCCAAACAATTGACTTTTTTATTTGTGGTCCGATTTTCAAAATCTTTTTTTCATTGGAATCCTTGTGAAAATCCCTGCCTGCATTTTTCAATCAGATTTGCAATATCTCTTACCGTTGTTGAGAATTTAGGGGTCAAAGGGGCCAAAAACCCGGTTTTTAAAAGTTTGTCATTTAAACCAAAAATTAAGTTATAGTGGGCTTGCCAATTGTTATAAAGTTTTAATATGATGATTATATCCACTAAAGGAATGTTGGTTTTGTATTTGGGGTTTGTGGCCCCTTCTGTTTAAAAAAAGGGCCAAAAGGGCTACAACGGGTGTATTGACAAACCTGTTGTAGAATGTTTGTCATTCATTCGATTTTGAAAATTCTGTTTTTTATTGAATTCATCATTAAATTCTATCTACCTAATGTGTCAATGATTTTGATATGTATTTCACAATTACATTGCTACAGGGGTGCTAAAGACAGGCCACGCCCTTAAAATCAACTTTTTTATTTGTTGTTCGATTTTCAAAATCTTTTTTTCATTGGATTCCTTGTGAATATTTCTGCCTTATTCTTTAATCGGATTTGCAATATTTTTACCGTTTTTGAGAAATTAGGGGTCAAAGGGCTAAAATTGTAATTCAATACATGTATATATAAATAAGGCTTTTGTATTAGATGTTGATGTAAATATAAATGTGTCAGAAATGCATTTTTAAGTCCACCACAGGATGCATGTGTCAAAAAGCTTTGTAAGTCCACCATGGGCTTCATGTGACCAAAGCAATGGACTATCCATACTGGGCGTCCAACGTACAGGGTTCAACTTGTTGCGGTCGTATCATGCTGCGCTCGGCGTAGCTTTTTATTGTATGTATAATATATCAAAGTAAAGAATAGCTTTTGAAAGATCATAATCTAGGACGTCAGATATAATTACACATTTCACACAATAAATACCAAATGCCGGCAATATTATGCAAAATACTATCATATAAACATGTATATTTCTTGAAACCAGGCGGGAATAAACCACTTACTCTGTGGGGACCATAAATTTCTATGAATTTAAGCTGTGATAACAAAACAGGTCATTTCCAAAACGTCCCGTGCGGGGCCCGGGTGGCGAATAGGCCCGCAGCAGAGCCTAGCTTGTCGTAAGAGGCGACTAAGGGTCTTGGGATTCTGACGTCGGGTCAGTGCTCAGCCCACAGAGCGACCAAGTGTGTACCCTAGGTGGCTGAATAGGGTAGCCCTCGTCCGCGGGGGTTGTCAGGTCTATAATACGGAAACCCTGACCGCCGACCATAGTGGGCCAACGTGTGTGGAGAGTGCCACGCTTCATGCACGTAAAAGACCCCTTTGTGGACCGCCCAGTAGTGCACCACATAGGCTAAATTTTCCGCCCCTACCCATCTCTCCCCTTTTCCTGTGGTTCTTCAAAATTTACCGGTCCTTTGTGTCCCACCCCATCCCCATATTTCATTCATCATCATCATTTCATGTTCATTTTATCATCCTTTTCATGTTCATCGCCTGTAAATAACCTATATAGCGTTGCACGGGCGTAAAACACCAACTCACTCACTCACTCATTTCCAAAACAAATGTTCGGGGAGTTCTAACAAAGGGGACAGCAACATATAAACGTGACAGCACAGTACAATTAGGGTTAGGGTTAGTGTAAAACATATAATTAAGGTTAGGGTTAGCATAAAAAACACAGTTAGGGTTAGGGGTTAGCATTTTAAGAAACTCTTAAGAGTTAGTGTTTATACTAAATCATACAATTAGGGTTAGGGTCGATAAAAAACACAAAATAAGTAGTAGTTAGTTCAAAAATTACATTTATGATAAGGGTTAGTACAAAAATATACTATTAGGGTTAGGATAAGTGTTAAGCATATAATAAGGGTTAGGGTTAGTATAAAACACACAGTCAGGGTTAGGGGTTAGCATATTAAGAAACACTTAGTGTTGGTGTAAGTACAAAATCATACAACTAGGGTTAGGGTCGATGACACATATAACCCACACACTAACCCTAAGTTTTTCTTAACATGCTAACCTCTAACCCTAATTGTGTGTTTTTTACTTAAACCTAACTCTAATTATATGTTTTACACTAACCCTAACCCTAATTGTACGTTTTTGTACTAATCCTTTACCTTTACTGTATCTCTTTGTATTAACCCCTACCCCTGATTCTGTGTTTTCATCGACCCTTACCCTTATTGTAGGATTTTATACAAACACTAACTCTTAGTGTATTTTAACATGCTAAACCCTAACCCTAATTGTGTGTTATATACTAAACCTAACCCTAATTATATGTTTTACACTAACCCTAACCCTTATTGTACGTTTTTGTACTTACCCTTATCATAAATGTATTTTTTGAACTAACTACTACTTTATTTGTGTTTTCATCGACCCTGACCCTTATTGTATGATTTTGTACAAACACTTACCCTAAGTGTATTTTCACATGCTAACCCCTAGCCATAATTGTGTGTTTTAAATTAAACTTCACCCTAATTATATGTTTTACACTAACCCTAACCCTATTTGTACGCTTTTGTACTAATCCTTGACCTGAACTATATCTCTTTGTACTAACCCTTACCCCTTATTTTGTTTTTTTGATCGACCTTTACCCTAATTGTATGATTTTGTACTAACACTAACCCTAAGTGTTTCTTAAAATGCTAACCCCTAACCCTAACTGTTTTTTATGCTAACCCTAACCTTAATTATATGTTTTACACTAACCCTAACCCTAATTGTACGTTTTACACTAACCCTAACCCTAATTGTACGTTTTTGTACAAACCCTTATCATAAATGTATTTTTTGAACTAACTACTTCTTATTTTGTGTTTTCATCGACCTTAACCCTAATTTTATGATTTTGTACTAACACTAACCCTAAGTGTTTCTTAATATGCTAAACCCTAACCCTAACTGTGTGTTTTATACTAACCCTAACCTTAATTATATGTTTTACACTAACCCTAACCCTAATTGTACGTTTTTGTACAAACCCTTAACATAAATGTATTTTTTAAACTAACTACTACTTATTTTATGTTTTCATCGACCCTAACCCTAATTTTATGATTTTGTACTAACACTAACCCTAAGTGTTTCTTAATATGCTAACCCCTAACCCTAACTGTGTGTTTTATACTAACCCTAACCCTAATTATATATTTACGCTAACTCTAACCCTTATTGTACGTTTTTGTACTAATCCTTGACCTGAACTATATCTCTTTGTACTAACCCCTACCCCTTATTTTGTTTTTTTCATCGACCTTTACCCTAATTGTATGATTTTGTACTAACACTAACCCTAAATGTTTCTTAAAATGCTAACCCCTAACCCTAACTGTGTGTTTTATACTAACCCTAACCTTAATTATATGTTTTACACTAACCCTAACCATAATTGTACGTTTTAGTACTAACCCTTATCATTAATGTATTTTTTGAACTAACTACTACTTATTTTGTGTTTTCCGTACAATTAGGGTTAGTGTAAAACATATAATTAGGGTTAGGTTTAGTATAAAACACACAATTAGGGTTAGGGGTAGCATGTTAAGATACACTAAGAGTTAGTGTTTGTACAAAATCCTACAATTAGGGTAAGGGTCGATGAAAACACAAAATCAGGGGTAGGGTTTAATACAAAGAGATACACTCCAGGTAAAGGATTAGTACAAAAACGTCCAATTAGGGTTAGGGTTAGTGTAAAACATATAATTAGAGTTAGGTTTAAGTAAAAAACACACAATTAGGGTTAGGGGTTAGCATGTTAAGAAAGACTTAGGGTTAGTGTAAGTACAAAATCATACAATTAGGGTTAGGGTCGATGAAAACACCAAATAAGTGGTAGGGGTTAGTTGAAAATACATTTATGATAAGGGTAAGTACAAAAGCGTACAATTAGGGTTAGTGTCGATGAAAAAACAAAATCAGTTAGTACAAAGAGATACAGTTCAGGTAAAGGATTAGTACAAAAACGTACAATTAGGGTTAGGGTTAGTGTAAAACATATAATTAGAGTTAGGTTTAAGTAAAAAACACACAATTAGGGTTAGGGGTTAGCATGTTAAGAAAGACTTAGGGTTAGTGTTAGTACAAAATCATACAATTAGGGTTAGGGTCGATGAAAACACAAAATAAGTGGTAGGGGTTAGTTAAAAAAAATACATTTATGGTAAGGGTTAGTACAAAAACGTTCAATTAGGGTTAGGGTTAGTGTAAAACATATAATTAGGGTTAGGTTTAGTATATAACACACAATAAGGGTTAGGGTTTAGCATGTTAAAATACACCAAGAGTTAGTGTTTGTACAAAATCATACAATAAGGGTAAGGGTCGATGAAAACACAGAATCAGGGGTAGGGGTTAATACAAAGAGATACAGTAAAGGTAAAGGATTAGTACAAAACGTACAATTAGGGTTAGGGTTAGTGTAAAACATATAATTAGGGTTAGGTTTAGTATAAAACACACAATTAGGGTTAGGGGTTAGCATGTTAAGAAACACTTAGGGTTAGTGTTAGTACAAAATCATATAATTAGGGTTAGTGTCGATGAAAAAACAAAATCAGTTAGAACAAAGAGATACAGTTCAGGTAAAGGATTAGTACAAAAACGTACAATTAGGGTTAGGGTTAGCGTAAAACATATAATTAGGGTTAGGTTTAGTATAAAACTTACAGTTATGGTTAAGGGTTAGCATATTAAGAAACACTTAGGGTTAGCGTTAGAATAAAATCATAAAATTAGGATAAGGGTCGATGAAAACACAAAATAAGTAGTAGTTAGTTCAAAAAAATACATTAATGATAAGGGTTAGTACAAAAATGTACAATTAGGGTTAGGGTAAGTGTAAAACATATAATTAAGGTTAGGGTTAGTATAAAACACACAGTTAGGGTTAGGGGTTAGCATATTAAGAAACACTTAGGGTTAGTGTTAGTACAAAATCATAAAATTAGGGTAAAAGTCGGTGAAAACACAAAATAAGTAGTAGTTAGTTCAAAAAATACATTAATGATAAGGGTTAGTACAAAAACGTACAATAAGGGTTAGGGTTAGTGTAAAACATATAATTAGGGTTAGGTTTAGTATAAAACACACAATTAGGGTTAGGGGTTAGCATGTTAAGATACACTAAGAGTTAGTGTTTGTACAAAATCCTACAATTAGGGTATGGGTCGATGAAAACACAAAATCAGGGGTAGGGGTTAATACAAAGAGATACAGTAAAGGTAAAGGATTAGTACAAAAACGTCCAATTAGGGTTAGGGTTAGTGTAAAACATATAATTAGAGTTAGGTTTAAGTAAAAAACACACAATTAGGGTTAGGGGTTAGCATGTTAAGAAAGACTTAGGGTTAGTGTTAGTACAAAATCATACAATTAGGGTTAGGGTCGATGAAAACACCAAATAAGTGGTAGGGGTTAGTTGAAAATACATTTATGATAAGGGTAAGTACAAAAGCGTACAATTAGGGTTAGTGTCGATGAAAAAACAAAATCAGTTAGTACAAAGAGATACAGTTCAGGTAAAGGATTAGTACAAAAACGTACAATTAGGGTTAGGGTTAGTGTAAAACATATAATTAGAGTTAGGTTTAAGTAAAAAACAACACACAATTAGGGTTAGGGGTTAGCATGTTAAGAAAGACTTAGGGTTAGTGTTAGTACAAAATCATACAATTAGGGTTAGGGTCGATGAAAACACAAAATAAGTGGTAGGGGTTAGTTAAAAAAATACATTTATGATAAGGGTTAGTACAAAAACGTTCAATTAGGGTTAGGGTTAGTGTAAAACATATAATTAGGGTTAGGTTTAGTATATAACACACAATAAGGGTTAGGGTTTAGCATGTTAAAATACACCAAGAGTTAGTGTTTGTACAAAATCATACAATAAGGGTAAGGGTCGATGAAAACACAGAATCAGGGGTAGGGGTTAATACAAAGAGATACAGTAAAGGTAAAGGATTAGTACAAAACGTACAATTAGGGTTAGGGTTAGTGTAAAACATATAATTAGGGTTAGGTTTAGTATAAAACACACAATTAGGGTTAGGGGTTAGCATGTTAAGAAACACTTAGGGTTAGTGTTAGTACAAAATCATATAATTAGGGTTAGTGTCGATGAAAAAACAAAATCAGTTAGAACAAAGAGATACAGTTCAGGTAAAGGATTAGTACAAAAACGTACAATTAGGGTTAGGGTTAGCGTAAAACATATAATTAGGGTTAGGTTTAGTATAAAACTTACAGTTATGGTTAAGGGTTAGCATATTAAGAAACACTTAGGGTTAGCGTTAGAATAAAATCATAAAATTAGGATAAGGGTCGATGAAAACACAAAATAAGTAGTAGTTAGTTCAAAAAAATACATTAATGATAAGGGTTAGTACAAAAATGTACAATTAGGGTTAGGGTAAGTGTAAAACATATAATTAAGGTTAGGGTTAGTATAAAACACACAGTTAGGGTTAGGGGTTAGCATATTAAGAAACACTTAGGGTTAGTGTTAGTACAAAATCATAAAATTAGGGTAAAAGTCGGTGAAAACACAAAATAAGTAGTAGTTAGTTCAAAAAATACATTAATGATAAGGGTTAGTACAAAAACGTACAATAAGGGTTAGGGTTAGTGTAAAACATATAATTAGGGTTAGGTTTAGTATAAAACACACAATTAGGGTTAGGGGTTAGCATGTTAAGATACACTAAGAGTTAGTGTTTGTACAAAATCCTACAATTAGGGTATGGGTCGATGAAAACACAAAATCAGGGGTAGGGGTTAATACAAAGAGATACAGTAAAGGTAAAGGATTAGTACAAAAACGTCCAATTAGGGTTAGGGTTAGTGTAAAACATATAATTAGAGTTAGGTTTAAGTAAAAAACACACAATTAGGGTTAGGGGTTAGCATGTTAAGAAAGACTTAGGGTTAGTGTTAGTACAAAATCATACAATTAGGGTTAGGGTCGATGAAAACACAAAATAAGTGGTAGGGGTTAGTTAAAAAAAAACATTTATGATAAGGGTTAGTACAAAAACGTACAATTAGGGTTAGGGTTAGCGTAAAACATATAATTAGGGTTAGGTTTAGTATAAAACTTATAGTTAGGGTTAAATGTTAGCATATTAAGAAACACTTAGGGTTAGTGTTAGAATAAAATCATAAAATTAGGGTTAGGGTCGATGAAAACACAAAATCAGTTAGTACAAAGAGATACAGTTCAGGTAAAGGATTAGTACAAAAACGTACAATTAGGGTTAGTGTTAGTGTAAAACATATAATTAGAGTTAGGTTTAAGTAAAAAAACACAATTAGGGTTAGGGGTTAGCATGTTAAGAAAGACTTAGTGTTAGTGTTAGTACAAAATCATACAATTAGGGTTAGGGTCGATGAAAACACAAAATAAGTGGAAGGGGTTAGTTAAAAAAAAATACATTTATGATAAGGGTTAGTACAAAAACGTACAATTAGGGTTAGGGTTAGTGTAAAACATATAATTCGGGTTAGGTTTAGTATATAACACACAATAAGGGTTAGGGTTTAGCATGTTAAAATACACCGAGAGTTAGTGTTTGTACAAAATCCTACAATAAGGGTAAGGGTCGATGAAAACACAGAATCAGGGGTAGGGGTTAATACAAAGAGATACAGTAAAGGTAAAGGATTAGTACAAAACGTACAATTAGGGTTAGTGTAAAACATATAATTAGGATTAGGTTTAGTATAAAACACACAATTGGGGTTAGGGGTTAGCATGTTAAGAAACACTTAGGGTTAGTGTTAGTACAAAATCATATAATTAGGGTTAGTGTCGATGAAAAAACAAAATCAGTTAGAACAAAGAGATACAGTTCAGGTAAAGGATTAGTACAAAAACGTACAATTAGGGTTAGGGTTAGCGTAAAACATATAATTAGGGTTAGGTTTAGTATAAAACTTACAGTTATGGTTAAGGGTTAGCATATTAAGAAACACTTAGGGTTAGCGTTAGAATAAAATCATAAAATTAGGGTAAGGGTCGATGAAAACACAAAATAAGTAGTAGTTAGTTCAAAAAATACATTAATGATAAGGGTTAGTACAAAAATGTACAATTAGGGTTAGGGTTAGTGTAAAACATATAATTAGGGTTAGGGTTAGTATAAAACACACAGTTAGGGTTAGGGGCTAGCATATTAAGAAACACTTAGGGTTAGTGTTAGTACAAAATCATAAACTTAGGGTAAAAGTCGGTGAAAACACAAAATAAGTAGTAGTTAGTTCAAAAATACATTAATGATAAGGGTTAGTACAAAAACGTACAATAAGGGTTAGGGTTAGTGTAAAACATATAATTAGGGTTAGGTTTAGTATAAAACACACAATTAGGGTTAGGGGTTAGCATGTTAAGATACACTAAGAGTTAGTGTTTGTACAAAATCCTACAATTAGGGTAAGGGTCGATGAAAACACAAAATCAGGGGTAGAGGTTAATACAAAGAGATACAGTAAAGGTAAAGGATTAGTACAAAAACGTCCAATTAGGGTTAGGGTTAGTGTAAAACATATAATTAGAGTTAGGTTTAAGTAAAAAACACACAATTAGGGTTAGGGGTTAGCATGTTAAGAAAGACTTAGGGTTAGTGTTAGTACAAAATCATACAATTAGGGTTAGGGTCAATGAAAACACAAAATAAGTGGTAGGGGTTAGTTAAAAAAAAACATTTATGATAAGGGTTAGTACAAAAACGTACAATTAGGGTTAGGGTTAGCGTAAAACATATAATTAGGGTTAGGCTTAGTATAAAACTTATAGTTAGGGTTAAGGGTTAGCATATTAAGAAACACTTAGGGTTAGTGTTAGAATAAAATCATAACATTAGGGTTAGGGTCGATGAAAACACAAAATCAATTAGTACAAAGAGATACAGTTCAGGTAAAGGATTAGTACAAAAACGTACAATTAGGGTTAGGGTTAGTGTAAAACATATAATTAGAGTTAGGTTTAAGTACAAAACACACAATTAGGGTTAGGGGTTAGCATGTTAAGAAACACTTAGGGTTAGTGTTAGTACAAAATCATACAATTAGGGTTAGGGTCGATGAAAACACAAAATAAGTGGTAGGGGTTAGTTAAAAAAAACATTTATGATAAGGGTTAGTACAAAAACGTACAATTAGGGTTAGGGTTAGCGTAAAACATATAATTAGGGTTAGGTTTAGTATAAAACTTATAGTTAGGGTTAAGGGTTAGCATATTAAGAAACACTTAGGGTTAGTGTTAGAATAAAATCATAAAATTAAGGTTAGGGTCGATGAAAACACAAAATAAGTAGTAGTTAGTTCAAAAAATACATTAATGATAAGGGTTAGTACAAAAATGTACAATTAGGGTTAGGGTTAGTGTAAACATATAATTAAGGTTAGGGTTAGTATAAAACACACAGTTAGGGTTAGGGGTTAGCATATTAAGAAACACTTAGGGTTAGTGTTAGTACAAATCATAAAATTAGGGTTAGAGTCGATGAAAACACAAAATAAGTAGTAGTTAGTTCAAAAAATACATTAATGATAAGGGTTAGTACAAAAACGTACAATAAGGGTTAGGGTTAGTGTAAAACATATAATTAAGGTTGGGGTTAGTATAAAACACACAGTTAGGGTTAGGGGTTAGCATATTAAGAAACACTTAGGGTTAGTGTTAGTACAAAATCATAGAGTTAGGGTTAGGGTCGATGAAAACACAAAATAAGTAGTAGTTAGTTCAAAAAATGCATTTATGATAAGGGTTTGTACAAAAACGTACAATTAGGGTTAGGGTTAGTGTAAAACATATAATTAAGGTTAGGGTTAGTATTAAACACACAGTTAGGGTTAGGGGTTAGCATATTAAAAAACACTTAGGGTTAGTGTTAGTACAAAATCATCAAATTAGGGTTAGGGTCGATGAAAACACAAAATAAAAAGAAGTTAGTTCAAAAAATACATTAATGATAAGGGTTTGTACAAAAACGTACAATTAGGGTTAGGGTTAGTGTAAAACATATAATTAAGGTTAGGGTTAGCATAAAAAACACAGTTAGGGTTAGGGGTTAGCATTTTAAGAAACATTTAGGGTTAGTGTTAGTACAAAATCATACAATTAGGGTAAAGGTCGATGAAAAAACAAAATAAGGGGTAGGGGTTAGTACAAAGAGATATAGTTCAGGTCAAGGATTAGTACAAAAACGTACAATTAGGGTTAGAGTTAGCGTGAATATATAATTAGGGTTAGGGTTAAAATAAAACACACAGTTAGGGTTAGGGGTTAGCATATTAAGAAACACTTAGGGTTAGTGTTAGTACAAAATCATAAAATAAGGGTTAGGGTCGATGAAAACACAAAATAAGTAGTAGTTAGTTCAAAAAATACATTTATGATAAGGGTTTGTACAAAAACGTACAATTAGGGATAGAGTTAGTGTAAAACATATAATTAAGGTAAGGGTTAGTATAAAACACACAGTTAGGGTTAGGGGTTAGCATATTAAGAAACACTTAGGGTTAGTGTAAGTACAAAATCATAAAATTGGGGTTAAGGTCGATGAAAACACAAAATAAGTAGTAGTTAGTTAAAAGAATACATTTATGATTAGGGTTAGGGGTTAGCATGTTAAGAAACACTTAGGGTTAGTGTAAGTACAAAATCATACAATTAGGGTTAGTGTCGATGAAAAAACAAAATCAGTTAGTACAAAGAGATACAGTTCAGGTAAAGGATTAGTACAAAAACGTACAATTACGGTTAGGGTTAGTGTAAAACATATAATTAGAGTTAGGTTTAAGTACAAAACACACAATTGGGGTTAGGGGTTAGCATGTTAAGAAACACTTAGGGTTAGTGTTAGTACAAAATCATATAATTAGGGTTAGTGTCGATGAAAAAACAAAATCAGTTAGAACAAAGAGATACAGTTCAGGTAAAGGATTAGTACAAAAACGTACAATTAGGGTTAGGGTTAGCGTAAAACATATAATTAGGGTTAGGTTTAGTATAAAACTTACAGTTATGGTTAAGGGTTAGCATATTAAGAAACACTTAGGGTTAGCGTTAGAATAAAATCATAAAACTAGGGTAAGGGTCGATGAAAACACAAAATAAGTAGTAGTTAGTTCAAAAAATACATTAATGATAAGGGTTAGTACAAAAATGTACAATTAGGGTTAGGGTTAGTGTAAAACATATAATTAGGGTTAGGGTTAGTATAAAACACACAGTTAGGGTTAGGGGCTAGCATATTAAGAAACACTTAGGGTTAGTGTTAGTACAAAATCATAAAATTAGGGTAAAAGTCGGTGAAAACACAAAATAAGTAGTAGTTAGTTCAAAAATACATTAATGATAAGGGTTAGTACAAAAACGTACAATAAGGGTTAGGGTTAGTGTAAAACATATAATTAGGGTTAGGTTTAGTATAAAACACACAATTAGGGTTAGGGGTTAGCATGTTAAAATACACTAAGAGTTAGTGTTTGTACAAAATCCTACAATTAGGGTAAGGGTCGATGAAAACACAAAATCAGGGGTAGGGGTTAATACAAAGAGATACAGTAAAGGTAAAGGATTAGTACAAAAACGTCCAATTAGGGTTAGGGTTAGTGTAAAACATATAATTAGAGTTAGGTTTAAGTAAAAAACACACAATTAGGGTTAGGGGTTAGCATGTTAAGAAAGACTTAGGGTTAGTGTTAGTACAAAATCATACAATTAGGGTTAGGGTCGATGAAAACACAAAATAAGTGGTAGGGGTTAGTTTAAAAAAAACATTTATGATAAGGGTTAGTACAAAAACGTACAATTAGGGTTAGGGTTAGCGTAAAACATATAATTAGGGTTAGGCTTAGTATAAAACTTATAGTTAGGGTTAAGGGTTAGCATATTAAGAAACACTTAGGGTTAGTGTTAGAATAAAATCATAACATTAGGGTTAGGGTCGATGAAAACACAAAATCAGTTAGTACAAAGAGATACAGTTCAGGTAAAGGATTAGTACAAAAACGTACAATTAGGGTTAGGGTTAGTGTAAAACATATAATTAGAGTTAGGTTTAAGTACAAAACACACAATTAGGGTTAGGGGTTAGCATGTTAAGAAACACTTAGGATTAGTGTTAGTACAAAATCATACAATTAGGGTTAGGGTCGATGAAAACACAAAATAAGTGGTAGGGGTTAGTTAAAAAAAACATTTATGATAAGGGTTAGTACAAAAACGTACAATTAGGGTTAGGGTTAGCGTAAAACATATAATTAGGGTTAGGTTTAGTATAAAACTTATAGTTACGGTTAAGGGTTAGCATATTAAGAAACACTTAGGGTTAGTGTTAGAATAAAATCATAAAATTAGGGTTAGGGTCGATGAAAACACAAAATAAGTAGTAGTTATTTCAAAAAATACATTAATGATAAGGGTTAGTACAAAAATGTACAATTAGGGTTAGGGTTAGTGTAAACATATAATTAAGGTTAGGGTTAGTATAAAACACACAGTTAGGGTTAGGGGTTAGCATATTAAGAAACACTTAGGGTTAGTGTTAGTACAAATCATAAAATTAGGGTTAGAGTCGATGAAAACACAAAATAAGTAGTAGTTAGTTCAAAAAATGCATTTATGATAAGGGTTTGTACAAAAACGTACAATTAGGGTTAGGGTTAGTGTAAAACATATAATTAAGGTTAGGGTTAGTATTAAACACACAGTTAGGGTTAGGGGTTAGCATATTAAAAAACACTTAGGGTTAGTGTTAGTACAAAATCATAGAGTTAGGGTTAGGGTCGATGAAAACACAAAATAAGTAGTAGTTAGTTCAAAAAATGCATTTATGATAAGGGTTTGTACAAAAACGTACAATTAGGGTTAGGGTTAGTGTAAAACATATAATTAAGGTTAGGGTTAGTATTAAACACACAGTTAGGGTTAGGGGTTAGCATATTAAAAAACACTTAGGGTTAGTGTTAGTACAAAATCATCAAATTAGGGTTAGGGTCGATGAAAACACAAAATAAAAAGAAGTTAGTTCAAAAAATACATTAATGATAAGGGTTTGTACAAAAACGTACAATTAGGGTTAGGGTTAGTGTAAAACATATAATTAAGGTTAGGGTTAGCATAAAAAACACAGTTAGGGTTAGGGGTTAGCATTTTAAGAAACATTTAGGGTTAGTGTTAGTACAAAATCATACAATTAGGGTAAAGGTCGATGAAAAAACAAAATAAGGGGTAGGGGTTAGTACAAAGAGATATAGTTCAGGTCAAGGATTAGTACAAAAACGTACAATTAGGGTTAGAGTTAGCGTGAATATATAATTAGGGTTAGGGTTAAAATAAAACACACAGTTAGGGTTAGGGGTTAGCATATTAAGAAACACTTAGGGTTAGTGTTAGTACAAAATCATAAAATAAGGGTTAGGGTCGATGAAAACACAAAATAAGTAGTAGTTAGTTCAAAAAATACATTTATGATAAGGGTTTGTACAAAAACGTACAATTAGGGATAGAGTTAGTGTAAAACATATAATTAAGGTAAGGGTTAGTATAAAACACACAGTTAGGGTTAGGGGTTAGCATATTAAGAAACACTTAGGGTTAGTGTAAGTACAAAATCATAAAATTGGGGTTAAGGTCGATGAAAACACAAAATAAGTAGTAGTTAGTTAAAAGAATACATTTATGATTAGGGTTAGGGGTTAGCATGTTAAGAAACACTTAGGGTTAGTGTAAGTACAAAATCATACAATTAGGGTTAGTGTCGATGAAAAAACAAAATCAGTTAGTACAAAGAGATACAGTTCAGGTAAAGGATTAGTACAAAAACGTACAATTACGGTTAGGGTTAGTGTAAAACATATAATTAGAGTTAGGTTTAAGTACAAAACACACAATTGGGGTTAGGGGTTAGCATGTTAAGAAACACTTAGGGTTAGTGTTAGTACAAAATCATATAATTAGGGTTAGTGTCGATGAAAAAACAAAATCAGTTAGAACAAAGAGATACAGTTCAGGTAAAGGATTAGTACAAAAACGTACAATTAGGGTTAGGGTTAGCGTAAAACATATAATTAGGGTTAGGTTTAGTATAAAACTTACAGTTATGGTTAAGGGTTAGCATATTAAGAAACACTTAGGGTTAGCGTTAGAATAAAATCATAAAACTAGGGTAAGGGTCGATGAAAACACAAAATAAGTAGTAGTTAGTTCAAAAAATACATTAATGATAAGGGTTAGTACAAAAATGTACAATTAGGGTTAGGGTTAGTGTAAAACATATAATTAGGGTTAGGGTTAGTATAAAACACACAGTTAGGGTTAGGGGCTAGCATATTAAGAAACACTTAGGGTTAGTGTTAGTACAAAATCATAAAATTAGGGTAAAAGTCGGTGAAAACACAAAATAAGTAGTAGTTAGTTCAAAAATACATTAATGATAAGGGTTAGTACAAAAACGTACAATAAGGGTTAGGGTTAGTGTAAAACATATAATTAGGGTTAGGTTTAGTATAAAACACACAATTAGGGTTAGGGGTTAGCATGTTAAAATACACTAAGAGTTAGTGTTTGTACAAAATCCTACAATTAGGGTAAGGGTCGATGAAAACACAAAATCAGGGGTAGGGGTTAATACAAAGAGATACAGTAAAGGTAAAGGATTAGTACAAAAACGTCCAATTAGGGTTAGGGTTAGTGTAAAACATATAATTAGAGTTAGGTTTAAGTAAAAAACACACAATTAGGGTTAGGGGTTAGCATGTTAAGAAAGACTTAGGGTTAGTGTTAGTACAAAATCATACAATTAGGGTTAGGGTCGATGAAAACACAAAATAAGTGGTAGGGGTTAGTTTAAAAAAAACATTTATGATAAGGGTTAGTACAAAAACGTACAATTAGGGTTAGGGTTAGCGTAAAACATATAATTAGGGTTAGGCTTAGTATAAAACTTATAGTTAGGGTTAAGGGTTAGCATATTAAGAAACACTTAGGGTTAGTGTTAGAATAAAATCATAACATTAGGGTTAGGGTCGATGAAAACACAAAATCAGTTAGTACAAAGAGATACAGTTCAGGTAAAGGATTAGTACAAAAACGTACAATTAGGGTTAGGGTTAGTGTAAAACATATAATTAGAGTTAGGTTTAAGTACAAAACACACAATTAGGGTTAGGGGTTAGCATGTTAAGAAACACTTAGGATTAGTGTTAGTACAAAATCATACAATTAGGGTTAGGGTCGATGAAAACACAAAATAAGTGGTAGGGGTTAGTTAAAAAAAACATTTATGATAAGGGTTAGTACAAAAACGTACAATTAGGGTTAGGGTTAGCGTAAAACATATAATTAGGGTTAGGTTTAGTATAAAACTTATAGTTACGGTTAAGGGTTAGCATATTAAGAAACACTTAGGGTTAGTGTTAGAATAAAATCATAAAATTAGGGTTAGGGTCGATGAAAACACAAAATAAGTAGTAGTTATTTCAAAAAATACATTAATGATAAGGGTTAGTACAAAAATGTACAATTAGGGTTAGGGTTAGTGTAAACATATAATTAAGGTTAGGGTTAGTATAAAACACACAGTTAGGGTTAGGGGTTAGCATATTAAGAAACACTTAGGGTTAGTGTTAGTACAAATCATAAAATTAGGGTTAGAGTCGATGAAAACACAAAATAAGTAGTAGTTAGTTCAAAAAATACATTAATGATAAGGGTTAGTACAAAAACGTACAATAAGGGTTAGGGTTAGTGTAAAACATATAATTAAGGTTGGGGTTAGTATAAAACACACAGTTAGGGTTAGGGGTTAGCATATTAAGAAACACTTAGGGTTAGTGTTAGTACAAAATCATAGAGTTAGGGTTAGGGTCGATGAAAACACAAAATAAGTAGTAGTTAGTTCAAAAAATGCATTTATGATAAGGGTTTGTACAAAAACGTTCAATTAGGGTTAGGGTTAGTGTAAAACATATAATTAAGGTTAGGGTTAGTATTAAACACACAGTTAGGGTTAGGGGTTAGCATATTAAAAAACACTTAGGGTTAGCGTTAGTACAAAATCATCAAATTAGGGTTAGGGTCGATGAAAACACAAAATAAAAAGAAGTTAGTTCAAAAAATACAAAAATGATAAGGGTTTGTACAAAAACGTACAATTAGGGTTAGGGTTAGTGTAAAACATATAATTAAGGTTAGGGTTAGCATAAAAAACACAGTTAGGGTTAGGGGTTAGCATTTTAAGAAACATTTAGGGTTAGTGTTAGTACAAAATCATACAATTAGGGTAAAGGTCGATGAAAAAACAAAATAAGGGGTAGGGGTTAGTACAAAGAGATATAGTTCAGGTCAAGGATTAGTACAAAAACGTACAATTAGGGTTAGAGTTAGCGTGAATATATAATTAGGGTTAGGGTTAGTATAAAACACACATTTAGGGTTAGGGGTTAGCATATTTAAGAAACACTTAGGGTTAGTTTTAATACAAAATCATAAAATTAGGGTTAGGGTCGATGAAAACACAAAATAAGTAGTAGTTAGTTCAAAAAATACATTTATGATAAGGGTTTGTACAAAAACGTACAATTAGGGATAGAGTTAGTGTAAAACATATAATTAAGGTAAGGGTTAGTATAAAACACACAGTTAGGGTTAGGGGTTAGCATATTAAGAAACACTTAGGGTTAGTGTAAGTACAAAATCATAAAATTGGGGTTAAGGTCGATGAAAACACAAAATAAGTAGTAGTTAGTTAAAAGAATACATTTATGATTAGGGTTAGGGGTTAGCATGTTAAGAAACACTTAGGGTTAGTGTAAGTACAAAATCATACAATTAGGGTTAGTGTCGATGAAAAAACAAAATCAGTTAGTACAAAGAGATACAGTTCAGGTAAAGGATTAGTACAAAAACGTACAATTACGGTTAGGGTTAGTGTAAAACATATAATTAGAGTTAGGTTTAAGTACAAAACACACAATTAGGGTTAGGGGTTAGCATGTTAAGAAACACTTAGGGTTAGTGTTAGTACAAAATCATACAATTAGGGTTAGGGTCGATGAAAACACAAAATAAGTGGTAGGGGTTAATTAAAAAAAACATTTATGATAAGGGTTAGTACAAAAACGTACAATTAGGGTTAGGGTTAGCGTAAAACATATAATTAGGGTTAGGTTTAGTATAAAACTTATAGTTAGGGTTAAGGGTTAGCATATTAAGAAACACTTAGAGTTAGTGTTAGAATAAAATCATAAAATTAGGGTTAGGGTCGATGAAAACACAAAATAAGTAGTAGTTAGTTCAAAAAATACATTAATGATAAGGGTTAGTACAAAAATGTACAATTAGGGTTAGGGTTAGTGTAAAACATATAATTAAGGTTAGGGTTAGTATAAAATACACAGTTAGGGTTAGGGGTTAGCATATTAAGAAACACTTAGGGTTAGTGTTAGTACAAATCATAAAATTAGGGTTAGAGTCGATGAAAACACAAAATAAGTAGTAGTTAGTTCAAAAAATACATTAATGATAAGGGTTAGTACAAAAACGTACAATAAGGGTTAGGGTTAGTGTAAAACATATAATTAGGGTAAGGTTTAGTATAAAACACACAATTAGGGTTAGGGATTAGCATGTTAAGATACACTAAGAGTTAGTGTTTGTACAAAATCCTACAATTAGGGTAAGGGTCGATGAAAACACAAAATCAGGGGTAGGGGTTAATACAAAGAGATACAGTAAAGGTAAAGGATTAGTACAAAAACGTCCATTTAGGGTTAGGGTTAGTGTAAAACATATAATTAGAGTTAGGTTTAAGTAAAAAACACACAATTAGGGTTAGGGGTTAGCATGTTAATAAAGACTTAGGGTTAGTGTTAGTACAAAATCATACAATTAGGGTTAGGGTCGATGAAAACACAAAATAAGTGGTAGGGGTTAGTTAAAAAAAACATTTATGATAAGGGTTAGTACAAAAACGTACAATTAGGGTTAGGGTTAGTGTAAAACATATAATTAAGGTTAGGGCTAGCATAAAAAACACAGTTAGGGTTAGTGTTAGTACAAAATCATACAATTAGGGTAAAGGTCGATCAAAAAACAAAATAAGGGGTAGGGGTTAGTACAAAGAGATATAGTTCAGGTCAAGGATTAGTACAAAAACGTACAATTAGGGTTAGGGTTAGCGTAAATATATAATAAAGGTTAGGGTTGGTATAAAACACACAGTTAGGGTTAGGGGTTAGCATATTAAGAAACACTTAGGGTTAGTGTTAGTACAAAATCATAAAGTTAGGGTTAGGGTCGATGAAAACACAAAATAAGTAGTAGTTAGTTCAAAAAATACATTTATGAGAAGGGTTTGTACAAAAACGTACAATTAGGGTTAGGGTTAGTGTAAAACATATAATTAAGGTTAGGGTAAGTATTAAACACACAGTTAGGGTTAGGGGTTAGCATATTAAAAAACACTTAGGGTTAGTGTTAGTACAAAATCATAAAATTAGGGTTAGGGTCGATGAAAACACAAAATAAAAAGACGTTAGTTCAAAAAATAAATTTATGATTAGGGTTAGGGGTTAGCATGTTAAGAAACACTTAGGGTTAGTGTTAGTACAAAATCATACAATTAGGGTTAGTGTCGATGAAAAAACAAAATAAGTTAGTACAAAGAGATACAGTGCAGGTAAAGGATTAGTACAAAAACGTACAATTAGGGTTAGGGTTAGTGTAAAACATATAATTAGAGTTAGGTTTAAGTACAAACCACACAATTAGGGTTAGGGGTTAGCATGTTAAGAAACACTTAGGGTTAGTGTTAGTACAAAATCATACAATTAGGGTTAGGGTCGATGAAAACACAAAATAAGTGGTAGGGGTTAGTTAAAAAAAACATTTATGATAAGGGTTAGTACAAAAACGTACAATTAGGGTTAGGGTTAGCGTAAAATATATAATTAGGGTTACGTTTAGTATAAAACTTATAGTAAGGGTTAAGGGTTAGCATATTAAGAAAAACTTAGGGTTAGTGTTAGAATAAAATCATAAAATTAGGGTTAGGGTCGATGAAAACACAAAATAAGTAGTAGTTAGTTCAAAAAATACATTAATGATAAGGGTTAGTACAAAAACGTACAATAAGGGTTAGGGTTAGTGTAAAACATATAATTAGGGTTAGGTTTAGTATAAAACACACAATTAAGGTTAGGGGTTAGCATGTTAAGATACACTAAGAGTTAGTGTTTGTACAAAATCCTACAATTAGGGTAAGGGTCGATGAAAACACAAAATCAGGGGTAGGGGTTAATACAAAGAGATACAGTAAAGGTAAACGATTAGTACAAAAACTTCCAATCAGGGTTAGGGTTAGTGTAAAACATATAATTAGAGTTAGGTTTAAGTAAAAAACACACAATTAGGGTTAGGGGTTAGCATGTTAAGAAAGACTTAGGGTTAGTGCTAGTACAAAATCATACAATTAGGGTTAGGGTCGATGAAAACACCAAATAAGTGGTAGGGGTTAGTTAAAAATACATTTATGATAAGGGTTAGTACAAAAACGTACAATTAGGGTTAGGGTTAGTGTAAAACATATAATTAAGGTTAGGGCTAGTATAAAAAAACACAGTTAGGGTAAGTGTTAGTACAAAATCATACAATTAGGGTAAAGGTCGATGAAAAAACAAAATAAGGGGTTGGGGTTAGTACAAAGAGATATAGTTCAGGTCAAGGATTAGTACAAAAACGTACAATTAGGGTTAGGGTTAGCGTAAATATATAATAAGGGTTAGGGTTAGTATAAAACACACAGTAAGGGTTAGGGGTTAGCATATTAAGAAACACTTAGGGTAAGTGTTAGTACAAAATCATAAAATTAGGGTTAGGGTATATGAAAACACAAAATAAGTAGTAGTTAGTTCAAAAAATACATTTATGATAAGGGTTTGTACAAAAACGTACAATTAGGGTTAGGGTTAGTGTAATGCATATAATTAAGGTTGGGGTTAGTATAAAACACACAGTTAGGGTTAGGGGTTAGCATATTAAGAAACACTTAGGGTTAGTGTTAGTACAAAATCATAAAGTTAGGTTTAGGGTCGATGAAAACACAAAATAAGTAGTAGTTAGTTCAAAAAATACATTTATGAGAAGGGTTTGTACAAAAACGTACAATTAGGGTTAGGGTTAGTGTAAAACATATAATTAAGGTTAGGGTTAGTATTAAACACACAGTTAGGGTTAGGGGTTAGCATATTAAAAACACTTAGGGTTAGTGTTAGTACAAAATCATAAAATTAGGGTTAGTGTCGATGAAAAAACGAAATCAGTTAGTACAAAGAGATACAGTTCAGGTAAAGGATTAGTACAAAAACGTACAATTAGGGTTAGGTTTAGTGTAAAACATATAATTAGAGTTAGGTTTAAGTGCAAAACACACAATTAGGGTTAGGGGTTAGCATGTTAAGAAACACTTAGGGTTAGTGTTAGTACAAAATCATACAATTAGGGTTAGGGTCGATGAAAACACAAAATAAGTGGTAGGGGTTAGTTAAAAAAAATATTTATGATAAGGGTTAGTACAAAAACGTACAATTAGGGTTGGGGTTAGCGTAAAACATATAATTAGGGTTACGTTTAGTATAAAACTTATAGTTAGGGTTAAGGTCAGCATATTAAGAAACACTTAGGGTTAGTGTTAGAATAAAATCATAAAATTAGGGTTAGGGTCGATGAAAACACAAAATAAGTAGTAGTTAGTTCAAAAAATACATTAATGATAAGGGTTAGTACAAAAAATGTACAATTAGGGTTAGGGTTAGTGTAAAACATATAATTAAGGTTAGGGTTAGTATAAAACACACAGTTAGGGTTAGGGGTTAGCATATTAAGAAACACTTAGGGTTAGTGTTAGTACAAATCATAACATTAGGGTTAGAGTCGATGAAAACACAAAATAAGTAGTAGTTAGTTCAAAAAATACATTAATGATAAGGGTTAGTACAAAAACGTACAATAAGGGTTAGGGTTAGTGTAAAACATATAATTAGGGTTAGGTTTAGTATAAAACACACAATTAGGTTAGGGGTTAGCATGTTAAGATACACTAAGAGTTAGTGTTTGTACAAAATCCTACAATTAGGGTAAGGGTCGATGAAAACACAAAATCAGGGGTAGGAGTTTATACAAAGAGATACAGTAAAGGTAAAGGATTAGTACAAAAACTTCCAATTAGGGTTAGGGTTAGTGTAAAACATATAATTAGAGTTAGGTTTAAGTAAAAAACACACAATTAGGGTTAGGGGTTAGCATGTTAAGAAAGACTTAGGGTTAGTGTTAGTACAAAATCATACAATTAGGGTTAGGGTCGATGAAAACACCAAATAAGTGGTAGGGATTAGTTAAAAATACATTTATGATAAGGGTTAGTACAAAAACGTACAATTAGGGTTAGGGTTAGTGTAAAACATATAATTAAGGTTAGGGCTAGTATAAAAAACACAGTTAGGGTTAGTGTTAGTACAAAATCATACAATTAGGGTAAAGGTCGATGAAAAAACAAAATAAGGGGTAGAGATTACTACAAAGAGATATAGTTCAGGTCAAGGATTAGTACAAAAACGTACAATTAGGGTTAGGGTTAGCGTTAACATATAATTAGGGTTATGGTTAGTATAAAACACACAGTTAGGGTTAGGGGTTAGCATATTAAGAAACACTTAGGGTAAGTGTTAGAACAAAATCATAAAATTAGGGTTAGGGTAGATGAAAACACAAAATAAGTAGTAGTTAGTTCAAAAAATACATTTATGATAAGGGTTTGTACAAAAACGTACAATTAGGGTTAGGGTTAGTGTAAAACATATAATTAAGGTTGGGGTTAGTATAAAACACACAGTTAGGGTTAGGGGTTAGCATATTAAGAAACACTTAGGGTTAGTGTTAGTACAAAATCATAAAGTTAGGGTAAGGGTCGATGAAAACACAAAATAAGTAGTAGTTAGTTCAAAAAATACATTTATGAGAATGGTTTGTACAAAAACGTACAATTAGGGTTAGGGTTAGTGTAAAACATATAATTAAGGTTAGGGTTAGTATTAAACACACAGTTAGGGTTAGGGGTTAGCATATTAAAAACACTTAGGGTTAGTGTTAGTACAAAATCATAAAATTAGGGTTAGGGTCGATGAAAACACAAAATAAAAAGACGTTAGTTCAAAAAATACATTTATGATAAGGGTTTGTACAAAAACGTACAATAAGGGTTAGGGTTAGTGTAAAACATATAATTAAGGTTAGGGTTAGTATAAAACACACAGTTAGGGTTAGGGGTTAGCATATTAAGAAACACTTAGGGTTAGTGTTAGTACAAAATCATAAAATTAGGGTTAGGGTCGATGAAAACACAAAATAAGTAGTAGTAAGTTCAAAAAATACATTTATGATAAGGGTTTGTACAAAAACGTACAATTAGGGTTAGGGTTAGTGTAAAACATATAATTAAGGTTAGGGTTAGTATAAAACACACAGTTAGGGTTAGGGGTTAGCATATTAAGAAACACTTAGGGTTAGTGTTAGAACAAAATCAAAAAATTAGGGTTAGGGTCGATGAAAACACAAAATAAGTAGTAGTTAGTTTAAAAAAATACATTTATGATAAGGGTTTGTACAAAAACGTACAATTAGGGTTAGGGTTAGTGTAAAACATATAATTAAGGTTAGGGTTAGTATAAAACACACAGTTAGGGTTAGGGGTTAGCATATTAAGAAACACTTAGGGTTAGTGTTAGTACAAAATCATAAAATAAGGGTTAGGGTCGATGAAAACACAAAATAAGTAGTAGTTAGTTCAAAAAATACATTTATGATAAGGGTTTGTACAATAAGGGTTAGGGTTAGTGTAAAACATATAATTAGGGTTAGGTTTAGTATAAAACACACAATTAGGGTTAAGGGTTAGCATGTTAAGATACACTAAGAGTTAGTGTTTGTACAAAATCCTACAATTAGGGTAAGGGTCGATGAAAACACAAAATCAGGGGTAGGGGTTAATACAAAGAGATACAGTAAAGGTAAAGGATTAGTACAAAAACGTCCAATTAGGGTTAGGGTTAGTGTAAAACATATAATTAGAGTTAGGTTTAAGTAAAAAACACACAATTAGGGTTAGGGGTTAGCATGTTAAGAAAGACTTAGGGTTAGTGTTAGTACAAAATCATACAATTAGGGTTAGGGTCAATGAAAACACAAAATAAGTGGTAGGGGTTAGTTAAAAAAAAACATTTATGATAAGGGTTAGTACAAAAACGTACAATTAGGGTTAGGGTTAGCGTAAAACATATAATTAGGGTTAGGCTTAGTATAAAACTTATAGTTAGGGTTAAGGGTTAGCATATTAAGAAACACTTAGGGTTAGTGTTAGAATAAAATCATAACATTAGGGTTAGGGTCGATGAAAACACAAAATCAATTAGTACAAAGAGATACAGTTCAGGTAAAGGATTAGTACAAAAACGTACAATTAGGGTTAGGGTTAGTGTAAAACATATAATTAGAGTTAGGTTTAAGTACAAAACACACAATTAGGGTTAGGGGTTAGCATGTTAAGAAACACTTAGGGTTAGTGTTAGTACAAAATCATACAATTAGGGTTAGGGTCGATGAAAACACAAAATAAGTGGTAGGGGTTAGTTAAAAAAAACATTTATGATAAGGGTTAGTACAAAAACGTACAATTAGGGTTAGGGTTAGCGTAAAACATATAATTAGGGTTAGGTTTAGTATAAAACTTATAGTTAGGGTTAAGGGTTAGCATATTAAGAAACACTTAGGGTTAGTGTTAGAATAAAATCATAAAATTAAGGTTAGGGTCGATGAAAACACAAAATAAGTAGTAGTTAGTTCAAAAAATACATTAATGATAAGGGTTAGTACAAAAATGTACAATTAGGGTTAGGGTTAGTGTAAACATATAATTAAGGTTAGGGTTAGTATAAAACACACAGTTAGGGTTAGGGGTTAGCATATTAAGAAACACTTAGGGTTAGTGTTAGTACAAATCATAAAATTAGGGTTAGAGTCGATGAAAACACAAAATAAGTAGTAGTTAGTTCAAAAAATACATTAATGATAAGGGTTAGTACAAAAACGTACAATAAGGGTTAGGGTTAGTGTAAAACATATAATTAAGGTTGGGGTTAGTATAAAACACACAGTTAGGGTTAGGGGTTAGCATATTAAGAAACACTTAGGGTTAGTGTTAGTACAAAATCATAGAGTTAGGGTTAGGGTCGATGAAAACACAAAATAAGTAGTAGTTAGTTCAAAAAATGCATTTATGATAAGGGTTTGTACAAAAACGTACAATTAGGGTTAGGGTTAGTGTAAAACATATAATTAAGGTTAGGGTTAGTATTAAACACACAGTTAGGGTTAGGGGTTAGCATATTAAAAAACACTTAGGGTTAGTGTTAGTACAAAATCATCAAATTAGGGTTAGGGTCGATGAAAACACAAAATAAAAAGAAGTTAGTTCAAAAAATACATTAATGATAAGGGTTTGTACAAAAACGTACAATTAGGGTTAGGGTTAGTGTAAAACATATAATTAAGGTTAGGGTTAGCATAAAAAACACAGTTAGGGTTAGGGGTTAGCATTTTAAGAAACATTTAGGGTTAGTGTTAGTACAAAATCATACAATTAGGGTAAAGGTCGATGAAAAAACAAAATAAGGGGTAGGGGTTAGTACAAAGAGATATAGTTCAGGTCAAGGATTAGTACAAAAACGTACAATTAGGGTTAGAGTTAGCGTGAATATATAATTAGGGTTAGGGTTAAAATAAAACACACAGTTAGGGTTAGGGGTTAGCATATTAAGAAACACTTAGGGTTAGTGTTAGTACAAAATCATAAAATAAGGGTTAGGGTCGATGAAAACACAAAATAAGTAGTAGTTAGTTCAAAAAATACATTTATGATAAGGGTTTGTACAAAAACGTACAATTAGGGATAGAGTTAGTGTAAAACATATAATTAAGGTAAGGGTTAGTATAAAACACACAGTTAGGGTTAGGGGTTAGCATATTAAGAAACACTTAGGGTTAGTGTAAGTACAAAATCATAAAATTGGGGTTAAGGTCGATGAAAACACAAAATAAGTAGTAGTTAGTTAAAAGAATACATTTATGATTAGGGTTAGGGGTTAGCATGTTAAGAAACACTTAGGGTTAGTGTAAGTACAAAATCATACAATTAGGGTTAGTGTCGATGAAAAAACAAAATCAGTTAGTACAAAGAGATACAGTTCAGGTAAAGGATTAGTACAAAAACGTACAATTACGGTTAGGGTTAGTGTAAAACATATAATTAGAGTTAGGTTTAAGTACAAAACACACAATTGGGGTTAGGGGTTAGCATGTTAAGAAAGACTTAGTGTTAGTGTTAGTACAAAATCATACAATTAGGGTTAGGGTCGATGAAAACACAAAATAAGTGGAAGGGGTTAGTTAAAAAAAAATACATTTATGATAAGGGTTAGTACAAAAACGTACAATTAGGGTTAGGGTTAGTGTAAAACATATAATTCGGGTTAGGTTTAGTATATAACACACAATAAGGGTTGGGGTTTAGCATGTTAAAATACACCGAGAGTTAGTGTTTGTACAAAATCCTACAATAAGGGTAAGGGTCGATGAAAACACAGAATCAGGGGTAGGGGTTAATACAAAGAGATACAGTAAAGGTAAAGGATTAGTACAAAACGTACAATTAGGGTTAGGGTTAGTGTAAAACATATAATTAGGATTAGGTTTAGTATAAAACACACAATTGGGGTTAGGGGTTAGCATGTTAAGAAACACTTAGGGTTAGTGTTAGTACAAAATCATATAATTAGGGTTAGTGTCGATGAAAAAACAAAATCAGTTAGAACAAAGAGATACAGTTCAGGTAAAGGATTAGTACAAAAACGTACAATTAGGGTTAGGGTTAGCGTAAAACATATAATTAGGGTTAGGTTTAGTATAAAACTTACAGTTATGGTTAAGGGTTAGCATATTAAGAAACACTTAGGGTTAGCGTTAGAATAAAATCATAAAACTAGGGTAAGGGTCGATGAAAACACAAAATAAGTAGTAGTTAGTTCAAAAAATACATTAATGATAAGGGTTAGTACAAAAATGTACAATTAGGGTTAGGGTTAGTGTAAAACATATAATTAGGGTTAGGGTTAGTATAAAACACACAGTTAGGGTTAGGGGCTAGCATATTAAGAAACACTTAGGGTTAGTGTTAGTACAAAATCATAAAATTAGGGTAAAAGTCGGTGAAAACACAAAATAAGTAGTAGTTAGTTCAAAAATACATTAATGATAAGGGTTAGTACAAAAACGTACAATAAGGGTAAGGGTTAGTGTAAAACATATAATTAGGGTTAGGTTTAGTATAAAACACACAATTAGGGTTAGGGGTTAGCATGTTAAGATACACTAAGAGTTAGTGTTTGTACAAAATCCTACAATTAGGGTAAGGGTCGATGAAAACACAAAATCAGGGGTAGGGGTTAATACAAAGAGATAGAGTAAAGGTAAAGGATTAGTACAAAAACGTCCAATTAGGGTTAGGGTTAGTGTAAAACATATAATTAGAGTTAGGTTTAAGTAAAAAACACACAATTAGGGTTAGGGGTTAGCATGTTAAGAAAGACTTAGGGTTAGTGTTAGTACAAAATCATACAATTAGGGTTAGGGTCGATGAAAACACAAAATAAGTGGTAGGGGTTAGTTAAAAAAAAACATTTATGATAAGGGTTAGTACAAAAACGTACAATTAGGGTTAGGGTTAGCGTAAAACATATAATTAGGGTTAGGCTTAGTATAAAACTTATAGTTAGGGTTAAGGGTTAGCATATTAAGAAACACTTAGGGTTAGTGTTAGAATAAAATCATAACATTAGGGTTAGGGTCGATGAAAACACAAAATCAGTTAGTACAAAGAGATACAGTTCAGGTAAAGGATTAGTACAAAAACGTACAATTAGGGTTAGGGTTAGTGTAAAACATATAATTAGAGTTAGGTTTAAGTACAAAACACACAATTAGGGTTAGGGGTTAGCATGTTAAGAAACACTTAGGGTTAGTGTTAGTACAAAATCATACAATTAGGGTTAGGGTCGATGAAAACACAAAATAAGTGGTAGGGGTTAGTTAAAAAAAACATTTATGATAAGGGTTAGTACAAAAACGTACAATAAGGGTTAGGGTTAGCGTAAAACATATAATTAGGGTTAGGTTTAGTATAAAACTTATAGTTACGGTTAAGGGTTAGCATATTAAGAAACACTTAGGGTTAGTGTTAGAATAAAATCATAAAATTAGGGTTAGGGTCGATGAAAACACAAAATAAGTAGTAGTTAGTTCAAAAAATACATTAATGATAAGGGTTAGTACAAAAATGTACAATTAGGGTTAGGGTTAGTGTAAACATATAATTAAGGTTAGGGTTAGTATAAAACACACAGTTAGGGTTAGGGGTTAGCATATTAAGAAACACTTAGGGTTAGTGTTAGTACAAATCATAAAATTAGGGTTAGAGTCGATGAAAACACAAAATAAGTAGTAGTTAGTTCAAAAAATACATTAATGATAAGGGTTAGTACAAAAACGTACAATAAGGGTTAGGGTTAGTGTAAAACATATAATTAAGGTTAGGGCTAGCATAAAAAACACAGTTAGGGTTAGTGTTAGTACAAAATCATACAATTAGGGTAAAGGTCGATCAAAAAACAAAATAAGGGGTAGGGGTTAGTTAAAAAAAACATTTATGATAAGGGTTAGTACAAAAACGTACAATTAGGGTTAGGGTTAGTGTAAAACATATAATTAAGGTTAGGGCTAGCATAAAAAACACAGTTAGGGTTAGTGTTAGTACAAAATCATACAATTAGGGTAAAGGTCGATCAAAAAACAAAATAAGGGGTAGGGGTTAGTACAAAGAGATATAGTTCAGGTCAAGGATTAGTACAAAAACGTACAATTAGGGTTAGGGTTAGCGTAAATATATAATAAAGGTAAGGGTTGGTATAAAACACACAGTTAGGGTTAGGGGTTAGCATATTAAGAAACACTTAGGGTTAGTGTTAGTACAAAATCATAAAGTTAGGGTTAGGGTCGATGAAAACACAAAATAAGTAGTAGTTAGTTCAAAAAATACATTTATGAGAAGGGTTTGTACAAAAACGTACAATTAGGGTTAGGGTTAGTGTAAAACATATAATTAAGGTTAGGGTAAGTATTAAACACACAGTTAGGGTTAGGGGTTAGCATATTAAAAAACACTTAGGGTTAGTGTTAGTACAAAATCATAAAATTAGGGTTAGGGTCGATGAAAACACAAAATAAAAAGACGTTAGTTCAAAAAATACATTTATGATTAGGGTTAGGGGTTAGCATGTTAAGAAACACTTAGGGTTAGTGTTAGTACAAAATCATACAATTAGGGTTAGTGTCGATGAAAAAACAAAATAAGTTAGTACAAAGAGATACAGTGCAGGTAAAGGATTAGTACAAAAACGTACAATTAGGGTTAGGGTTAGTGTAAAACATATAATTAGAGTTAGGTTTAAGTACAAACCACACAATTAGGGTTAGGGGTTAGCATGTTAAGAAACACTTAGGGTTAGTGTTAGTACAAAATCATACAATTAGGGTTAGGGTCGATGAAAACACAAAATAAGTGGTAGGGGTTAGTTAAAAAAAACATTTATGATAAGGGTTAGTACAAAAACGTACAATTAGGGTTAGGGTTAGCGTAAAATATATAATTAGGGTTACGTTTAGTATAAAACTTATAGTAAGGGTTAAGGGTTAGCATATTAAGAAAAACTTAGGGTTAGTGTTAGAATAAAATCATAAAATTAGGGTTAGGGTCGATGAAAACACAAAATAAGTAGTAGTTAGTTCAAAAAATACATTAATGATAAGGGTTAGTACAAAAACGTACAATAAGGGTTAGGGTTAGTGTAAAACATATAATTAGGGTTAGGTTTAGTATAAAACACACAATTAGGGTTAGGGGTTAGCATGTTAAGATACACTAAGAGTTAGTGTTTGTACAAAATCCTACAATTAGGGTAAGGGTCGATGAAAACACAAAATCAGGGGTAGGGGTTAATACAAAGAGATACAGTAAAGGTAAACGATTAGTACAAAAACTTCCAATCAGGGTTAGGGTTAGTGTAAAACATATAATTAGAGTTAGGTTTAAGTAAAAAACACACAATTAGGGTTAGGGGTTAGCATGTTAAGAAAGACTTAGGGTTAGTGCTAGTACAAAATCATACAATTAGGGTTAGGGTCGATGAAAACACCAAATAAGTGGTAGGGGTTAGTTAAAAATACATTTATGATAAGGGTTAGTACAAAAACGTACAATTAGGGTTAGGGTTAGTGTAAAACATATAATTAAGGTTAGGGCTAGTATAAAAAAACACAGTTAGGGTAAGTGTTAGTACAAAATCATACAATTAGGGTAAAGGTCGATGAAAAAACAAAATAAGGGGTTGGGGTTAGTACAAAGAGATATAGTTCAGGTCAAGGATTAGTACAAAAACGTACAATTAGGGTTAGGGTTAGCGTAAATATATAATAAGGGTTAGGGTTAGTATAAAACACACAGTAAGGGTTAGGGGTTAGCATATTAAGAAACACTTAGGGTAAGTGTTAGTACAAAATCATAAAATTAGGGTTAGGGTATATGAAAACACAAAATAAGTAGTAGTTAGTTCAAAAAATACATTTATGATAAGGGTTTGTACAAAAACGTACAATTAGGGTTAGGGTTAGTGTAATGCATATAATTAAGGTTGGGGTTAGTATAAAACACACAGTTAGGGTTAGGGGTTAGCATATTAAGAAACACTTAGGGTTAGTGTTAGTACAAAATCATAAAGTTAGGTTTAGGGTCGATGAAAACACAAAATAAGTAGTAGTTAGTTCAAAAAATACATTTATGAGAAGGGTTTGTACAAAAACGTACAATTAGGGTTAGGGTTAGTGTAAAACATATAATTAAGGTTAGGGTTAGTATTAAACACACAGTTAGGGTTAGGGGTTAGCATATTAAAAACACTTAGGGTTAGTGTTAGTACAAAATCATAAAATTAGGGTTAGTGTCGATGAAAAAACGAAATCAGTTAGTACAAAGAGATACAGTTCAGGTAAAGGATTAGTACAAAAACGTACAATTAGGGTTAGGTTTAGTGTAAAACATATAATTAGAGTTAGGTTTAAGTGCAAAACACACAATTAGGGTTAGGGGTTAGCATGTCAAGAAACACTTAGGGTTAGTGTTAGTACAAAATCATACAATTAGGGTTAGGGTCGATGAAAACACAAAATAAGTGGTAGGGGTTAGTTAAAAAAAACATTTATGATAAGGGTTAGTACAAAAACGTACAATTAGGGTTAGGGTTAGCGTAAAACATATAATTAGGGTTACGTTTAGTATAAAACTTATAGTTAGGGTTAAGGTCAGCATATTAAGAAACACTTAGGGTTAGTGTTAGAATAAAATCATAAAATTAGGGTTAGGGTCGATGAAAACACAAAATAAGTAGTAGTTAGTTCAAAAAATACATTAATGATAAGGGTTAGTACAAAAAATGTACAATTAGGGTTAGGGTTAGTGTAAAACATATAATTAAGGTTAGGGTTAGTATAAAACACACAGTTAGGGTTAGGGGTTAGCATATTAAGAAACACTTAGGGTTAGTGTTAGTACAAATCATAACATTAGGGTTAGAGTCGATGAAAACACAAAATAAGTAGTAGTTAGTTCAAAAAATACATTAATGATAAGGGTTAGTACAAAAACGTACAATAAGGGTTAGGGTTAGTGTAAAACATATAATTAGGGTTAGGTTTAGTATAAAACACACAATTAGGTTAGGGGTTAGCATGTTAAGATACACTAAGAGTTAGTGTTTGTACAAAATCCTACAATTAGGGTAAGGGTCGATGAAAACACAAAATCAGGGGTAGGAGTTTATACAAAGAGATACAGTAAAGGTAAAGGATTAGTACAAAAACTTCCAATTAGGGTTAGGGTTAGTGTAAAACATATAATTAGAGTTAGGTTTAAGTAAAAAACACACAATTAGGGTTAGGGGTTAGCATGTTAAGAAAGACTTAGGGTTAGTGTTAGTACAAAATCATACAATTAGGGTTAGGGTCGATGAAAACACCAAATAAGTGGTAGGGATTAGTTAAAAATACATTTATGATAAGGGTTAGTACAAAAACGTACAATTAGGGTTAGGGTTAGTGTAAAACATATAATTAAGGTTAGGGCTAGTATAAAAAACACAGTTAGGGTTAGTGTTAGTACAAAATCATACAATTAGGGTAAAGGTCGATGAAAAAACAAAATAAGGGGTAGAGATTACTACAAAGAGATATAGTTCAGGTCAAGGATTAGTACAAAAACGTACAATTAGGGTTAGGGTTAGCGTTAACATATAATTAGGGTTATGGTTAGTATAAAACACACAGTTAGGGTTAGGGGTTAGCATATTAAGAAACACTTAGGGTAAGTGTTAGAACAAAATCATAAAATTAGGGTTAGGGTAGATGAAAACACAAAATAAGTAGTAGTTAGTTCAAAAAAATACATTTATGATAAGGGTTTGTACAAAAACGTACAATTAGGGTTAGGGTTAGTGTAAAACATATAATTAAGGTTGGGGTTAGTATAAAACACACAGTTAGGGTTAGGGGTTAGCATATTAAGAAACACTTAGGGTTAGTGTAAGTACAAAATCATAAAGTTAGGGTAAGGGTCGATGAAAACACAAAATAAGTAGTAGTTAGTTCAAAAAATACATTTATGAGAATGGTTTGTACAAAAACGTACAATTAGGGTTAGGGTTAGTGTAAAACATATAATTAAGGTTAGGGTTAGTATTAAACACACAGTTAGGGTTAGGGGTTAGCATATTAAAAACACTTAGGGTTAGTGTTAGTACAAAATCATAAAATTAGGGTTAGGGTCGATGAAAACACAAAATAAAAAGACGTTAGTTCAAAAAATACATTTATGATAAGGGTTTGTACAAAAACGTACAATAAGGGTTAGGGTTAGTGTAAAACATATAATTAAGGTTAGGGTTAGTATAAAACACACAGTTAGGGTTAGGGGTTAGCATATTAAGAAACACTTAGGGTTAGTGTTAGTACAAAATCATAAAATTAGGGTTTCGGTCGATGAAAACACAAAATAAGTAGTAGTAAGTTCAAAAAATACATTTATGATAAGGGTTTGTACAAAAACGTACAATTAGGGTTAGGGTTAGTGTAAAACATATAATTAAGGTTAGGGTTAGTATAAAACACACAGTTAGGGTTAGGGGTTAGCATATTAAGAAACACTTAGGGTTAGTGTTAGAACAAAATCAAAAAATTAGGGTTAGGGTCGATGAAAACACAAAATAAGTAGTAGTTAGTTCAAAAAATACATTTATGATAAGGGTTTGTACAAAAACGTACAATTAGGGTTAGGGTTAGTGTAAAACATATAATTAAGGTTAGGGTTAGTATAAAACACACAGTTAGGGTTAGGGGTTAGCATATTAAGAAACACTTAGGGTTAGTGTTAGTACAAAATCATAAAATAAGGGTTAGGGTCGATGAAAACACAAAATAAGTAGTAGTTAGTTCAAAAAATACATTTATGATAAGGGTTTGTACAACAACGTACAATAAGGGTTAGGGTTAGTGTAAAACATATAATTAGGGTTAGGTTTAATATAAAACACACAATTAGGGTTAGGGAATAGCATGTTAAGATACACTTAAGAGTTAGTGTTTATACTAAATCATACAATTAGGGTTAGGGTCGATGAAAACACAAAATAAGTAGTAGTTAGTTAAAAAAATACATTTATGATAAGGGTTAGTAGAAAAATGTACACTAGGATTAGGGTTAGCGTAAATATATAATTAGGGTTAGGGTTAGTATAAAACACACAGTTAGGGTTAGGGGTTAGCATATTAAGAAACACTTAGGGTTAGTGTTAGTACAAAATCATAAAATTAGGGTTAGGGTCGATGAAAACACAAAATAGTAGTTAGTTAGAAAAATACATTTATGATAAGGGTTTGTACAAAAACGTACAATAAGGGTTAGGGTTAGTGTAAAACATATAATTAAGGTTAGGGTTAGTATAAAACACACAGTTAGGGTTAGGGGTTAGCATATTAAGAAACACTTAGGGTTAGGTAAGTACAAAATCATAAAATAAGGGTTAGGGTCGATGAAAACACAAAATAAGTAGTAGTTAGTTCAAAAAATACATTTATGATAAGGGTTTGTACAAAAACGTACAATTAGGGTTAGGGTTAGTGTAAAACATATAATTAGGGTTAGGTTTAATATAAAACACACAATTAGGGTTAGGGAATACCATGTTAAGATACACTTAAGAGTAAGTGTTTATACTAATACATACAATTAGGGTTAGGGTCGATGAAAACACAAATTAATTAGTAGTTAGTTAAAAAATACATTTATGATAAGGGTTAGTACAAAAACGTACAATTAGGGTTAGGGTTAGTGTAAAACATATAATTAGGGTTAGGTTTAATATAAAACACACAATTAGGGTTAGGGAATACCATGTTAAGATACACTTAAGAGTAAGTGTTTATACTAATACATACAATTAGGGTTAGGGTCGATGAAAACACAAAATAATTAGTAGTTAGTTAAAAAATACATTTATGATAAGGGTTAGTACAAAAACGTACAATTAGGGTTAGGGTTAGTGTAAAACATATAATTGAGGTTAGGGTTAGCATAAAAACACAGTTAGGGTTAGGGGTTAGGGGTTAGCATTTTAAGAAACACTTAGGGTTAGTGTTAGTACAAAATCAAACATTTAGGGTTAAGGTCGATGAGAAAACAAAATAAGGGGTAAGGATTAGTACAAAAACGTACAATTAGGGTTAGGGTTAGTGTAAAACATATAATTAGGGTGAAGTTTAATTTAAAACACACAATTAGGGCTAGGGGTTAACATGTGAAAATACACTTAGGGTAAGTGTTTGTACAAAATCATACAATAAGGGTTAGGGTCGATGAAAACACAAATAAAGTAGTAGTAAGTTCAAAAAATACATTTATGATAAGGGTAAGTACAAAAACGTACAATTAGGGTTAGGGTTAGTGTAAAACATATAATTAGGGTTAGGTTTAATATAAAACACACAATTAGGGTTAGGGAATAGCATGTTAAGATACACTTAGGAGTTAGTGTTTATACTAAATCATACAATTAGTGTTAGGGTCGATGAAAACACAAAATAAGTTGTAGTTAGTTAAAAAAATACATTTATTATAAGAGTTAGTACAAAAATGTACAGTAGGATTAGGGTTAGCGGAAATATATAATTAGGGTTAGAGTTGTAATTGTACGTTTTTGTACTTACCCTTATCATAAATGTATTTTTTGAACTAACTACTACTTTTTTTGTGTTTTCATCGACCCTAACCCTTATTGTATGATTTTGTACAAACACTTACCCTAAGTGTATTTTCACATGCTAACCCCTAGCCCTAATTGTGTGTTTTAAATTAAACTTCACCCTAATTATATGTTTTACACTAGCCCTAACCCTAATTGTACTTTTTTGTACTAATCCTTGACCTGAACTATATCTCTTTGTACTAACCCCTACCCTTTATTTTGTTTTTTCATCGACCTTAACCCTAATTGTATGATTTTGTACTAACACTAACCCTAAGTGTTTCTTAAAATGCTAACCCCTAACCCTAACTGTGTTTTTACTAACCCTAACCCTAATTGTACGTTTTTGTACTAACCCTTATCATAATTGATTTTTTTAACTAACTACTAATTATTTTGTGTTTTCATCGACCCTAACCCTAAATGTATGTATTAGTAAAAACACTTACTCTTAAGTGTATCTTAACATGCTTTTCCCTAACCCTAATTGTGTGTTTTATATTAAACCTAACCCTAATTATATGTTTTACACTAACCCTAACCCTTATTGTACGTTGTTCTACAAACCCTTATCATAAATGAATTTTTTGAACTAACTACTACTTATTTTGTGTTTTCATCGACCCTAACCCTTATTTTATGATTTTGTACTAACACTAACCCTAAGTGTTTCTTAATATGCTAACCCCTAACCCTAACTGTGTGTTTTATACTTACCCTAACCTTAATTATATGTTTTACACTAACCCTAATCCTTATTGTACGTTTTTGTACAAACCCTTATCATAAATGTATTTTTTGAACTAACTACTACTTATTTTGTGTTTTCATCGACCCATCGACATAAAAAATTATTTATGATAAGGGTAAGTACAAAAACGTACAATTAGGGTTAGGGTTAGTGTAAAACATATAATTAGGGTTAGGTTTAATATAAAACACACAATTAGGGTTAGGGAATAGCATGTTAAGATACACTTAAGAGTTATTGTTTATACTAAATCATACAATGAGGGTTAGGGTCGATGAAAACACAAAATAAGTAGTAGTTAGTTAAAAAAATACATTTATGATAAGGGTTAGTACAAAAATGTACATTAGGGTTAGGATAAGTGTAAAGCATATAATAAGGGTTAGGGTTAGAATAAAACACACAGTTAGGGTTAGGGGTTAGCATATTAAGAAACACTTAGGGTTAGTGTTAGTTCAAAATCATACAACTAGGGTTAAGGTCGATGAAAAAACAAAATAAGGGGTAGAGGTTAGTACAAAAATATTGAAATAAAGTTCAGGTAAAGGATTAGTACAAAAACGTACAATTAGGGTTAGGGTTAGTGTAAAACATATAATTAAGGTAAAGTTTAATTTAAAACACACAATTAGGGCTAGGGGTTAGCATGTGAAAATACACTTAGGGTTAGCCTTAGTACAAAATCATACAATTAGGGTTAGTGTCGATGAAAAAAACAAAATCAGGGGTAGGGGTTAGTACAAAGAGATACAGTTCAGGTAAAGGATTAGTACAAAAACGTACAATTAGGGTTAGGGTTAGTGTAAAACATATAATTAGAGTTAGGTTTAAGTAAAAAACACACAATTAGGGTTAGGGGTTAGCATGTTAAGTAACACTTAGGGTTAGTGTTAGTACAAAATCATACAATTAGGGTTAGGGTCGATGAAAACACAAAATAAGTGGTAGGGGTTAGTTAAAAAAATACATTTATGATAAGGGTTAGTACTAAAACGTACAATTAGGGTTAGGGTTAGTGTAAAACATATAATTAAGGTAAAGTTTAATTTAAAACACACAATTAGGGCTAGGGGTTAGCATGTGAAAATACACTTAGGGTTAGCCTTAGTACAAAATCATAAAATTAGGGTTAGGGTCGATGAAAACACAAAATAAGTAGTAGTTAGTTCAAAAAATACATTAATGATAAGGGTTAGTACAAAAACGTACAATTAGGGTTAGGCTTAGTGTAAAACATATAATTAGGGTTAGGTTAGTATAAAACACAAAATTAGGGACAGGGGTTAGCATGTTAAGATACACTTAGGGTTAGTGTTAGTACAAAATCATCCAATAAGGGTTAGGGTCGATGAAAACACAAAATATGTAGTAGTTAGTGAAAAAAATACATTAATGATAAGGTTTAGTACAAAAACGTACAATAAGGGTTAGGGTTAGTGTAAAACATATAATTATGGTTAGGTTTAATATAAAACACACAATTAGGGTTAAGGGTTAGCATGTTAAGATACACTTAGGGTTAGTGTTAGTACAAAATCACCCAATAAGGGTTAGGGTCGATGAAAACACAAAATAAGTAGTAGTTAGTTCAAAAAATACATTAATGATAATGGTTAGTACAAAAACGTACAATTAGGGTTAGGGTTAGCGTAAAACATATAATTAGAGTTAGGTTTAAGTATAAAACACACAATTGGGGTTAGGGGTTAGCATGTTAAGAAACACTTAGGGCTTAGTACAAAAACGTACAATACGGGTTAGGGTTAGTGGAGAACATATAATTAGGGTTAGGGGTTAGCATATTAAGATACACGTAGGGTTAGGGTTAGTACAAAATCATAAAATTAGGGTTAGGGTCGATGAAAACACAAAATGAGGGGTAGGGGTAAATAAAAAGATATACAGTTCAGGTTAAGGATAGTACAAAAATGTACAATTAGGGTTAGGGTTAGTGTAAACATATAATTAGGGTTAGGGTTAGTATAAACACAGATAGGGTTAGGGGTTTGCATGTTAAGAAACACTTAATGTTAGTGTTAGTAGAAAATCATACAATTAGGGTTAGGGTCGATGATAAAACAAAATAAAGTGTAGGGGTTAGTACAAAGAGATACAGTTCAAGTAAATGATTAGTACAAAAACGTACAATTAGGGTTAGGGTTAGTGTAAACATATAATTAGGGTTAGGGTTAGTATAAAACACACAGTTAGGGTTAGGGGTTAGCATACTAAGATACAATTAGGATAAGTGTTTGTACAAAATCATACAATTAGGATTATGGTCGATGGAAAACATATAATTAGGGTAAGGTTTAGTATACAACACATAATTAAGGTTAGAGGCTAGCATATTTAGATACACGTAGGGTTAGGGTTAGTACAAAATCATAAAATTAGGTTAAGGTCGATGAAAACACAAAATGAGGGGTAGGGGTAAATACAAAGATATACAGTTCAGGTTAAAGATAGTACAAAAACGTACAATTAAGGTTACTGTTGGGGTCTTTGAAAACACAAAGTTAGGGGTAGGGGTTGGACCAAAAAGATACATTTATGGTAAGGGTTAGTACAAAAGCATACAATTAGGGTTAAGGTTAGTGTTAAACATATAATTAGGGTTAGGGTTAGTATAAAACACACAGTTAGGATTAGGGATTAGAATATAAAGATATATTTAGGGTTATGGTTAGTACAAAATAATACAATTAGGGTTACGGTCGATGAAAACACAAAATAAGTAGTAGTTAATTCAAAAAATACATTTATGATAAGGGTAAGTACAAAAACGTACAATTAGGGTTAGGGTTAGTGTAAAGTATATAATTAGGGTTAGGTTTAGTATAAAACACACAATTAGGGTAAGGGGTTAGCATGTTAAGATACACTTCAGAGTTAGTGTTTGTACTAAATTATACAATTAGGGTTAGGGTCGATGAAATAACAAAATAAGTAGTAGTTAGTTCAAAAAATACATTTATGATAAGGGTTGGTACAAAAATGTACAATTAGGGTTAGGATTAGTGTAAAGCATATAATAAGGGTTAGGGTTAATATAAAACACACAGTTAGGGTTAGGGGTTAGCATATTAAGAAACACTTAAGGTTAGTGTTAGAACAAAATCATACAACTAGGGTTAGGGTCGATGAAAAAACAAAATAGAGGTAGAGGTTAATACAAAGAAATACAGTTCAGGTAAAGGATTAGTACAAATACGTACAATTAGGGTTATGGTTAGTGTAAAACATATAATTAGGGTAAAGTTTAATTTAAAACACCCAATTAGGGCTAGGGGTTAGCATGTGAAAATAACACTTAGGGTTATTGTTAGTACAAAATCATACAATTAGGGTTAGGGTTGATGAAAACACAAAATAAGTGGTAGGGGTTAAATAAAAACATACATTTATGATGAGGGTTAGTACAAAAGCATACAAGTACGGTTAGGGTTAGTGTAAAACATATTATTAGGGTTAGATTTAGTATAAAATACACAATTAGGGTTAGGGGTTAACATGTTTAGATACACTTAGGGTAAGTGTTTGTACAAAATCAAACAATTAGGGTTAGGGTCGATGAAAACACAAAATAAGTAGTAGTTAGTTCAAAAAATACATTTATGATAAGGGTTAGTACAAAAACGTACAATTAGGGTTAGTGTAAAACATATAATTAAGGTTAGGGTTAGCATAAAAAACACAGTTAGGGTTAGGGGTTAGCATTTTAAGAAACATTTAGGGTAAGTGTTAGTACAAAATCATACAATTAGGGTAAAGGTCGATGAAAAAACAAAATAAGGGGTAGGGGTTAGTACAAAGAGATATAGTTCAGGTCAAGGATTAGTACAAAATCGTACAATTAGGGTTAGGGTTAGTGTAAAACATATAATTAGGGTGAAGTTTAATTTAAAACACCCAATTAGGGCTAGGGGTTAGCATGTGAAAATAACACTTAGGGTTAGTGCTAGTACAAAATCATACAATTAGGGTTAGGGTCGATGAAAACACAAAATAAGTGGTAGGGGTTAGTTAAAAAAAAAACATTTATGATAAGGGTAAGTACAAAAACGTACAATTAGAGTAAGGGTGAGTGTAAAACATATAATTAGGGTTAGGTTTAGAATAAAACACACAATTAGGGTGAGGGAATAGCATGTTAAGATACACTTAAGAGTTAGTGTTTATACTAAATCATACAATTAGGGTTAGGGTCGATGAAAACACAAAATAAGTAGTAGTTAGTTCAAAAAATACATTTATGATAAGGGTTAGTACAAAAATGTACAATTAGGGTTATGATAAGTGTAAAGCATATAATAAGGGTAAGGGTTAGTATAAAACACACAGTTAGGGTTTGGGGTTAGCATATTTAGAAACACTTAGGGTCAGTGTAAGTACAAAATCATACAACTAGGGTTAGGGTCGATGAAAAAACAAAATAGAGGTAGAGGTTAATACAAAGAAATACAGTTCAGGTAAAGGATTAGTACAAATACGTACAATTAGGGTTACGGTTAGTGTAAAACATATAATTAGGGTAAAGTTTAATTTAAAACACCCAATTAGGGCTGGGGGTTAGCATGTGAAAATAACACTTAGGGTTATTGTTAGTACAAAATCATACAATTAGGGTTAGGGTTGATGAAAACACAAAATAAGTGGTAGGGGTTAGTTAAAAACATACATTTATGATAAGGGTTAGTACAAAAGCATACAAGTAGGGTTAGGGTTAGTGTAAAACATATTATTAGGGTTAGATTTAGTATAAAACACACAATTAGGGTTAGGGGTTAACATGTTTAGATACACTTAGGGTAAGTGTTTGTACAAAATCAAACAATTAGGGTTAGGGTCGATGAAAACACAAAATAAGTAGTAGTTAGTTCAAAAAATACATTTATGATAAGGGTTAGTACAAAAACGTACAATTAGGATTAGTGTAAAACATATAATTAAGGTTAGGGTTAGCATAAAAAACACAGTTAGGGTTAGGGGTTAGCATTTTAAGAAACATTTTGGGTAAGTGTTAGTACAAAATCATACAATTAGGGTAAAGGTCGATGAAAAAACAAAATAAGGGGTAGGGGTTAGTACAAAGAGATATAGTTCAGGTCAAGGATTAGTACAAAATCGTACAATTAGGGATAGGGTTAGTGTAAAACATATAATTAGGGTGAAGTTTAATTTAAAACACCCAATTAGGGCTAGGGGTAAGCATGTGAAAATAACACTTAGGGTTAGTGCTAGTACAAAATCATACAATTAGGGTTAGGGTCGATGAAAACACAAAATAAGTGGTAGGGGTTAGTTAAAAAAAACATTTATGATAAGGGTAAGTACAAAAACGTACAATTAGAGTAAGGGTGAGTGTAAAACATATAATTAGGGTTAGGTTTAGAATAAAACACACAATTAGGGTGAGGGAATAGCATGATAAGATACACTTAAGAGTTAGTGTTTATACTAAATCATACAATTAGGGTTAGGGTCGATGAAAACACAAAATAAGTAGTAGTTAGTTCAAAAAATACATTTATGATAAGGGTTAGTACAAAAATGTACAATTAGGGTTATGATAAGTGTAAAGCATATAATAAGGGTAAGGGTTAGTATAAAACACACAGTTAGGGTTTGGGGTTAACATATTTAGAAACACTTAGGGTCAGTGTAAGTACAAAATCATACAACTAGGGTTAGGGTCGATGAAAAAACAAAATAGAGGTAGAGGTTAATACAAAGAAATACAGTTCAGGTAAAGGATTAGTACAAATACGTACACTTAGGGTTACGGTTAGTGTAAAACATATAATTAGGGTAAAGTTTAATTTAAAACACCCAATTAGGGCGTGGGGTTAGCATGTGAAAATAACACTTAGGGTTATTGTTAGTACAAAATCATACAATTAGGGTTAGGGTTGATGAAAACACAAAATAAGAGGTAGGGGTTAGTTAAAAGCATACATTTATGATAAGGGTTAGTACAAAAGCATACAAGTAGGGTTAGGGTTAGTGTAAAACATATTATTAGGGTTAGATTTAGTATAAAACACACAATTAGGGTTAGGGGTTAACATGTTTAGATACACTTAGGGTAAGTGTTTGTACAAAATCAAACAATTAGGGTTAGGGTCGATGAAAACACAAAATAAGTAGTAGTTAGTTCAAAAAATACATTTATGATAAGGGTTAGTACAAAAACGTACAATTAGGATTAGTGTAAAACATATAATTAAGGTTAGGGTTAGCATAAAAAACACAGTTAGGGTTAGGGGTTAGCATTTTAAGAAACATTTTGGGTAAGTGTTAGTACAAAATCATACAATTAGGGTAAAGGTCGATGAAAAAACAAAATAAGGGGTAGGGGTTAGTACAAAGAGATATAGTTCAGGTCAAGGATTAGTACAAAATCGTACAATTAGGGATAGGGTTAGTGTAAAACATATAATTAGGGTGAAGTTTAATTTAAAACACCCAATTACGGCTAGGGGTTAGCATGTGAAAATAACACTTAGGGTTAGTGCTAGTACAAAATCATACAATTAGGGTTAGGGTCGATGAAAACACAAAATAAGTGGTAGGGGTTAGTTAAAAAAAAACATTTATGATAAGGGTAAGTACAAAAACGTACAATTAGAGTAAGGGTGAGTGTAAAACATATAATTAGGGTTAGGTTTAGAATAAAACACACAATTAGGGTGAGGGATAGCATGTTAAGATACACTTAAGAGTTAGTGTTTATACTAAATCATACAATTAGGGTTAGGGTCGATGAAAACACAAAATAAGTAGTAGTTAGTTCAAAAAATACATTTATGATAAGGGTTAGTACAAAAATGTACAATTAGGGTTATGATAAGTGTAAAGCATATAATAAGGGTAAGGGTTAGTATAAAACACACAGTTAGGGTTTGGGGTTAGCATATTTAGAAACACTTAGGGTCAGTGTAAGTACAAAATCATACAACTAGGGTTAGGGTCGATGAAAAAACAAAATAGAGGTAGAGGTTAATACAAAGAAATACAGTTCAGGTAAAGGATTAGTACAAATACGTACAATTAGGGTTACGGTTAGTGTAAAACATATAATTAGGGAAAAGTTTAATTTAAAACACCCAATTAGGGCTAGGGGTTAGCATATGAAAATAACACTTAGGGTTATTGTTAGTACAAAATCATACAATTAGGGTTAGGGTTGATGAAAACACAAAATAAGTGGTAGGGGTTAGTTAAAAACATACATTTATGATAAGGGTTAGTACAAAAGCATACAAGTAGGGTTAGGGTTAGTGTAAAACATATTATTAGGGTTAGATTTAGTATAAAACACACAATTAGGGTTAGGGGTTAACATGTTTAGATACACTTAGGGTAAGTGTTTGTACAAAATCAAACAATTAGGGTTAGGGTCGATGAAAACACAAAATAAGTAGTAGTTAGTTCAAAAAATACATTTATGATAAGGGTTAGTACAAAAACGTACAATTAGGGTTAGTGTAAAACATATAATTAAGGTTAGGGTTAGCATAAAAAACACAGTTAGGGTTAGGGGTTAGCATTTTAAGAAACATTTAAGGTAAGTGTTAGTACAAAATCATACAATTAGGGTAAAGGTCGATGAAAAAACAAAATAAGGGGTAGGGGTTAGTACAAAGAGATATAGTTCAGGTCAAGGATTAGTACAAAATCGTACAATTAGGGTTAGGGTTAGTGTAAAACATATAATTAGGGTGAAGTTTAATTTAAAACACCCAATTTGGGCTAGGGGTTAGCATGTGAAAATAACACTTAGGGTTAGTGCTAGTACAAAATCATACAATTAGGGTTAGGGTCGATGAAAACACAAAATAAGTGGTAGGGGTTAGTTAAAAAAAACATTTATGATAAGGGTAAGTACAAAAACGTACAATTAGAGTAAGGGTGAGTGTAAAACATATAATTAGGGTTAGGTTTAGAATAAAACACACAATTAGGGTGAGGGAATAGCATGTTAAGATACACTTAAGAGTTAGTGTTTATACTAAATCATACAATTAGGGTTAGGGTCGATGAAAACACAAAATAAGTAGTAGTTAGTTCAAAAAATACATTTATGATAAGGGTTAGTACAAAAATGTACAATGAGGGTTATGATAAGTGTAAAGCATATAATAAGGGTAAGGGTTAGTATAAAACACACAGTTAGGGTTTGGGGTTAGCATATTTAGAAACACTTAGGGTCAGTGTAAGTACAAAATCATACAACTAGGGTTAGGGTCGATGAAAAAACAAAATAGAGGTAGAGGTTAATACAAAGAAATACAGTTCAGGTAAAGGATTAGTACAAATACGTACAATTAGGGTTACGGTTAGTGTAAAACATATAATTAGGGTAAAGTTTAATTTAAAACACCCAATTAGGGCTGGGGGTTAGCATGTGAAAATAACACTTAGGGTTATTGTTAGTACAAAATCATACAATTAGGGTTAGGGTTGATGAAAACACAAAATAAGTGGTAGGGGTTAGTTAAAAACATACATTTATGATAAGGGTTAGTACAAAAGCATACAAGTAGGGTTAGGGTTAGTGTAAAACATATTATTAGGGTTAGATTTAGTATAAAACACACAATTAGGGTTAGGGGTTAACATGTTTAGATACACTTAGGGTAAGTGTTTGTACAAAATCAAACAATTAGGGTTAGGGTCGATGAAAACACAAAATAAGTAGTAGTTAGTTCAAAAAATACATTTATGATAAGGGTTAGTACAAAAACGTACAATTAGGATTAGTGTAAAACATATAATTAAGGTTAGGGTTAGCATAAAAAACACAGTTAGGGTTAGGGGTTAGCATTTTAAGAAACATTTTGGGTAAGTGTTAGTACAAAATCATACAATTAGGGTAAAGGTCGATGAAAAAACAAAATAAGGGGTAGGGGTTAGTACAAAGAGATATAGTTCAGGTCAAGGATTAGTACAAAATCGTACAATTAGGGATAGGGTTAGTGTAAAACATATAATTAGGGTGAAGTTTAATTTAAAACACCCAATTAGGGCTAGGGGTAAGCATGTGAAAATAACACTTAGGGTTAGTGCTAGTACAAAATCATACAATTAGGGTTAGGGTCGATGAAAACACAAAATAAGTGGTAGGGGTTAGTTGAAAAAAACATTTATGATAAGGGTAAGTACAAAAACGTACAATTAGAGTAAGGGTGAGTGTAAAACATATAATTAGGGTTAGGTTTAGAATAAAACACACAATTAGGGTGAGGGAATAGCATGTTAAGATACACTTAAGAGTTAGTGTTTATACTAAATCATACAATTAGGGTTTGGGTCGATGAAAACACAAAATAAGTAGTAGTTAGTTCAAAAAATACATTTATGATAAGGGTTAGTACAAAAATGTACAATTAGGGTTATGATAAGTGTAAAGCATATAATAAGGGTAAGGGTTAGTATAAAACACACAGTTAGGGTTTGGGGTTAGCATATTTAGAAACACTTAGGGTCAGTGTAAGTACAAAATCATACAACTAGGGTTAGGGTCGATGAAAAAACAAAACAGAGGTAGAGGTTAATACAAAGAAATACAGTTCAGGTAAAGGATTAGTACAAATACGTACACTTAGGGTTACGGTTAGTGTAAAACATATAATTAGGGTAAAGTTTAATTTAAAACACCCAATAAGGGCGTGGGGTTAGCATGTGAAAATAACACTTAGGGTTATTGTTAGTACAAAATCATACAATTAGGGTTAGGGTTGATGAAAACACAAAATAAGAGGTAGGGGTTAGTTAAAAGCATACATTTATGATAAGGGTTAGTACAAAAGCATACAAGTAGGGTTAGGGTTAGTGTAAAACATATTATTAGGGTTAGATTTAGTATAAAACACACAATTAGGGTTAGGGGTTAACATGTTTAGATACACTTAGGGTAAGTGTTTGTACAAAATCAAACAATTAGGGTTAGGGTCGATGAAAACACAAAATAAGTAGTAGTTAGTTCAAAAAATACATTTATGATAAGGGTTAGTACAAAAACGTACAATTAGGGTTAGTGTAAAACATATAATTAAGGTTAGGGTTAGCATAAAAAACACAGTTAGGGTTAGGGGTTAGCATTTTAAGAAACATTTAGGGTAAGTGTTAGTACAAAATCATACAATTAGGGTAAAGGTCGATGAAAAAACAAAATAAGGGGTAGGGGTTAGTACAAAGAGATATAGTTCAGGTCAAGGATTAGTACAAAATCGTACAATTAGGGTTAGGGTTAGTGTAAAACTTATAATTAGGGTGAAGTTTAATTTAAAACACCCAATTAGGGCTAGGGGTTAGCATGTGAAAATAACACTTAGGGTTAGTGCTAGTACAAAATCATACAATTAGGGTTAGGGTCGATGAAAACACAAAATAAGTGGTAGGGGTTAGTTAAAAAAAAACATTTATGATAAGGGTAAGTACAAAAACGTACAATTAGAGTAAGGGTGAGTGTAAAACATATAATTAGGGTTAGGTTTAGAATAAAACACACAATTAGGGTGAGGGAATAGCATGTTAAGATACACTTAAGAGTTAGTGTTTATACTAAATCATACAATTAGGGTTAGGGTCGATGAAAACACAAAATAAGTAGTAGTTAGTTCAAAAAATACATTTATGATAAGGGTTAGTACAAAAATGTACAATTAGGGTTATGATAAGTGTAAAGCATATAATAAGGGTAAGGGTTAGTATAAAACACACAGTTAGGGTTTGGGGTTAGCATATTTAGAAACACTTAGGGTCAGTGTAAGTACAAAATCATACAACTAGGGTTAGGGTCGATGAAAAAACAAAATAGAGGTAGAGGTTAATACAAAGAAATACAGTTCAGGTAAAGGATTAGTACAAATACGTACAATTAGGGTTACGGTTAGTGTAAAACATATAATTAGGGTAAAGTTTAATTTAAAACACCCAATTAGGGCTAGGGGTTAGCATGTGAAAATAACACTTAGGGTTATTGTTAGTACAAAATCATACAATTAGGGTTAGGGTTGATGAAAACACAAAATAAGTGGTAGGGGTTAGTTAAAAACATACATTTATGATAAGGGTTAGTACAAAAGCATACAAGTAGGGTTAGGGTTAGTGTAAAACATATTATTAGGGTTAGATTTAGTATAAAACACACAATTAGGGTTAGGGGTTAACATGTTTAGATACACTTAGGGTAAGTGTTTGTACAAAATCAAACAATTAGGGTTAGGGTCGATGAAAACACAAAATAAGTAGTAGTTAGTTCAAAAAATACATTTATGATAAGGGTTAGTACAAAAACGTACAATTAGGGTTAGTGTAAAACATATAATTAAGGTTAGGGTTAGCATAAAAAACACAGTTAGGGTTAGGGGTTAGCATTTTAAGAAACATTTAGGGTAAGTGTTAGTACAAAATCATACAATTAGGGTAAAGGTCGATGAAAAAACAAAATAAGGGGTAGGGGTTAGTACAAAGAGATATAGTTCAGGTCAAGGATTAGTACAAAATCGTACAATTAGGGATAGGGTTAGTGTAAAACATATAATTAGGGTGAAGTTTAATTTAAAATACCCAATTAGGGCTAGGGGTTAGCATGTGAAAATAACACTTAGGGTTAGTGCTAGTACAAAATCATACAATTAGGGTTAGGGTCGATGAAAACACAAAATAAGTGGTAGGGGTTATTTAAAAAAAAACATTTATGATAAGGGTAAGTACAAAAACGTACAATTAGAGTAAGGGTGAGTGTAAAACATATAATTAGGGTTAGGTTTAGAATAAAACACACAATTAGGGTGAGGGAATAGCATGTTAAGATACACTTAAGAGTTAGTGTTTAAACTAAATCATACAATTAGGGTTAGGGTCGATAAAAACACAAAATAAGTAGTAGTTAGTTCAAAAAATACATTTATGATAAGGGTTAGTACAAAAATGTACAATTAGGGTTATGATAAGTGTAAAGCATATAATAAGGGTAAGGGTTAGTATAAAACACACAGTTAGGGTTTGGGGTTAGCATATTTAGAAACACTTAGGGTCAGTGTAAGTACAAAATCATACAACTAGGGTTAGGGTCGATGAAAAAACAAAATAGAGGTAGAGATTAATACAAAGAAATACAGTTCAGGTAAAGGATTAGTACAAATACGTACAATTAGGGTTACGGTTAGTGTAAAACATATAATTAGGGTAAAGTTTAATTTAAAACACCCAATTAGGGCTAGGGGTTAGCATGTGAAAATAACACTTAGGGTTATTGTTAGTACAAAATCATACAATTAGGGTTAGGGTTGATGAAAACACAAAATAAGTGGTAGGGGTTAGTTAAAAACATACATTTATGATAAGGGTTAGTACAAAATCATACAAGTAAGGTTAGGGTTAGTGTAAAACATATTATTAGGGTTAGATTTAGTATAAAACACACAATTAGGGTTAGGGGTTAACATGTTTAGATACACTTAGGGTAAGTGTTTGTACAAAATCAAACAATTAGGGTTAGGGTCGATGAAAACACAAAATAAGTAGTAGTTAGTTAAAAAAATACATTTATGATAAGGGTTAGTACAAAAACGTACAATAAGGGTTAGTGTAAAACATATAATTAAGGTTAGGGTTAGCATAAAAAACACAGCTAGGGTTAGGGGTTAGCATTTTAAGAAACATTTAGGGTAAGTGTTAGTACAAAATCATACAATTAGGGTAAAGGTCGATGAAAAAACAAAATAAGGGGTAGGGGTTAGTACAAAGAGATATAGTTCAGGTCAAGGATTAGTACAAAATCGTACAATTAGGGTTAGGGTTAGTGTAAAACATATAATTAGGGTGAAGTTTAATTTAAAACACCCAATTAGGGCTAGGGTTTAGCATGTGAAAATAACACTTAGGGTTAGTGCTAGTACAAAATCATACAATTAGGGTTAGGGTCGATGAAAACACAAAATAAGTGGTAGGTGTTAGTTAAAAAAACATTTATGATAAGGGTAAGTACAAAAACGTACAATTAGAGTAAGGGTGAGTGTAAAACATATAATTAGGGTTAGGTTTAGAATAAAACACACAATTAGGATGAGGGAATAGCATGTTAAGATACACTTAAGAGTTAGTGTTTATACTAAATCATACAATTAGGGTTAGGGTCGATGAAAACACAAAATAAGTAGTAGTTAGTTAAAAAAATACATTTATGATAAGGGTTAGTACAAAAATGTACAATTAGGGTTATGATAAGTGTAAAGCATATAATAAGGGTAAGGGTTAGTATAAAACACACAGTTAGGGTTTGGGGTTAGCATATTTAGAAACACTTAGGGTCAGTGTAAGTACAAAATCATACAACTAGGGTTAGGGTCGATGAAAAAACAAAATAAGGGGTAAAGGTTAGTACAAAGAAATAAAGTTCAGGAAAAGAATTAGTACAAATACGTACAATTAGGGTTAGGGTTAGTGTAAAACATATAAATAGGGTAAAGTTTAATTTAAAACACACAATTAGGGCTAGGGGTTGGCATGTGGAAATACACTTAGGGTTAGCCTTAGTACAAAATCATACAATTAGGGTTAGTGTCGATGAAAAAACAAAATCAGGGGTAGGGGTTAGTACAAAAAGATACAGTTTAGGTAAAGGATTAGTACAAAAACGTACAATTAGGGTTAGGGTTAGTGTAAAACATATAATTAGAGTTAGGTTTGAGTATAAAACACACAATTAGGGTTAGGGGTTAGCATGTTTAGAAACACTTAGGGTTAGTGTTAGAACAAAATCATACAATTAAGGTTAGGGTCGATGAAAACACAAAATAACTGGTAGGGGTTAGTTAAAAAAAAATACATCTATGATAAGGGTTAGTACAATAACGTACAATTAGGGTTAGGGTTATCGTAAAACATATAATTAGGGTTAGGGTTAGTATAAGACACACAGTTAGGGTTAAGGTTAGCATATTAAGAAACACTTAGGGTTAGTGTTAGAACAAAATCATAAAATTAGGGTTAGGGTCGATGAAAACACAAAATAAGTAGTAGTTAGTTAAAAAAATACATTAACGATAAGGGTTTGTACAAAAACGTACAATTAGGGTAAGGGTTAGTGTAAAACATATAATTAGAGTTAAGTTTAAGAATAAAACACACAATTAGGGTTAGGGGTTAGCATGTTATGAAACACTTAGGGTAACTGTTAGTACAAAATCATACAATGAGGGTTAGGGTCGATGAAAACTCAAAATAAGTAGTAGTTAGTTCAAAAAATACATTTATGATAAGGGTTACTACAAAAACGTACAATTAGAGTTAGGGTTAGTGTAAAACATATAATTAAGGTTAGGGTTAGCATAAAAACACAGTTAGGGTTAGGGGTTAGCATATTTTAAGAAACACTTAGGGTAAGTGTTAGTACAAAATCATACAATTAGGGTAAAGGTCGAAGAAAAAACAAAATAAGGGGTAGGGGTTAGTACAAAGAGATATAGTTCAGGTAAAGGATTAGTACAAAATCGTACAATTAGGGATAGGGTTAGTGTAAAACATATAATTAGGGTGAAGTTTAATTTAAAACACCCAATTAGGGCTAGGGGTTAGCATGTGAAAATAACACTTAGGGTTAGTGCTAGTACAAAATCATACAATTAGGGTTAGGGTCGATGAAAACACAAAATAAGTGGTAGGGGTTAGTTAAAAAAAACCATTTATGATAAGGGTAAGTACAAAAACGTACAATTAGAGTAAGGGTGAGTGTAAAACATATAATTAGGGTTAGGTTTAGAATAAAACACACAATTAGGGTGAGGGAATAGCATGTTAAGATACACTTAAGAGTTAGTGTTTATACTAAATCATACAATTAGGGTTAGGGTCGATGAAAACACAAAATAAGTAGTAGTTAGTTCAAAAAATACATTTATGATAAGGGTTAGTACAAAAATGTACAATTAGGGTTATGATAAGTGTAAAGCATATAATAAGGGTAAGGGTTAGTATAAAACACACAGTTAGGGTTTGGGGTTAGCATATTTAGAAACACTTAGGGTCAGTGTAAGTACAAAATCATACAACTAGGGTTAGGGTCGATGAAAAAACAAAATAGAGGTAGAGGTTAATACAAAGAAATACAGTTCAGGTAAAGGATTAGTACAAATACGTACAATTAGGGTTACGGTTAGTGTAAAACATATAATTAGGGTAAAGTTTAATTTAAAACACCCAATTAGGGCTAGGGGTTAGCATGTGAAAATAACACTTAGGGTTATTGTTAGTACAAAATCATACAATTAGGGTTAGGGTTGATGAAAACACAAAATAAGAGGTAGGGGTTAGTTAAAAGCATACATTTATGATAAGGGTTAGTACAAAAGCATACAAGTAGGGTTAGTGTTAGTGTAAAACATATTATTAGGGTTAGATTTAGTATAAAACACACAATTAGGGTTAGGGGTTAACATGTTTAGATACACTTAGGGTAAGTGTTTGTACAAAATCAAACAATTAGGGTTAGGGTCGATGAAAACACAAAATAAGTAGTAGTTAGTTCAAAAAATACATTTATGATAAGGGTTAGTACAAAAACGTACAATTAGGGTTAGTGTAAAACATATAATTAAGGTTAGGGTTAGCATAAAAAACACAGTTAGGGTTAGGGGTTAGCATTTTAAGAAACACTTAGGGTAAGTGTTAGTACAAAATCATACAATTAGGGTTAGGGTCGATGAAAACACAAAATAAGTGGTAGGGGTTAGTTAAAAAAAAACATTTATGATAAGGGTAAGTACAAAAACGTACAATAAGAGTAAGGGTGAGGGTAAAACATATAATTAGGGTTAGGTTTAGAATAAAACACACAATTAGGGTGAGGGAATAGCATGTTAAGATACACTTAAGAGTTAGTGTTTTTACTAAATCATACAATTAGGGTTAGGGTCGATAAAAACACAAAATAAGTAGTAGTTAGTTCAAAAAATACATTTATGATAAGGGTTAGTACAAAAATGTACAATTAGGGTTATGATAAGTGTAAAGCATATAATAAGGGTAAGGGTTAGTATAAAACACACAGTTAGGGTTTGGGGTTAGCATATTTAGAAACACTTAGGGTCAGTGTAAGTACAAAATCATACAACTAGGATTAGGGTCGATGAAAAAACAAAATAGAGGTAGAGGTTAATACAAAGAAATACAGTTCAGGTAAAGGATTAGTACAAATACGTACAATTAGGGTTACGGTTAGTGTAAAACATATAATTAGGGTAAAGTTTAATTTAAAACACCCTATTAGGGCTAGGGGTTAGCATGTGAAAATAACACTTAGGGTTATTGTTAGTACAAAATCATACAATTAGGGTTAGGGTTGATGAAAACACAAAATAAGTGGTAGGGGTTAGTTAAAAACATACATTTATGATAAGGGTTAGTACAAAATCATACAAGTAGGGTTAAGGTTAGTGTAAAACATATTATTAGGGTTAGATTTAGTATAAAACACACAATTAGGGTTAGGGGTTAACATGTTTAGATACACTTAGGGTAAGTGTTTGTACAAAATCAAACAATTAGGGTTAGGGTCGATGAAAACACAAAATAAGTAGTAGTTAGTTCAAAAAATACATTTATGATAAGGGTTAGTACAAAAACGTACAATAAGGGTTAGTGTAAAACATATAATTAAGGTTAGGGTTAGCATAAAAAACACAGTTAGGGTTAGGGGTTAGCATTTTAAGAAACATTTAGGGTAAGTGTTAGTACAAAATCATACAATTAGGGTAAAGGTCGATGAAAAAACAAAATAAGGGGTAGGGGTTAGTACAAAGAGATATAGTTCAGGTCAAGGATTAGTACAAAATCGTACAATTAGGGTTAGGGTTAGTGTAAAACATATAATTAGGGTGAAGTTTAATTTAAAACACCCAATTAGGGCTAGGGTTTAGCATGTGAAAATAACACTTAGGGTTAGTGCTAGTACAAAATCATACAATTAGGGTTAGGGTCGATGAAAACACAAAATAAGTGGTAGGGGTTAGTTAAAAAAAAACATTTATGATAAGGGTAAGTACAAAAACGTACAATTAGAGTAAGGGTGAGTGTAAAACATATAATTAGGGTTAGGTTTAGAATAAAACACACAATTAGGGTGAGGGAATAGCATGTTAAGATACACTTAAGAGTTAGTGTTTATATTAAATCATACAATTAGGGTTAGGGTCGATGAAAACACAAAATAAGTAGTAGTTAGTTCAAAAAATACATTTATGATAAGGGTTAGTACAAAAATGTACAATTAGGGTTATGATAAGTGTAAAGCATATAATAAGGGTAAGGGTTAGTATAAAACACACAGTTAGGGTTTGGGGTTAGCATATTTAGAAACACTTAGGGTCAGTGTAAGTACAAAATCATACAACTAGGGTTAGGGTCGATGAAAAAACAAAATAAGGGGTAGAGGTTAGTACAAAGAAATAAAGTTCAGGAAAAGAATTAGTACAAATACGTACAATTAGGGTTAGGGTTAGTGTAAAACATATAAATAGGGTAAAGTTTAATTTAAAACACACAATTAGGGCTAGGGGTTGGCATGTGGAAATACACTTAGGGTTAGCCTTAGTACAAAATCATACAATTAGGGTTAGTGTCGATGAAAAAACAAAATCAGGGGTAGGGGTTAGTACAAAAAGATACAGTTTAGGTAAAGGATTAGTACAAAAACGTACAATTAGGGTTAGGGTTAGTGTAAAACATATAATTAGAGTTAGGTTTGAGTATAAAACACACAATTAGGGTTAGGGGTTAGCATGTTAAGAAACACTTAGGGTTAGTGTTAGAACAAAATCATACAATTAAGGTTAGGGTCGATGAAAACACAAAATAACTGGTAGGGGTTAGTTAAAAAAAAATACATCTATGATAAGGGTTAGTACAATAACGTACAATTAGGGTTAGGGTTATCGTAAAACATATAATTAGGGTTAGGGTTAGTATAAGACACACAGTTAGGGTTAAGGTTAGCATATTAAGAAACCCTTAGGGTTAGTGTTAGAACAAAATCATAAAATTAGGGTTAGGGTCGATGAAAACACAAAATAAGTAGTAGTTAGTTAAAAAAATACATTAATGATAAGGGTTAGTACAAAAACGTACAATTAGGGTAAGGGTTAGTGTAAAACATATAATTAGAGTTAAGTTTAAGAATAAAACACACAATTAGGGTTAGGGGTTAGCATGTTATGAAACACTTAGGGTAAGTGTTAGTACAAAATCATACTATAAGGGTTAGGGTCGATGAAAACTCAAAATAAGTAGTAGTTAGTTCAAAAAATACATTTATGATAAGGGTTACTACAAAAACGTACAATTAGAGTTAGGGTTAGTGTAAAACATATAATTAAGGTTAGGGTTAGCATAAAAACACAGTTAGGGTTAGGGGTTAGCATTTTAAGAAACACTTAGGGTAAGTGTTAATACAAAATCATACAATTAGGGTAAAGGTCGAAGAAAAAACAAAATAAGGGGTAGGGGTTAGTACAAAGAGATATAGTTCAGGTAAAGGATTAGTACAAAATCGTACAATTAGGGTTAGGGTTAGTATAAATCATATAATTAGAGTTAGGTGTAAGCATATGACAAAAAGTTAGGGTTAGGGGTTAGCATACTAAGATACACTTAGGATAAGTGTTAGTACAAAATCATACAATTAGGATTATGGTCGATGAAAGCACAAAATAAGTAATGGTTAGTTCAAAAATTACATTTATGATAATGGTTAGTACAATAACGTACAATAAGGGTTAGGGTTAGTGGAAAACATATAATTAGGGTAAGGTTTAGTATACAACACATAATTAGGGTTAGGGGTTAGCATATTAAGAAACCCTTAGGGTAAGTGTTAGTACCAAATCATACAATTTGGGTTAGGGTCGATGATAAAACAAAATAAGGGGTAGGAGTTAGTACAAAGAGATATAGTTCAGGTAAAGGATTAGTACAAATACGTACAATTAGGGTTAGGGTTAGTGTAAAACATATAATTAGAGTTAAGTTAAAGTATAAAAAACACAATTAGGGTTAGGGGTTAGCATGTTAAGAAATACTTAGGGTTAGTGTTAGTACAAAATCATACAATTCGGGTTAGGGTCGATGAAAACATAAAATAATTGGTAGGGGTTAGTTAAAAAAATACATTTATAAGGGTTTCTACAAAAACGAACAATTAGGGTAAGGGTTAGTGTAAAACAAATAATTAGGGTTAGGGTTAGTATAAACACAGTTAGGGTTAGGGGTTAGCATATTAAGAAACACTTAGGGTTAGTGTTAAATCAAAATTATACAGTTAAGGTTAGGGTCGATGATAAAAATACACTTAGGGTAAGGGATAGTACAAAATCATACAATTAGGGTTATTGTCGATAAAAAAACAAAATCAGGGGTAGGGGTTAGTACAAAAAGATACAGTTTAGGTAAAGGATTAGTACAAAAACGTACAATTAGGGTTAGGGTTAGTGTAAAACATATATTTAGAGTAAGGTTTGAGTATAAAACACACAATTAGGGTTAGGGGTTAGCATGTTAAGAAACACTTAGGGTTAGTGTTAGTACAAAATCATACAATTCGGGTTAGGGTCGATTAAAACATAAAATAAGTGGTAGGGGTTAGTTAAAAAAATACATTTATGATAAGGGTTACTACAAAAACGTACAATTAGGGTTAGGGTTAGTGAAAACATATAATTAGGGCTAGGGTTAGTATAAAACACACAGTTAGGGTTAGGGATTAGAATATTAAGATATATTTAGGGTTATGGTTAGTACAAAATCATACAATTAGGGTTACGGTCGATGAAATCACAAAATAAGTAGTAGTTAGTTCAAAAAATACATTTATGATTAGGGTAAGTACAAAAACGTACAATTAGGGTTAGGGTTAGTGTAAAGCATATAATTAGGATTAGGTTTAGTATAAACCAGACAATTAGGGTTAGTGGTTAACACGTTAAGATACACTTAGGGTTAGTGTTTGTACAAAATCATACAATAAGGGTTAGGGTCGATGAAAACACAAAATAAGTAGTAGTTAGTTCAAAAAATACATTTATGATAAAGGTTGGTACAAAAATGTACAATTAGGGTTATGATAAGTGTATATCATATAATAAGGGTTAGGGTTAGTATAAAACACACAGTTAGGGTTTGGGGTTAGCATATTTAGAAACACTTAGGGTTAGTGTAAGTACAAAATCATACAACTAGGGTTAGGGTCGATGAAAAAACAAAATAAGGGGTAGAGGTTAGTACAAAGAAATAAAGTTCAGGAAAAGAATTAGTACAAATACGTACAATTAGGATTAGGGTTAGTGTAAAACATATAATTATGGTAAAGTTTAATTTAACACACACAATTAGGGCTAGGGGTTAGCATGTGAAAATGAACTTAGGGTAAGGGTTAGTACAAAATCATACAATTAGGGTTATTGTCGATAAAAAAACAAAATCAGGGGTAGGGGTTAGTACAAAAAGATACAGTTTAGGTAAAGGATTAGTACAAAAACGTACAATTAGGGTTAGGGTTAGTGTAAAACATATATTTAGAGTTAGGTTTGAGTATAAAACACACAATTAGGGTTAGGGGTTAGCATGTTAAGAAACACTTAGGGTTAGTGTTAGTACAAAATCATACAATTAAGGTTAGGGTCGATGAAAATACAAAATAACTGGTAGGGGTTAGTTAACAAAATACATTTATGATAAGGGTTAGTACAAATACGTACAATTAGGGTTAGGGTTAGTGTAAAACATATAATTACAGTTAAGTTCAAGTATAAAAAACACAATTAGGGTTAGGGGTTAGCATGTTAAGAAATACTTAGGGTTAGTGTTAGTACAAAATCATACAATTCGGGTTAGGGTCGATGAAAACATAAATAATTGGTAGGGGTTAGTTAAAAAAATACATTTATGATAAGGGTTACTACAAAAACGTACAATTAGGGTAAGGGTTAGTGTAAAACAAATAATAAGGGTTAGGGTTAGTATAAACACAGTTAGGGTTAGGGGTTAGCATATTAAGAAACACTTAGGGTTAGTGTTAAAACAAAATTATACAGTTATGGTTAGGGTCGATGAAAAAACAACATAAGGTGTAGGGGTTTGTACAAAAAGATATAGTTCAGGTAAAGGATTAGTACAAAAACGTACAATTAGGGTTAGGGTTAGTGTAAATCATATAATTAGAGTTAGGTTTAAGTAAAAAACACACAATTACGGTTAGGGGTTAGCATGTTAAGAAACACTTAGGGTTAGTGTTAGGACAAAATCAACAAATTAGGGTTAAGGTCGATGAAAACACAAAATAAGTAGAAGTTAGTTCAAAAAATACATTTATGATAAGGGTTAGTACAAAAACGTACATTTAGGGTTAGAGTTGGTGCAAAACATATAATTAGGGTTAGGTTTAGTATAAAACACACAATTAGGGTTAGGGGTTAGCATGCTAAAATACACTTAGGGTTAGTCTTTGTACACAATCATACAATTAGGGTTAGGGTCGATGAAAACACAAAATCAGTAGTAGTTAAAAAAATGCATTTATGATAAGGGTTAGTACAGAAACGTACAATTAGGGTTAGGGTTAGTGTAAAACATATAATTAGGGTGAGGGTGAGTAAAAAAACACAGTTAGGGTTAGGGGTTAGCATATTAAGAAACACTTAGGGTAAGTGTTAGTACAAAATCATACAATTTGGGTTAGGGTCGATGATAAAACAAAATAAGGGGTAGGAAATACTTAGAATTAGTGTTAGTACAAAATCATACAATTCGGGTTAGGGTCGATGAAAACATAAAATAATTGGTAGGGGTTAGTTAAAAAATACATTTATGATAAGGGTTACTACAAAAACGTACAATTTGGGTAAGGGTTAGTGTAAAACAAATAATTAGGGTTAGGGTTAGTATAAACACAGTTAGGGTTAGGGGTTAGCATATTAAGAAACACTTAGGGTTAGTGTTAAAACAAAATTATACAGTTAAGGTTAGGGTCGATGATAAAACAAAATAAGGGGTATGGGTTCGTACAAAGAGATACAGTTCAGGGAAAGGATTAGTACAAAGACTTACAATTAGAGTAAGGGTTAGTGTAAACATATAATTAGAGTTAGGTTTAGTATAAAACACACAGTTAGGGTTAGGTTTAGCATAAAACACACAATTAGGGTTAGGGGTTATCATGTTAGGATACACTTAGGGTTAAAGTTAGTACAAAATCATACAATTAGGTTTATGGTCGATGTAAACACAAAATAAATGGTAGGGTTAGTAAAAAAAAAAAATTATGTTAAGGGTTAGTACAAAAACGTACAATTAGGGTTAGGGCTAGTGAAAAACATATAATTAGGGTTATGTTTAAGTGTAGAACACACAATTAGGGTTAGGGGTTAGCATGTTAAGATACACTTAGGGTTAGTGTTAGTACAAAATCATACAATTAGGGTTATGGTCGATGTAAACACAAAATAAATGGTACGGTTAGTTAAAAAAAATACATTTATGTTAAGGGTTAGTACAAAAACGTACTATTAAGGTTAGGATAAGTATAAAACACACAGTTAGGGTTAGCATATTAAAAAACACTTAGGGTAAGTGTTAGTGCGAAATCATACAACTAGGGTTAGGGTCGATGAAAAAACAAAATAAGGGGTAGAGATTAGTACAGATAAATATAGTTCAGGTAAAGGATTAGTACAAAAACGTAGAATTAGGGTTAGGGTTAGTGTAAAACATATAATTAGGGTAAAGTTTAGTATAAAACACACAATTAGGGTTAGGGGTTAGCATGTGAAAATACACTTAGGGTTAAGGTTAGTACAAAAGCATACAATTAGGGTTAGGGTCGATGAAAAAACAAAATAAGGGGTAGGGGTTAGTACAAAGAGATATAGTTCCGGTAAAGGATTAGTACAAATACGTACAATTAGGGTTAGGGTTAATGTAAAACATATAATTAGAGTTAAGTTAAAGTATAAAACACACAATAAGGGTTAGGGTATAGCATGTTAAGAAACACTTAGGGTTAGTGTTAGTACAAAATCATACAATTCGGTTTAGGGTCGATTAAAACATAAAATAAGTGGTAGGGGTTAGTTAAAAAAATACATTTATGTTAAGGGTTACTACAAAAACGTACAATTAGGGTTAGGGTTAGTGTAAAACATATAATTAGAGTTAAGTTCAAGTATAAAAAACACAATTAGGGTTAGGGGTTAGCATGTTAAGATACACTTCAGAGTTAGTGTTTGTACTAAATCATACAATTAGGGTTAGGGTCGATGAAAAAACAAAATAAGGGGTAGGGGTTAGTACAAAAAGATACAGTTTAGGTAAAGGATTAGTACAAAAACGTACAATTAGGGTTAGGGTTAGTGTAAAACATATATTTAGAGTTAGGTTTGAGTATAAAACACACAATTAGGGTTAGGGGTTAGCATGTTAAGAAACACTTAGGGTTAGTGTTAGTACAAAATCATACAATTAAGGTTAGGGTCGATGAAAACACAAAATAACTGGTAGGGGTTAGTTAACAAAATACATTTATGATAAGAGTTAGTACAAATACGTACAATTAGGGTTAGGGTTAGTGTAAAACATATAATTAGAGTTAAGTTCAAGTATAAAACACACAATAAGGGTTAGGGTATAGCATGTTAAGAAACACTTAGGGTTAGTGTTCGTACAAAATCATACAATTCGGGTTACGGTCGATTAAAACATAAAATAAGTGGTAGGGGTTAGTTAAAAAAATACATTTATGTTAAGGGTTACTACAAAAACGTACAATTAGGGTTTGGGTTAGTATAAAACATATAATTAGGGCTAGGGTTAGTATAAAATACACAGTTAGGGTTAGGGGTTAGCATATTAAGAAACACTTAGGGTTAGTGTTAGTACAAAATCATACAATTAGGGTTAGGGTCGATGAAAAAACAACATAAAGGGTAGGGGTTAGTACAAAGAGATATAGTTCAGGTAAAGGATTAGTACAAATACGTATCATTAGGGTAAGGGTTAGTGTAAAACATATTATTAGGGTTAGGTTTAGTATAAAACACACAATTAGTGTTAGGGGTTAACATGTTAAGATACACTTAGGGTTAGTGTTTGTACAAAATCATACAATAAGGGTAAGGGTCGATGAAAACACACAATAAGTAGTAGTTAGTTCAAAAAATACATTTATGATAAGGGTTATTACAAAAACGTACAATTAGGGTTAAGTTAGTGTAAAACATATAATTAGGTTTAGGTTTACTATAAAATTAACAATTAGGGTTAGGGGTTAGCATGGTAAGATACACTTAGAGTTAGTGTTTGTACAAAATCATACAATTAGGGTAAGGGTCGATGAAAACACAAAATCAGGGGTAGGGGTTAATACAAAGAGATACAGTACAGGTAAAGGATTAGTACAAAAACGTACAATTAGGGTTAGGGTTAGTGTATATCATATAGTTAGAGTTAGGTTTAAGTATAAAACACACAATCAGGGTTAGGGGTTAGCATGTTAAGAAACACTTAGGGTTAGTGTTAGTACAAAATCATAAAATTAGGGTTAGGGTCGATGAAAACACAAAATAAGTAGTAGTTAGTTAAAAAAATACATTTATGATAAGGATTAGTACAAATACGTACAATTAGGGTTAGGGTTAGCGTAAAACATATAATTAGAGTTAAGTTAAAGTATAAAACACACAATAAGGGTTGGGGGTTAGCATGTTAAGAAACACTTAGGGTTAGTGTTAGTACAAAATCATACAATTCGGGTTAGGGTCGATTAAAACATAAAATAAGTGGTAGGGGTTAGTACAAAGAGATATAGTTCAGGTAAAGGATTAGTACAAATACGTACAATTAGGGTTAGGGTTAATGTAAAACATATAATTAGAGTTAAGTTAAAGTATAAAACACACAATAAGGGTTAGGGTATAGCATGTTAAGAAACACTTAGGGTTAGTGTTAGTACAAAATCATACAATTCGGGTTAGGGTCGATTAAAACATAAAATAGGTGGTAGGGGTTAGTTAAAAAATACATTTATGTTAAGGGTTACTACAAAAACGTACAATTAGGGTTAGGGTTAGTATAAAACATATAATTAGGGCTAGGGTTAGTATAAAACACACAGTTAGGGTTAGGGGTTAGCATATTAAGAAACACTTAGGGTTAGTGTTAGTACAAAATCATTCAATTAGGGTTACGGTCGATGAAAAAACAACAAAAGGGGTAGGGGTTAGTACAAAGAGATATAGTTCAGGTAAAGGATTAGTACAAATACGTACCATTAGGGTAAGGGTTAGTGTAAAACATATTATTAGGGTTAGGTTTAGTATAAAACACACAATTAGGGTTAGGGGTTAGCATGGTAAGATACACTTAGACTTAGTGTTTGTACAAAATCATACAATTAGGGTAAGGGTCGATGAAAACACAAAATCAGGGGTAGGGGTTAATACAAAGAGATACAGTACAGGTAAAGGATTAGTACAAAAACGTACAATTAGGGTTAGGGTTAGTGTAAATCATATAGTTAGAGTTAGGTTTAAGTATAAAACACACAATCAGGGTTAGGGGTTAGCATGTTAAGAAACACTTAGGGTTAGTGTTAGTACAAAATCATACAATTAGGGTTATGGTCGATGTAAACACAAAATAAATGGTACGGTTAGTTAAAAAAATACATTTATGTTAAGGGTTAGTACAAAAACGTACTATTAGGGTTAGGATTAGTGTAAAACATATAATAAGGGTTAGGATAAGTATAAAACACACAGTTAGGGTTAGCATATTAAGAAACACTTAGGGTAAGTGTTAGTGCGAAATCATACAACTAGGGTTAGGGTCGATGAAAAAACAAAATAAGGGGTAGAGGTTAATACAAAGAAATAAAGTTCAGGAAAAGAATTAGTACAAATACGTACAATTAGGGTTAGGGTTAGTTTTAAACATATAATTATGGTAAAGTTTAATTTAAAACACACAATTAGGGCTAGGGGTTAGCATGTGCAAATACACTTAGGGTAAGGGTTAGTACAAAATCATACAATTAGGGTTATTGTCGATAAAAAAACAAAATCAGGGGTAGGGGTTAGTACAAAAAGATACAGTTTAGGTAAAGGATTAGTACAAAAACGTACAATTAGGGTTAGAGTTAGTGTAAAACATATATTTAGAGTTAGGTTTGAGTATAAAACACACAATTAGGGTTAGGGGTTAGCATGTTAAGAAACACTTAGGGTTAGTGTTAGTACAAAATCATACAATTAAGGTTAGGGTCGATGAAAACACAAAATAACTGGTAGGGGTTAGTTAACAAAATACATTTATGATAAGAGTTAGTACAAATACGTACAATAATGGTTAGGGTTAGTGTAAAACATATAATTAGAGTTAAGTTCAAGTATAAAACACACAATAAGGGTTAGGGTATAGCATGTTAAGAAACACTTAGGGTTAGTGTTCGTACAAAATCATACAATTCGGGTTAGGGTCGATTAAAACATAAAATAAGTGGTAGGGGTTAGTTAAAAAAATACATTTATGTTAAGGGTTACTACAAAAACGTACAATTAGGGTTAGGGTTAGTATAAAACATATAATTAGGGCTAGGGTTAGTATAAAATACACAGTTAGGGTTAGGGGTTAGCATATTAAGAAACACTTAGGGTTAGTGTTAGTACAAAATCATACAATTAGGGTTAGGGTCGATGAAAAAACAACATAAGGGGTAGGGGTTAGTACAAAGAGATATAGTTCAGGTAAAGGATTAGTACAAATACGTACCATTAGGGTAAGGGTTAGTGTAAAACATATTATAAGGGTTAGGTTTAGTATAAAACACACAATTAGGGTTAGGGGTTAACATGTTAAGATACACTTAGGGTTAGTGTTTGTACAAAATCATACAATAAGGGTAAGGGTCGATGAAAACACACAATAAGTAGTAGTTAGTTCAAAAAATACATTTATGATAAGGGTTATTACAAAAACGTACAATTAGGGTTAAGTTAGTGTAAAACATATAATTAGGTTTAGGTTTAGTATAAAATTAACAATTAGGGTTAGGGGTTAGCATGGTAAGATACACTTAGAGTTAGTGTTTGTACAAAATCATACAATTAGGGTAAGGGTCGATGAAAACACAAAATCAGGGGTAGGGGTTAATACAAAGAGATACAGTACAGGTAAAGGATTAGTACAAAAACGTACAATTAGGGTTAGGGTTAGTGTATATCATATAGTTAGAGTTAGGTTTAAGTATAAAACACACAATCAGGGTTAGGGGTTAGCATGTTAAGAAACACTTAGGGTTAGTGTTAGTACAAAATCATAAAATTAGGGTTAGGGTCGATGAAAACACAAAATAAGTAGTAGTTAGTTAAAAAAATACATTTATGATAAGGATTAGTACAAATACGTACAATTAGGGTTAGGGTTAGTGTAAAACATATAATTAGAGTTAAGTTAAAGTATAAAACACACAATAAGGGTTGGGGGTTAGCATGTTAAGAAACACTTAGGGTTAGTGTTAGTACAAAATCATACAATTCGGGTTAGGGTCGATTAAAACATAAAATAAGTGGTAGGGGTTAGTACAAAGAGATATAGTTCAGGTAAAGGATTAGTACAAATACGTACAATTAGGGTTAGGGTTAATGTAAAACATATAATTAGAGTTAAGTTAAAGTATAAAACACACAATAAGGGTTAGGGTATAGCATGTTAAGAAACACTTAGGGTTAGTGTTAGTACAAAATCATACAATTCGGGTTAGGGTCGATTAAAACATAAAATAGGTGGTAGGGGTTAGTTAAAAAAATACATTTATGTTAAGGGTTACTACAAAAACGTACAATTAGGGTTAGGGTTAGTATAAAACATATAATAAGGGCTAGGGTTAGTATAAAACACACAGTTAGGGTTAGGGGTTAGCATATTAAGAAACACTTAGGGTTAGTGTTAGTACAAAATCATACAATTAGGGTTACGGTCGATGAAAAAAATAACAAAAGGGGTAGGGGTTAGTACAAAGAGATATAGTTCAGGTAAAGGATTAGTACAAATACGTACCATTAGGGTAAGGGTTAGTGTAAAACATATTATTAGGGTTAGGTTTAGTATAAAACACACAATTAGGGTTAGGGGTTAGCATGGTAAGATACACTTAGACTTAGTGTTTGTACAAAATCATACAATTAGGGTAAGGGTCGATGAAAACACAAAATCAGGGGTAGGGGTTAATACAAAGAGATACAGTACAGGTAAAGGATTAGTACAAATACGGGTTAGGGTTAGTGTAAATCATATAGTAAGAGTTAGGTTTAAGTATAAAACACACAATCAGGGTTAGGGGTTAGCATGTTAAGAAACACTTAGGGTTAGTGTTAGTACAAAATCATAAAATTAGGGTTAGGGTCGATGAAAACACAAAATAAGTAGTAGTTAGTTAAAAAAATACATTTATGATAAGGATTAGTACAAATACGTACAATTAGGGTTAGGGTTAGTGTAAAACATATAATTAGAGTTAAGTTAAAGTATAAAACACACAATAAGGGTTGGGGGTTAGCATGTTAAGAAACACTTAGGGTTAGTGTTAGTACAAAATCATACAATTCGGGTTAGGGTCGATTAAAACATAAAATAAGTGGTAGGGGTTAGTACAAAGAGATATAGTTCAGGTAAAGGATTAGTACAAATACGTACAATTAGGGTTAGGGTTAATGTAAAACATATAATTAGAGTTAAGTTAAAGTATAAAACACACAATAAGGGTTAGGGTATAGCATGTTAAGAAACACTTAGGGTTAGTGTTAGTACAAAATCATACAATTCGGGTTAGGGTCGATTAAAACATAAAATAGGTGGTAGGGGTTAGTTAAAAAAATACATTTATGTTAAGGGTTACTACAAAAACGTACAATTAGGGTTAGGGTTAGTATAAAACATATAATAAGGGCTAGGGTTAGTATAAAACACACAGTTAGGGTTAGGGGTTAGCATATTAAGAAACACTTAGGGTTAGTGTTAGTACAAAATCATACAATTAGGGTTACGGTCGATGAAAAAAATAACAAAAGGGGTAGGGGTTAGTACAAAGAGATATAGTTCAGGTAAAGGATTAGTACAAATACGTACCATTAGGGTAAGGGTTAGTGTAAAACATATTATTAGGGTTAGGTTTAGTATAAAACACACAATTAGGGTTAGGGGTTAGCATGGTAAGATACACTTAGACTTAGTGTTTGTACAAAATCATACAATTAGGGTAAGGGTCGATGAAAACACAAAATCAGGGGTAGGGGTTAATACAAAGAGATACAGTACAGGTAAAGGATTAGTACAAATACGGGTTAGGGTTAGTGTAAATCATATAGTAAGAGTTAGGTTTAAGTATAAAACACACAATCAGGGTTAGGGGTTAGCATGTTAAGAAACACTTAGGGTTAGTGTTAGTACAAAATCATAAAATTAGGGTTAGGGTCGATGAAAATAAGTAGTAGTTAGTTCAAAAAATACTCAGGGAGAACTTTAAACAAAAATCTATATGACAAACGTGATTACTTCAACTTTCCTTTCTTGTGAGGAAACATTCCGTCCGCTCCAGTGTGTGGTGTTTACCTTTCACAATTGATTCGTTATTCCAGAGCTTGAAAGGTGTACGCTTAACACAAAAATTGTTAACACAGGGTTATGTTGTTCCTTGTTTGTTGCCATCACTTAAGAACCTCTATGGAAGACATCATCGTCTCATTGAGAGATATGGAGTTTCTGTCTCTAAGATGAGTGCAGATGTTGGTTTGTCATAGACTATTGTTTTGTTCTCCTATACCAGATTTGTCATTTTGTGTTTATCATTGGCAGCGCGACGGGTGTGTTGCAACAGCTAGGCAGGAACTGCTTACTCTTCCGGAGCACTCACGGAGTTCACTCTCGTTACGACTTAAGTTCGGGTTGTTAGTTGATGTTTAGGTGTTGTTGTGTTTCTTGTTTGTTCATGCATGTTCTGTTTGGTGTTTACCTATTTTCCCTTCCATCTTTCGGACATTTGGCTTCGGAATGCCCCTTTGGAATATAATAGCAATAGAACAAATTTTTTTTTTGAAAAATACTGGTTGATCAGCAAAATCATACGAAAGATAATATGGGTTTGAATGTGATATAAAACGAAAACGTTTTGGTTTTACGTACTTTTCGTTTTCAATAGTTTTGCATGGTGCTCGTTTGTAGTAAAAAAAAAAAAAAAACGCTGACAATAGATAAACAAAACTGTTTTTTATTAACATTTCTTAAACAAAACTAATTTGAAAACATCGACACCATTGTTTTTTTATATTAAATGTATCGGTTGACCCACCCCCTTTTTACTAATAAAACTCATTTTAATATTATTTTCGAAGCCGATTTTTATTATCGATGATATTTTTGTTGAATTAAGCAAACTTCCAGTTTAAATGTCGTCGAAAAAAAAAATCATTAACTAAACAAAACTCTGAAAATTGTCAAAAATATATTGTTGTGATTCTCGTGGTTTTGTAGGGTGCATGTATTTGTGTCCGAATTGTAAGCCTTGTGTTAAAGTAATGTCAAAGTTTGTTTTAGTATTCAAATAAGATATGATATCTCTTCAAAATTTTACCAAAATAAATTTCTAAAAGCTCATTATCTTTTCTAGATAAAAACTTTTAGGTTCCAAATTAGCACAAACGCATCCCCCCTTTTTTTAAGTGAAATAAAATCTTAACGGTGTTTCCTTTATTTATAAAAAGCGTGTATATCGGCTCAAATAAAGTGAAATATTCAATTTCACTTGTGTGTTTGATGTTTGTACCTAAAATAATTGTCAAATCGCAGAAAATTGGTGTTTCTCAAAAAAACGTTAAAAACACAGGTTGACCTTTGACCTTGATTTTAGAAAATTTGCACCAGTTATGACTTTGACGACCAAGCTTATTTTGAAGCAGATATTATAAGGAATCGAAAGAGGTATAATATAGCTGTATGTTATTCATGACCATTAAACTTTTTTAAAAGTGGTCTTGGTCACCCGCCTAACAAGGCCATGTGGAGGTCTAGAACCTGCATTTGTTTGATGTTGATCAAATCTTATGGGTGGTTGAAATCCAGGTATCAAGTAATCCTCTGTATTATCTAAATGGATTAATCTTGACTCTGCAATACCAATCAAATCTGCATCAAGAATACTTGGGTCTGCTTTCACATCATTATAATGTACATGGAAGGATCTGGCATTGTTAAAAATTACCTTGATTTTTTCACTTGGTAGGTTATAAACCGGTGTTTCAGATTTATTACCTATGAATTTCATCCTTAACGTTGTCTGATACAGCAATCTTTTCTTTGTGTAAGCTAAGGATCTGTAATCCAGACAAACTTGTAACTCTGCTTAATGCAACATAATGGATGTGAGGAATTTCTCCTTTACATTTTGAGTCAAGACTGACAACCACCTGTTTTAAAGTATCACCTTGTGACTTATGGATGGTTTTCCAGCAGCTGGTCGAAGAGGCATCTGAATACGCTCAAAGTTTTTAATCGATAACCAAACGATCGCTTGATGTCAAAAACTGGTGTCCATGTTTTGTCTATATTTTGATGGAACAGATGGCTATACTTTATCCTTGCTTTTCTTCCAGCTTTCTCATCATCAAATTGGACCCATACAATACTTGGTCTTGATGTATTTGTTTTGTATTCAAATAATTTCACTTCGTTGGAAGAGCCATTGGTCAAACCATCTGTAACATCTATATTTGCGGTAAGATCATACTTCATTCCAATTGCAAGCTCTACTACTTGCGCTAAATTTGCTGTGTCAGATTGCTTTTGAGGTAACGAACAGATGAGTTTTGCTTTGACAGCTTGGGACAGGTCTCCAACCACTGAATCAACAGCTTTAACAGTCACTTTCTCAGATGTCAATGAAGAAATGAACCTATTGTTATACTGATCAACAAGGTTATTTTCTACAAATAAATGAGTGCTGCTCTTTTGGTAAGATGCATCATCAGCCGTAACCATCCTAGTATTGAAAATTGCAAAATCATTGTCATTGAGATTATTTTGCCTCAATCTATTAAGCAATTCTACAAACTCTAGTTCTCTTTTCTTTGTAAGGGACGGACTCCCTGGAATCGGCTTGTCCGGAGATAGGGACGTCGTTCCCGTAAAGCACCGCGGCTCTTGCGGTGTCCGGGGCACTTCCGTCGGCCCTTGAAAAAATCATCTTTTTGTCTCATTATCTGTGTGAGCTCATGCATCTTGAACAAATCTTTCTACAAATTTGGAGCCAGAGCAGAGATTCCTTTGTTCAAATCCTGAAAAATCCAACCATCAAATACTGGTTTTAGTTGGAAAAAATCTCCAATTGCTATAACACTAACACCTCCAAATACCCTATTGTTTCCTTTGATTTTTCTAAATCTAGTGTCTAAAAGTGAAAACATTTTGTTTCCAACCATAGAAATCTCATCAATCATGACAACTGGTAAATTTCTGTACTTCATTCTAAGTGTATTCAGAACATCACATGACAGTGATTGATCTAAACCTTTATTTGGCTGTATCTGAAAAGCATTATGAATGGTCAACCCATTAATACTATAAGCAGCTTTACCTGTAGGGGCACATAAGAGAATTCTAATATCATCAGGGTCTTCACCTTCTTTGGAACACAAATGCCTATGGAGAGCTTGAAACAATGCTTTGACAATAACTGACTGTCCTACACCTGTACCACCTGTGAGAAACAGATGTAAAGGGTCAGACTTTGTTTTTATCCATGCAAGTACATGCAAGAAGAATTCTTTTTGCTGTGGATTCAAAGATCTTACTAACTCATAATAATCAACATCATCCATACGATTGGCATGGTTAGATACTTCTACTGTTCTAGCCGCTACTCCAACTTCTTCTGATATGTCATAATGTCTATGTTCTGTTGGTCTATCTGGGTTGAAATGCACATACTGTCCTGCTTCTCTTGATCCTTCTTCAGCATCTTCAAGCTGTTAATTTCTTAAAATCTCACCTTTATAACTTACGCTTTCGCGTCACTAATGCCACTGACCGTGCTACGTCAGGGGGGGGGGCGATTAATTTGGTTAATACTCTAGTTACAATAGCAAACGGTAGTTTATCTTTACAATTTATACATAATGAAATGGTAATTAATGCATCAAGAAACAAAATACATTCATGTAAAATATATATTTAATCACTAAAAACTTTATACAGCACTGTAACAAGATTATGAAGATGAAAACAATAATAATGAAAAGCATTATTAAAAGAAGCGTATTCTTTCAAAATCTTATAAGTCAGAAATGTGACAGGCCAGTAATAATTGATCATATTTGAGGTCTCTCGCATGAAATTAAGCTTTGTGGAAGGAGCACATGTGTCCTTTCCAAATTTCCGTGGCTTTCAGATATTTTCGATTTAAAAAGAACCGACAAGAAGCTAAGACATCAATTCACACATTCAACATTGTTCCATGGTTTCCTATATTCTAGCACATACAGATTTATGAGACGTGTACCCGTTTGTCTGTTCTCTCTATTTTTATGGCCCGCCCACGTATGTGGATCGGCCATATAGTTTAACCCTTGTCCATCCGTTATTCCGTCTGTGCATGCGTCAGTAACCTTTTTGCTAATTTTTGGTTAAGGTCCATAACTCTGATATATTTTAAGAACAAGGGCCATCTGTGGCTTACAGACACATTTTCTAGTTTAATGTTCGATTTCTAGGAAAGTTTCACGCCAGATGATTTAAAGTTCGTCGGACATTTCATACTAAAAAAAGCTACAAGCAGGCGGAATTCGCATGCCTATCTACGAACGTATTGTGCATATTAGTGTCCAGGGTCGTCTTAAGTTGTAGAAAGTTATGAATACACAATGTGATGTATTTGTTTATTGTTTACAACTATAATTATTACAGATAATAAATAAGCATACTTATACATATTTGTGTTTACTTAGTATTTGCCAAAAACACAATAGAGAAGTTCAAGAAGAGAAAATCTATATATGATATGATGTTATTTTAATAAATACTTTTATAGAAAAATTTGTTTCTGAATTTAAATTTGTTGGTTTGCAGAGGGCTCCAAGAGATGATGCTCTTGGATATGCGTGATGTTTTAACATGTTTTTTTTTCACTGTAACTTAATAAAATTTTAGACGCTGATATGAACATTATATGCCAAACAATAGTAGTAAGCCATTTTTTTTCTAATACTGTAGATTCAATGAATTTATTTATTTAATTTTATTATTTTTCTATTTCAATACGATAATTAAACATAATTTGAGAAGATGCTCGAGTTTAAGAATTGCTTGTCCCCAAATTGTGAATTGCCCCCCCCCCCTTTACGGTGATATATTAGTAATCTGATTTCGTTTCACTTCACACCTGCGTTGGTGTAATCAGACTCAGCATGGGTTAATAAATGAGGTAATCATCATGAGGACTGGAATCCTGACACCGTCCAATTCCGACATAGACCTGCAAATTTGACATATATGATTTAAGGGGGAACTCGCATGTATATCACGTGATCAGGTCTCTATCACGTGATCAATGATAAAATTAGAATGTACCGGAAGTACAACGTAAATTATCCGAAGCGTATCCAGTGTAAACAAAATGTCAGACGACACTGTCGACAGTTCTCATTTCGATGTTGTAAAAAATAAGAAGGGTAAGATCGTGACTAAGGGGAAGGCTAAACGCTCCGAGAGGATGAAAGCTTTTAATGACTTAAAGTACAATTGTAAAGATGACGAAAATTCGGAAAAACCAACTTACACCACATACTCAGACCACTCGTACGCAAGACCGGCAGAAGAGGAAAACTTTTTTACCAGAAACATTCCGGTGGCAGAAAACGTTGAAATTGCTAGAGAGCCATGGTTTGAAGGCCGAAGGATAGTTGAATTTAGTGTTTTGGCAATAATGAACTGTGAAAAATGTAATTCGTGGCTTCGATTTGAAACCATTGTTGATGAAGTGGTTTGTGGATTAGCCAGTTACTTGTAGATCAAATGTCAGAGTTCAGTATGTGGACATGTCAGTATTGTTCCAACAGGGAAGAGATCAGACAACAAAACCTTTGACATTAACAACAAGGTCTATTTAGGTATATAAAAAAACTTTTATTTGTCATTAAACATATGTACAGTTTGTGACAAAGACATACATATACAAATAAGAAAGCAAATATAAGATGACTACAAGAACATGATATAGTATGCTATATATTGTATAAGTATAATAAAGGCAAATAACATATTAAATGACTTATGAAACTTCCGTCCTCAGTTCTAATGACTGTTTTAAAAAGAATCCTATCAACCTAATATGTTTAGAAGTTTTAGGGTTAAGCAAATAGACCAGTTTTTCTTCTTCTGTCATATTGAAAAATTCTCTATTATCAGATTTAATAGAGTTGTAAAGATTTTCTCTCAACTTACTATTAATTTTACAATTTAAGATAAAATGATACTCGTCTTCAATACACTTACAAGATTTGCAAAGTCTATCTTGACGAGGAATTTTATAATAACGGCCTTTTTCTATTTCAAGGCTGTGGTCACTGATTCGCATTTTAGTGAATATATTCCTAATTGAAAATAATGGTTCCGAAAGATAGAATTCCCCCTCTAGAGATGGATTTAACTTCTTATAAAGAAATAATTTGCTAGTTTCGTCGAATCCATCAATTTTTTCAAGAAATACTCTTTTGAAATTTTCAGTGACTCTATTTTTAACATCGTTTTTTAAATTTTTTACTTCTTTTAACACCTTACAACTGAAAACATTTTCTGAGAAATCTAAATCTGCTGAAATGTCTTTGACAAAAGTATACCAACTATAAATGCCTTGACTATCAAGTTCTTTGGTGAGATCAAAAGATTCTTTTAACAATGGGTTTATATCATCTGTATGAAGTCTTGCTAGGTATAATAGAGATTGAGTATGTATGAAACTTTCGATAGGAAGTCTACCCAATTCTGTTCTCACCCCTATGTTTGAAGAAGTTTTTTTAGTTCCCAATAGGGATTTACAAAAATTTAAATGAACTTTCTCAGAGCTAGTCTTATCTACAAAGGAAATATAGTCTACAACTTTATTTGTCTGTGTAGCTCGTTTTTTAGCTCTATAGAAAGTCAAATAATTATCCATAAATGATATCTCTGAATTATATGTTAAAATAGGTCTAACTAGTTTTTCGAATAAGTTATTCATCACCTTGATGGGAAAATTTCCCATTGATTTAGATTTTTCTCTAAGTAAAAATAAAACTTTTCTTGCCTTTTTTGCTAAATCATCTAGACTGGACTTCAGATTACCATTGCACTTTAATAAACAGCCTAAAAATTTATACTCAGATGTATTTTGAATTTTTTCATCATTAAATGTGACGAATGAATCAGATTCTATTAATCTATTTTGGATTATCATGGATTTTGTCTTTTTTACATTTAGAGTTAACTGCCACTTTCCACAATAATCACTTAAATTATTTATACTTCTTTGAAGACCTTCTTTACTTTCTGAAATAATAAGTAAGTCATCTGCAAACGAAAGAGAACCAACTTTTGAGTTAAGAAGAATAGAGGGTTTACACTCGTCCCTTTCAAATTCTGAGCTGAGATCATTAATAAATATATTGAAAAGTGTAGGACTGAGTGAATCCCCCTGTTTTACCCCCCTATTTACTTCAAAATATTCAGAACAATGTCCTTCTAATTTAAGCGCAATGTTTGAATTGGCTAACATAGTTTTTACTGTGTTGAATAAATGTTTTCCAATTCCAAGTTTAGCTAACTTGAACAATAATCCCTCTCTCCAAACTGAATCAAAGGCTTTTTTGAAGTCTACAAAGCATATAAATAATTTTGTCTTCTTCTTATGTAAGTATTTGTTAAAAAGAGATTTTAAAATAAAAAGACTGTCAGAAGTTCTATGATTTTCTCGAAAACCAAACTGGGAATTTGAATATCTATCCTTCATCCAAGTTTTAAGTCTCTCATTTAATATGGCGCTAAACAATTTAGCTATACAATTGATCAGTGAAATTCCTCTGTAATTAGAAGGATCAGTTTTATCACCACTTTTATGTAGCAAAATCAAAAAGGACTTATTCCATTGAATTGGAAAGTGGCCAGTTTTTAAAATCAAATTAAAGAGTTTTGCAATACTTTTAACAGTTACCTCACAACTGTATTTGAATATTTCATTTATTATACCATCTGGTCCATTTGCTTTACCCTTTTTCAATTTTTTTAATGCTGATTTGATTTCTTTGATACTAATTGGGTTGTCAGTCTCAGAATTTTCACCCAAGTGTTGCTCCAAATGGTTTAACTCAGTTTCTATACCCTTTTGAAATTTGTCGTTAATATTTTTGCATTCTCCTTGGTCTTGAATATGTTTGACTATTTTATCAAAGTCATATACTAAAGTTTTAACTTCATTTTCCTTTTCATCACTAATCTGGTTATTTTCTTTAAGTAATTTCCAGAATTCACTGGGATTATTTTGCATAGAATCTGATAATTTATCATATATATATTGCATATGTAGCTTTTTTTTCTGCTTCACCATTTTTCTAAAAGTTTTAAGTTGATTAAAATATTTTTGTCTCAAATCCTTATTATAAGGTTTTTTTCTTATTTGACTACAAGTAAAATTTATAGACTTTTTTTGGTCATATACCAACTCATCAGACCAATTTTGTTTAAACTTTCGAGATTTTTTCTTCCCATGTTTTTTTAATTTGCATGACTTTTCTGTAATATTACTGAATAATTCATTTAGTTCTTCTGCAGCAGAATTTATACCTTCTTGATTTGTGTTGAAGGCTTTAGTCTCAAAATTTACAAATTGGTTGATAACTTCTTTATCACTTAAACACTCCAAAAGTTTTTCATTTGAATTTTTTATCCATTTAAAATTTTTAGCAATAGACCAGTTTTTGATTGGAGATGACTGTACTTTCTGAGGTTGCAATTTACATTTCAATGTTACTTTTATTTGAGCATGGTCAGAAAGATGATTAAATTCAAGTGTTTCAAAATATAGAACTGAGGACAGAAGACTCTCACTTATAACTCCATAATCAACAGAACTAAGACCATTTACATTTAAACAAGTAAAATATCCAAGTGAATCGCCCACATATCTGCCATTCAATATTCTCAATTTTGATGCCATACATAAATTTAATAAGTTTTTTCCTTGATCATTACAAATATTATCTTGGTTTAGTCTCTTTAGATCTGAATCTATAAAATAATTTTCTGGAAGTAGATTTTCTTCACTAAATTTGTTTAAATCATCTGCATCATTCATAATATAATCCGGGTTTGATCCAGTTCTTGAATTAAAGTCCCCAATTAACAGAATTTTACCTTTCGTAGAGAAAAAGGAAATCTCGTTTTCTAATTCAACATAATCAGCGTTATAGTGATTTGAGTTTACAGGTGGTATGTATACAGAACAGATATATAAATCTTTTTCTAAACTGAACACAGTTTTATCCAATTTTATCCATAAACGATTTTCAGATTTTGAACCATTTTCAATATATGAGATTCCATGAGAAATATTTTTTTTATAATATACTATAATACCACCACTGTAACGTCTAGACTTATTCTTTTTTTTCCGGCTTTTTGTGAAAGAGAAGAAGCCTAGTATTTCATGTTTTTTACTAGTACCAGTCCACGTTTCAAGAAGAATATTTATTTCATTATTTCTAAGCTTTTCTATAAAATCATTATCACGATGCTTATCTCCAAGTCCGTGAATATTCCAGGCAGATATAGTAAGCTGATTCAACAAAAAATTTGTGTTATTTCTATTCATTACCATCTTATTTTACATTATATATAAATATTGAATTAATAATGAAAAAAGACTTGGGCTGAAATTTTGTAATGTAATGTTTTTGTTCAAATTCAGTTCAGAATTGAATTTTCATAATATAAAGAAGATCAAAGAAGAAATTTGTTTTATCTTTTTGATTAAAATTAAAATTTGGGCTTAGAATATGCCTTATTTCACTATTTACAAATTAGTTTTCAATTTCTAAATTGATGACTTATACATTTGGATGTCCCACAAACATGACAGACATGACAAAATTATCATACATTCATTAAGTAACAAATTTTTAATACAACTATACAACTATTAAAATGTACATATTGCGTTAACATATTTTTTACCTCTATTTTAAATAACTCCACATAATATATGGTATACAATTATATTTGTGCTACCATTTTCAACCATACAGCAATTGTATAGAGAGCGACCATTAATTAAACTTGAAAATGGCCGGGGCAAGTGGGGTTGTTTTTTTCATAAAAAAAAATTGATGAAAAAAAATGGCAGCAAAGGGTAAGAAATAAATATTCTGAAAGAGAATTTCTGCCATATAAAATAATGCTTGTAATGGGGAAAAGTGTTATGTTGTGTTGCCTTCAAAAACAATTTTTCTTGCCAAAACCAAAAAACAAGGGCCCCCCTTCGAGTTAAATGGTCCGTCCCATATAGATTTTTTCTCTCCCCTGGAATTGAGAGATTCTTCACTTTCCAGTTACAGTATATTACAGCCCTTTCTTTGTTTCCAAGTGCCAATAGATATAAAAGGGACCACAGTCATTATTAAAAACCCAAAACGATGCAAGATCAGTTATAATTAGATTTAAAGGACCAAAGTGTTATGTTGAAGGTGGCAGGGGCCTTGATACTATCTACAATGTACATCCTTTTTTGTATCATATTTACCCTAAACGGACTTGTCTGATATTCACCTACATATAGATTACAGAAAGTTTAAAAAGAAATATATAAAATAATATTCTGTATTTAATTATATGTCTGTAACCTTACAAAAATAATTCTACATGCATTTTTAGTCTTGGGCCAATGCAAGACGGTGAGCAGCAATCTCTGGTCACGTTGAAGACTCAATCAGATGGCTATTTTCCATTGTGATTTTTTCAATTTCCCCGGCTCTTTTTGTTGGTTGTGTCGCATACACTTATTCTACATATCTTTATTGCTATCTATTTAGTAAAAAACCCAATGAGCTAATACAGCTTATAGAACTTACATTAACTTTCAAACTAAGATGACTTTCATTATAAATTTATGTACCTTTATAATTACAGCAATGATAAATGCAGGAATGGGCCCTACACATGTCAGTGAATTTTAAGTGGTTGTAACATACCACCCATTCATCAAGCCACATTACAGAGGAAACAGAAGCTTTTAGCACCTGTATTGATAAATTCTGCTGAAGCTTCCTGTAAAACAGCCCAGAGACAAGAGAAAGAAAGTACTACAAATGATGATGAAATAGAAGCTTCATTTGATGGCGGGTGGCAAAAAAGAGGTTCAGGTTGGCAGTACAACAGCCACTCAGGTACAAGTATAACATTGTCGGTATGAAAGAAAACCAAAAAAAAAGTTTCAAATTAGCTTATGAAGTTAATGAATATTGAGTTATAAATACATTTGTACTGTAACTGATCGAAATGTTGAAAGACTCATACAAATAAATCATAAATTGTCGTATAATATGCATGCTGCAGAACATGTACAAAAACGTACTTGAAGAACTGTACAATATATATACATGCATGTACATGTGATGTATAATGGTATAACATACCTCATGATTGGTCATTATTTGATCACAGAATTTTCACTTGACCAATATTCATATACAACATTTTTTACTTTTATATGTCTCTCTATACATGAAATGGTACATTTAATGTAATACACCTGCAATATCCAAGAGGGTAGACAAGCAATAAACCTCCAAATAGTAGAAGTAGTTAGTTAGTAGTATATATTGCTGAAAATAATATAGTAGCTGACATGGCTGATGGCAGTTTATTATGAAAAATGACAAAGTTCATGATATTTATAAAACATTTTTAATAATGTAATATTATATATTTATCATGACTTTTGATTTTAACAAAATTTTAATTTTTTTAAGGTCATGCTAGTCTGATAGGTGTTGCAACCAAGAAAATTGTGGATTTTGATGTGCGTACAAGATCATGTAGTATTTGTAAACACTACAATGGAAGAAACGATACTGTACCAAACCATGAGTGCAACATTAATTGGACAGGTTTGTATACAATCATGTAAAAAGTTGTTTTGATTTTGTCCACTTCCCTTAAGCTAATGGGGCCATTCATTCTATACCACTTTATGGAATTTGTTGAACTTTGCTTGCAATGAAAATACTTTGTATGTTTTTGGTTTGTTAAGATGGGTATTTAAGAAATTTATTTGAATTGGAGAAATACTAGGGCCAAAACAAAATATAATAATATGTTTGTTTCCTGTTTCCTACTCTTGAAAATTAGGGTAGGTAGGTAGGATTTTTTTTTTACAAAATTATTATACATTGAGTCAATTGGGAAGCAATCCCAACATTAACAGTGCTTGTTCCAAAATGCCAATCAAAACTGTAGGGCCCAAAAAAAGGGTTGGTAGGAAAGCAGGAAACAGACATATACTTTTTTTGGCCTAGTAGTTGGGCTTAAGTTTCAATACAGGAGCAAATTTATGAAGAACGGGGTTATTCTTTTATAAGATTTATAATTCTTTTATTTGCTCTATATATGCAAACAAGGATCAGACAAAGGTTGACAATAATATAGTTAGTTACATTTTGCTCAAATAATTTTATCAATACAAATACATCTAACTTATGAAGCCTTTCTCCTTTAACAAAAGTTTTAACACAAGATCAATACCTTAAAAGCATGCAATAGAAAATGCAAATTGAAATGTTATGGACATGTACAGCAATTTTTCTTTTATATTAGGGTCAAGTAAAGCAATGGAACCTGATATGGCCTGTTCAATGATTGAAAGGTTGAAGTTGGATGGTATAAGGGTTGGCACCATTCATGGCGATAATGACACTTCCACCATGTCCAGACTACCCCAAGGAATTACCAAAAGAGATGACAAAACCCATGTAAAAAAGAATCTTAGCAAGCGACTTTATGAGTTGGCTAAGATTCACAAGCAACTTAAATCTGAAAAAAAAAACATTCCATATATCACCAGATGCTTTATGTACATCATTTCCAAGTTTCAGACTTCTAAAGACGAAATGGTATCAGAGCTAAAGACCATTATTCCTCATCTATTTGGTGACCACAGTCATTGTTCTCCATCTTGGTGTTCATATCAAAAAGACCCAGTTAAATTCAGGTAAAAGCATATTTGATTAAAAATTAGTTTTTTGTTGCAGTAAATAAACTAAGTTCATAAAAGCTTTCAAGATTTACCAGATCTTATAACAATATTTATTCATTGAAAAGACATGAATTAAGTATTTAGAGATGGAAATCCTAGTCTAGATATAAATATTAAAAAAAAAACAGATTTTTTGGGAGTAACCAACACTTAGACTAAAATAAAACTCAGTCTTTTAATTTTCCTGAAAATTTGCAAAAAAATTGAACTTTAATGAAATAAATCTAGTTGCAATTTTGTTTTAGAAAACCAAACCCTAGGTTTCTTGGGAAATTTTTCATTGAACATAATGGAGTTTCAACATTTACTATTTTGATCACTGAGAAGCTTGACATGTTTGTATAGATTAGCCTGACTAAAACGTTCAAGTTATATTTTAGAGTTATCTCCCATATGTGTTCTGTACCTCCTTAAATAACATTTGGTTTTCATTAATTGACACCATCAATCAATATTAGTAGGTTTTTATTAACAGTGTGAGTTTACTGCACGTGCTTGCATTTCAACCTAGTTATCTCACAATATGAAAAGTCATTTACAGAAGAATCATCATACCAAACTCTATCATATAGATCTGTATTTGAGTTTAATGATTGATTGATTGATTGATTGATTGTTGGTTGCTTTATATCCCGTCGGCGATATTGCAGCCATCATCGGGACATAAACAAGTTGATATAATTATGTTAATAACATGTTAATATAAAAAAATAAAATCTAAATGCACAGGGGTGCAAAAGCCGAGTTGCCGAATTTCATTTAGCCAAACTTTCCATTGTCATCCATATTACTCTGCACAAGCAATTACAAGCCAACATTTTTCAAATTTGCCCTCTTGCAAAATGTAGTTATTAAATAAACTGAATTGTAGATGTGTAGGCTTCTCTCTAAATTCATTCTCCTTGGTAAGAGACATTCACAGATGATGATAGGCTTTTTAACGTCGTGACTATAGGCTGAAAAGCCCATGCAGCGATGTTTAAACACAAGGTTGAAATAAAGCTACATATGCTTACAGAATCTCTCGTCATATGTAACCGCCAGTGTTGGCCGGTACAGGCATCAGGAACGGCAAGCGTTGACGGACTGCATCATTGCCCCACTCTCACCACGTGGAGGTACTGATCGGTTTTTGTGAGTGGACATTCATAGTAACAATTTACAACACTTATGAAAGGGTGGTAAAAATATATTTGAGGTAAAGTTAATAAAGTAAAACTACAAAAAAATATTTTTATAATGTAAAAATTGCTAATTTGCTTCTTGAACCAAATTGTAATATTATTCCTTTGAAAACTGTAAAGAAAAGACTTTAAATATTTGTATAAACATTTAAGTTTGGATAATTTTAACTTTTTAAAGGGAAATAAGTCTATATATTTGAAAAATAACAGTATAATTGAAAAATATTTTCAAGAAATTTCTAATGTTTTTCTGTCACTGTGACCTTGAACTTCAATGGATTTACCCCAAAATTAATAGGGTTTCTCCACTAATGGTATGTAACAATATCCCAAAGTTTCATTAAAGTCGGTTGAAAAATTTTCGAGTTATGGTCCGGAAACCACTTATTCAAGAAATTTTCTAAGATTTTTCTGTCGCTGTGACCTTGACCTTAAACAGATTTACACCAAAATCAATAGGGTTCCTCCTCTTATGGTATGTAACAATATCCCAAAGTTTCATTAAAATCGGTTCACAACTTTTTGAGTTATGGTCCGGAAACCAATTGTTGACGCCCGCCCGCCCGCCATCATCATAACAATAGCCGAGTTCAACTTCGTTGCAACTCGGCTAACAAAGTCAAAAGACCGTAGATAAAACAAAAAGTATGCTAGGAAAATAAATAGATAAAATAATCATTAAAAAATAACACACTAAAACAATAAAACCCTTACCCTAATCATATGTTTTACACAAACCGTAACCCTAATTGTACGAATTTGTGCTAACCTTTACCTGAACTGTATCTCTTTGTACTAACTCCTATCCCTTATTTTGTGTTTTCATCGACACTTATTATAATTGTATGATTTTGTACTAACCTAAACCCTAGATGTATCTTATTATTCTAACCCTAGCCCTAATTGTTTGTTTTTTACTAACCCTTACCCTAATTATATGTTTTACACTTACCCTAACCTTACTTGTACGATTTTATACTAACCTAGACACTAAGTGTATCTTTATATGCTAACCCCTAACTCTAGTTGTGTGTTTTATTCTTAACCTTACCTTAATTATATGTTTAACACTGACCCTACCCTAATTGTACGTTTTTGTACTAACCCTTATCATAAATATATTTTTGTACTAACCCTACCACTTATTTTGTGTTTTCATCGACTATAACGCAAATTGTATGATTTTGTACTAACCCCAACCCTAAATGTATCTTTATATGCTAACCCCTAACTATAACTGTGTGTTTTATACTAACCCTAACCCTAATTATATGTTTACGCTAATCCTAACCGTAATTGTAAATTTTTGTACTTACCCTTACCATAAATATATCTTTTTGTTCCAAACACTGCCCTCAACTTTGTGTTTTCACAGACCCTAACCGTAACCCTAATTGTACGTTTACGTACTAACCTTAACTGAGCTCTTACTATTTGTACTAACCCCTACCTCTAATTTTGTGTATTCATCGACCATGACCCTATTTGTATGATTTTGTATAAACCTAAGTGCATCTTAATATGCTAACCCATAACCCTAATGGTGTGATTTATACAAACCTAACCCTTATTATATGTTTTACACTAACCCTAACTGTACGTTTTTGTAATAACCTTTACCTGAACTGTATCTTTTTGTACTAATCTCTTCCCCTTATTTGGTGTTTTCATCAACCCTAACCTTAATTGTATGATTAAGTACTAAATGTATCTTAATATGCTAACCCCTAACCGCAATTGTGTGCTTTATACTAACCTTACCTTAATAATATGTATTACACTAACCATAACCCTAATTATACGTTTTTGTACTAACCCTTATCATTAATGTATTTTTTTGTACTAACCCCTAATTATACGTTTTTGTACTAACCCTTATCATTAATGTATTTTTTGTACTAACCCTACCTCTTATTTAGTGTTTTCATCGACTATAGCCGTAAATGTTCAATGTTGTACTAACCCTAACCCTAAAAGTACTTTTCATATGCTAACCCCAACCCTATCTGTGTGTTTTATACAAACCTTACCCTAATTATCTGTTTTACATTAACCCTAATCCTAGTAGTACAATTTTGTACCATCTTTTACCTGAACTGTATCTCTTTGTACTAACCCTTTCCCCTAATTTTGTGTTTTCATCGACCCTAACCCTAATTGTATGATTTTGTACTAACCCTTACCCTAAATATATCTTTATATGCTAACTCCTAACCCTAAGTGTATTTTAAAATGCTAACCCATGACCCTTATGGTGTAATTTATACAAACCTAACCCTAATTATATGATTTTGAACTAACCCTAACCCTAATTGTACATTTTTGTACCATCCTTTACCTTAACTGTATCTCTTTATACTAACCCCTACCCCTTATTTTGTGTTTTCATCGACCCTAACCCTAATTGTATGATTTTGTACTAACCCTAAGCTAAGGTGAATCTGAATTGCTAACACCTAACCCTAATTATATGTTTTACACTTACCCTAACCCTAATTGTACGTTTTTGTACTAACCTTTACCTGAACTGTATCTCTTTGTACTGACCCCGTCCCTTTATTTTGTGTTTTCATCGAAGCTAACCCTAATTGTATGATTTTGGACTAACCATTACCCTAAGTGTATTAGTATCTTAAAATGCTAACCCCTAACCCTAATTGTGTGTTTTATACTTAACCTAACCCTAATTATATGTTTTACACTTACCCTAACCCTAATTGTACGTGTTAGTACTAACCTTTACCTGAACTGTATCTCTTTGTACTAACCTCTACCCCTTAGTTTGTGTTTTCATCGACCCTAACCGTAACCCTAATTGTACGTTTACGTACTAACCTTAACTGAGCTCTTACTATTTGTACTAACCCCTACCTCTAATTTTGTGTATTCATCGACCATGACCCTATTTGTATGATTTTGTATAAACCTAAGTGCATCTTAATATGCTAACCCATAACCCTAATGGTGTGATTTATACAAACCTAACCCTTATTATATGTTTTACACTAACCCTAACTGTACGTTTTTGTAATAACCTTTACCTGAACTGTATCTTTTTGTACTAATCTCTTCCCCTTATTTGGTGTTTTCATCAACCCTAACCTTAATTGTATGATTAAGTACTAAATGTATCTTAATATGCTAACCCCTAACCGCAATTGTGTGCTTTATACTAACCTTACCTTAATAATATGTATTACACTAACCATAACCCTAATTATACGTTTTTGTACTAACCCTTATCATTAATGTATTTTTTTGTACTAACCCCTAATTATACGTTTTTGTACTAACCCTTATCATTAATGTATTTTTTGTACTAACCCTACCTCTTATTTAGTGTTTTCATCGACTATAGCCGTAAATGTTCAATGTTGTACTAACCCTAACCCTAAAAGTACTTTTCATATGCTAACCCCAACCCTATCTGTGTGTTTTATACAAACCTTACCCTAATTATCTGTTTTACATTAACCCTAATCCTAGTAGTACAATTTTGTACCATCTTTTACCTGAACTGTATCTCTTTGTACTAACCCTTTCCCCTAATTTTGTGTTTTCATCGACCCTAACCCTAATTGTATGATTTTGTACTAACCCTTACCCTAAATATATCTTTATATGCTAACTCCTAACCCTAAGTGTATTTTAAAATGCTAACCCATGACCCTTATGGTGTAATTTATACAAACCTAACCCTAATTATATGATTTTGAACTAACCCTAACCCTAATTGTACATTTTTGTACCATCCTTTACCTTAACTGTATCTCTTTATACTAACCCCTACCCCTTATTTTGTGTTTTCATCGACCCTAACCCTAATTGTATGATTTTGTACTAACCCTAAGCTAAGGTGAATCTGAATTGCTAACACCTAACCCTAATTATATGTTTTACACTTACCCTAACCCTAATTGTACGTTTTTGTACTAACCTTTACCTGAACTGTATCTCTTTGTACTGACCCCGTCCCTTTATTTTGTGTTTTCATCGAAGCTAACCCTAATTGTATGATTTTGGACTAACCATTACCCTAAGTGTATTAGTATCTTAAAATGCTAACCCCTAACCCTAATTGTGTGTTTTATACTTAACCTAACCCTAATTATATGTTTTACACTTACCCTAACCCTAATTGTACGTGTTAGTACTAACCTTTACCTGAACTGTATCTCTTTGTACTAACCTCTACCCCTTAGTTTGTGTTTTCATCGACCCTAACCCTAATTGTATGATTTTGTACTAACCCTAACCTTAAGTGTATCTTAATATGCTAACCCCTAACCGTAATCGTATGTTTTATACTAACCCTAACCTTAATTATATGTTTTACACTAACCCTAACCCTAATTGTACATATTTGTACTAACCCTTATCAAAAATGTATTTTTTGTACTAACTCCTACCCCTTATTTTGTGTTTTCATCGACCTTAACCCTAATTGTATGATTTTGTACTAACCCTAATCCTAGGTGTATCTTAATATGCTTACCCCTAACCCTAACTGTGTGTTATATACTAAACCTAACCCTAATTGTGTAATTTTTAATACTTTATTAAAAATAAATAATTGGCGTTATTGATTTTAAATAGTTATCCTTCTTTTTATACAATCAGTAGGAATATATTTTAATAGCAATAGAGTGCACTTAGCTACCTGTTAATCATGTAATGTTAAGGTAGCTTGTTAGTTCATTCACACTTCATCTTTCAAAAGCGACAGTCGGTTTTTGTTAGTCTGGCAATTCATCTCGTGGGGTTATTTTTTTTTTCTTTCGGTTTTATTATTTTTGGGGTTTCTTTTCCATAATGTTTTGTTAAAGTTTTTTTTTTCTATCCCTAGTGTTTATTTATTTGTTTAAAAGTTTGAAGGATTTTGTTGGTTAATTTTTTTTAGCTTTTTCTAGCGTTTAATTTTTTTTTTTAAAATTATGTTTTCTTAGCTTTCAATTTTGTTGGATTTATTCTAAGAATTTCAATCATGCTTCCGTAGCGTAAATTTTTGTTTATTTTTTCCTTGCCTTGCACGAGAGATTATTCAGCTATCGTCATGAATACGCGGAGTAAATCGCGAGTCAAAAAACAAGGGTTATTATGAGTCTTCTCACTCTGATAGTACGTCCTTAGATTCGTTTGTTAGCCTTGATGTCTCTAAAAAGAGATCTACTTTCTTGCTGAAGCGTGATTTCTCTACTTTAAGAAGCGAAAGCGTTTCGGTTTCTGACGATAAGCCTTATAAAAAGAAGTCAAAAAATCAAAAAAGATCAGCCAAATTAAAGAAAAGATCGTTTTGTCATGGTTCTAATAAAAAATCGAGAAGAACAATCTATTTCTCAGATAGCGATATTTCATCGTCGAGTTCGTCCTCTCATAGTTCAGTGAGTTTGAGACAAAATAAATTTAACAAGAAAAGTGGAAAGCATAAGCTTAAATCTGGCATGGTCGCAAAAGCTAGTGATGATGTTGTGAATCCTCAAATTTGGCCTCATTCGGCTTTGCAGTTTGAGTATGTAAATAAGTCTGTTGCTTTTCAAGACCTTGATTTAAAATTGTTTGAAGCTGGCGAGCTAGAAATTATATTTAGTTAGTTAGTTATTGCTTTACTCCCAACGATTTCGGCTATGTCCGGGAGATGAACATGAAAGTGGTGATACAATGAACATGAAATGATGATGAAGTGGAGGAAATGGGGACACAAGGCCAATCGGGTAGGAGAGTTTTGACTGCCACTGGAAAAAGGAGTAATGGGTAGGGACGGGAAATTTCGCCTCCTGCATGGGTGAGTGAGTGAGTGAGTTGGTGTTTTACGCCCGTGCAACGCTATATAGGTTATTTACAGGCGATGAACATGAAAGGATGATAAAATGAACATGAAATGATGATGATAAATGCAATATGGGGATGGGGTGGGAAACAAAGGACCGGTAAATTTTGAAGAACCACAGGAAAAGGGGAGAGGTGGGTAGGGGCGGAAAATTTAGCCTATGTGGTGCACTACTTGGCGGTCCACAAAGGGGTCTTTTACGTGCATTCCACACACGTTGGCCCACTATGGTCGGCGGTCAGGGTTTCTGTATTATAGACCTGACAACCCCCGCGGACGAGGGCTACCCTATTCAGCCACCTAGGGTACACACTTGGTCGCATTGTGGGCTGAGCACTGACCCGACGTCAGAATCCCAAGACCCTTAGTCGCCTTTTACGACAAGCTAGGCTCTGCTGCGGGCCTATTCGCCACTCGGGCCCCGCACGGGACTTTTTAGCAGAAGGATTATTAGCAGAAGGATTATTTCTGATTCTGTTAATTTTATGAATGAATTTGGTGTGTGACTATTTTGTTGAGGTGTGTTGTTGTCTAGTTGTATACTTATGGCATTTACTAAAGTTTCTTTTTGTCATATAGTATTGTTTGGCAACTTTATTTTTATTGTTCAATCTTTTTGTTAAACGATGCGTTTTCGGTTTCTTCATTATATATTGAATTTTTGGAGATTAACCATTTAGGCTTCAGCCTGTGTAACTTAAGCTATATCCTTTTTAAAATTTTCTGTTAGAACATCAAATGATCTTAGTTTGTATGGTACTGTTTGGAGGCCTTCGGTTTGGTGGTTGTCATTTGATGTTCAAGATTACGTGAATGAACTTTAATATTTTTGTAATTTTTTTCCAAAAAATAAATATTTTATGTTTCTTTGTTTTATTTGATTTACTTACATTTAGACTGTGGAATCAAATATGCATAAACAACTATAATTTGATATTTGCAATGAGTCTTTTCTAGATAAGGATTAAATGTGCAATTGTCTTTATGGATATGGAATATTTGTCGTAACACAATTTGTAATTTAACAATCACACAAAGCAAGTTATATGTTTTACATTAACCCTAACCCTAATTGTACGTTTTTGTACTAACCTTTACCTGAACTGTATCTCTTTGTACTAACCTCTATCCCTTATTTTGTGTTTTCATCGACCTTACCCTAATTGTATATTTTGTACTAACCCCAACCCTTAGTGATGGCAATAACTGACATGGACCTTCGGTCCAGGTGAGCTAAAAAGTGAGTGTCCTTAAGGATTCCATTACTTTTCAAGTGCCTGGAGACTTACATTTTTGAATCTACAACATTCAAGGATTTCCATGATTTTGCTACGTGAAAAATGGCTTCCAGTATAGACGTCGAGGTGCAACCATCAATGTCCAAATATAAGTACTGCTTCTCTGGAGAACAAATTGTTTCATGGAAACTAATTTGTATGCACCTGTGACACAGATACATCGTAACAGGAAAAAAGGAAATCTGGTTTACTTTACCATTTATGTTAAAACCCTATAAGATGAAAATATATCCCACGATTTTAAAGTACAAAAAATGTGAATGTAATCATTTGTTCATTTTCATCAACAGCTTTTCTCTTCTTATTGAAAGGTTGTTATCATTTTGTTGTCCTCTTATTTGCAATAGCTCTTTTAAGTAATTATTTTTGTATGAGCATTCATTATTTTTTCGTTAATTATAGTTATTGTCCCTGTTAAATTCTGAATTTATGCTTCCTCCAGGGATACCACTTTTACCCTGCAATAAAATATACATATTACATTACGGTGAGCGATTTCAAATACAAGACATTTACCAAAGAGCGGTTTATTTTTCATAAGCTAATTTGCTAAGGTTTAAGGATAAAGCCTATTACATATGTGCAAAGTGACATGGTTAAGTTTGAATTATTTCTTTAGCTATGATTATACTTTTCCATATATTAATTGGCATAGTTGAAAAATGTCTTGTGCAAATAGGCAACCGTTTTTGTAACACAAGTATATTTATATGCATTTTATAGCTTTCAAGCAACTGATTGCAGTTTGATTCTCCGAATTAAATTTGATCTTGATTGATTCCCTCGTTTAATTCAGAAACAATTAGAACTTTGTTTCCAACACTTCCAAAATCCAACCATTGGATTATATTCGGATGTCTTACTTTGCTCATGTTCAAATAAGGTTTAGCAAGTCTCATTCTCTTTACCTCAATTTCCTTGATCGCTTCCTCTGTATCAAGCCAGGTGGCACTTTTTACAAGTCAAAAGGATCCTTGCCCTATTACATTTCCTATATTGAGCTCATTGATATTTATTCTCCTAAACCCCTTACATTGAATGTAAGCCCCTTTGAAAGTAGAGTTGAGGCAGATCCTGCAGTCATTGTGTTATCTGTTATGGAAGATCCTGCAGCCATAGGTTGATCCATGAGACTAGAGTTAGTGAGTTGATGTTTTACGCCCGTGCAACGCTATATTGGTTTTTTACAGGCGATGAACATGAAAAGGATGATAAAATGAACATGAAATGATGATAAATGAAATATGGGTGGGGTGGGAAACAAGGGACCGGTCAATTTTGAAGAACCACAGAAAAGGGGAGAGGTGGGTAGGGGTGGAAAATTTAGCCTATGTGGTGCACAACTTGGCGGTACACAAAGGGGTCGTTTACGTGCAAGGAGCGTGGCAATCTCCACACACGTTTGCCCACTATGGTCGGCGGTCAGAGTTTCCGTATTAGAGACAAGCTAGGCTCTGCTGCGGGCCTATTCGCCACCCGGGTCCCTCACGGGACTCCATGAGACTAGATCCTGCAGTTAAAGTGTGATCGGTGATACTTTGAGTTACAGGAGATCCAACAGCCATATGTTAATTATTGGGTCATTACATGTGCAATTTACTATCAATTCAGATGAAATATAAAAGTCAACCCCTGGAGACAAAAATTACATTGTCTTAATCTATAACATGACTGTTGGGTTCTTGTCTGAACAATGGAAGGTTTGTCCAATATAATTATTGGGTCATTACATATGCACTTTGCTATCAATATTCAGATGAAATATTAAAGTCAACCCCTGGAGACAAAAATATATTGTCCAAATCTATGCCATGAGTGTTGGGTACTATTCATAAATGTATGACAAAGGTGGGTGGTCCAATATAATTATTGGGTCATTGCATGCATTTACATTTTTTTTTGTTCAAGCCGTGCGGGTTCCGGGTGGCGAATAGGACCGCAGGAGCGAAGCTTGTCGGTAAAAGTCCACTAAAGATCGCGCTTATAAACCTAACATCGGGTCAGGCCGCTTTGCCCCCAAACCGACTGGGATGTATGCCCCACGTGGTTGAATGGGACAGCCCTGACATCGAGAGATGCGGGGTCGTCAGGCGATAATGCGGAAAACCTGACTGCAGACCTAAGTGGTGCACCGTGTTGGGGAAAAATGTCACGTTCCTCGCACGTTAAAGTACCTTGCTGCATATCTCGGTAAGAGTAGGACCCATAGGATCCCCTTGCAGGAGGCTACATTTTTCGTCCCTACCCATCACTCCTTTTTAGCTCACCTGACCCGAAGGGTCATGTGAGCTATTGTCATCGTTAAGCGTCCGTCGTCTGTCCGTCCGTTAACTTTTCTTCAAAGATCTTCTTCTCTGAAACCACTGAAGGGATTGCGTTGATACTTGATATACATGATCTTTAGGATGTCCTCTACCAAGTTTGTGAATTATATACATGTCGACCAACAAACATGGCCGCCGTTGCTAAAAATAGAACAGGGGGGTCAGACCATTTTTTTTGGCTCATAACTCAAAAAGTGTAAGAGATAGAGAAAATCCGAAGCAACCTTCCATGTTCAGCATCAAAAGCTTTACGAATCTCTCCATTGAGTCGAAGTTGTGAAACGACTCCTTATAGGAGTTATTGCCCTTTAATCATTAAAATTGACTATTTTTGCAGTTTTTGGACTATATCTTGAAAACCGTTAGAGCTACAGGAAAAGTTAGCATTGCAGAATTGTTAAGCTGATTGAGATCTACATATATGATTTCAGGGTCTAAATTGTCAGATCAGCCGTTTAAGAGTTATTCCCCTTTAACTGTTTTTTCCATTAATTTACACTGATTTTCAAAAATCTTCTTCTCTAAAACCACTGAAGGGATTGCATTGATACTTAGTATACATGATCTTTAGGATGTCCTCTACCAAGTTTGTGAATTATATACATGTCGACCGACAAACATGGCCGCTGTTGCTAAAAATAGAACAGGGGGGTCAGACCATTGTTTTTGGCTCATAACTCAAAAAGTATAAGAGATAGAGAAAATCCGAAGCAACCTTCCATGTTCAGCATCAAAAGCCGTTGGTCCGATATTACGCGTTTTTCATCAACGTTGCGTTTGACATTAGACGCTGAAATAAAATAACAAACACCGAGTCTTATATTTTAGATTTTCACGGTGTATTCCACTACACCAATTGTTTTAATATTTTAGCACAACGTTTAGAGATAATTTACGCACCAGAAAAGTGCTGGGGGTATTGCCGATTCTCAGCCGTTTTGAAAAACAAGGCATGAAAAGATAGAAAATCATGCAAATTCCGCAATCCACGGTAATAAAATATTTTTTTAAAAATATTTATCAACAGAATTAAAAGTACCCCCAGCACTTTTTGAATAAGTTGGGATCACATTAACCCTTGTGTAAAATTTCAGATCGATCTGTATAGCGGAATACACCGTGATTTTGCAGTTTGTAAGGGAACCTGATTTCTCCCTTAAAATCGCCGATAAAACCATAAATAAAGCTTAGAAAATCCTACTTTTTGTCACAGAGGTCTGAAATTCTATAAATTATTCTAACAAATCATTTTCAGTGCGAATATTTTCTTATAAAGCCTAATATTTGAAGTTCATATTTTCATCCCCCCTTTTTCCACAATTTTAAAATGGCTTCCTTAACTACGCAGCGACATTACGTCAAATTGCTTTCCTTCAAAAACCACATTATTAGATGACACTTTTTCACTGACTCTCTTTTTTAATGCCCCAGTGACATGTAAGTTATACTCCTGTCTGTCTGTACAAATTTTCCGTCAAGCTTCACTCAGAAACCGTTAATAGGAATTATTTGAAACTTTGTTGGACAGTTCAGTATGACAAACTATCCTAAGCAACTTTTAGATCTGTCAGACATCTACTTACTGTTTTGGGCTTGGTTGATAACAAAATTGACTTGAAAATTTCCGTCAAGCTTTTCTCAGAAACCATATGCGTCCTAAGCAATTTTCATACCTGTTGGACACAACTTTTCATTTGGGGCCAGCGGGAGCATCTGTGTCCCATTGACACATTTTATCTCCTAATTGTAATATGAAGGGTTGAAATACTAGTAGTCTTCCTGAAAACAGTGTTTACTTTTTGTTAAATTTTATAACCGTTTTCGGTTATTTGTTTTGTTGAATGTTTGAATTGTCTACATCATTTTTGTAACCTCTAATAACCACTTAACAAATATCTAAAACTTGCTATTCTCACGTCTGTTTGCCAGTGCGTAGATTGACACAGATACCAGCGGAACGAACCGGTCTAAATTGCCCCATTTACATTAAAGTCAAAGCGAATAACATACACTTACACCAAAACTGATTATAGATTTCAGAGGTTGTGAAGGAAAACTGAGACCTTTCGAGATACAAATGACAAATGCTTGGGAGTAAAGCAATAACTAACTAACTAACCAATTTACGATCAAAATTCATTGTTGCTACAATTCTATAATCCGTCTGTCATTTAAAACTGTTATCGATTATCACACAATCGAATGGTTAAAATCAGGTACAAAAAGGTGTCAATTAGGATCATGGTCAGCTTGGGTCATTCAGTTCTAGCATGTATAGAAAGGTCAAAGGTTGTTTACAATAAAAATGTCAATTTAAATCAAGGTTAGCTTGGGTCGATTGTAAAAATGTTTTGATAACAATCCCTTTGATGTTTGTCATTCACATAGAACCGTTACTTTCAACATCGAGAGGACACTCTAGCCAATAAGTATTTGTGTAACATGAAAAAGGTTAATATTTTCTTCCAAACATTTGGTATTTAATTTCACGGGTATTTATTTTCGCGGAAATTAAGTGAAAGCGAAATCCGTGAAAATGAATACCACGCGAAAATAAGTACGTTTACCTTGTTTTAAGTTTCAATTATATAAAAAAATCTAAAAAAATTTATGACTAAAAAACTAATTGTTATTATCTTATCTTTTAGATATGCATCTTTTAATCATGTTGTACCGACAGTATGTGCTCTTAGTCCATATGGGTGCCACATAAAAGAATGTGCTTTCCTTGGGATTGGAGTTTGTTCCTTTATAGATAATTTTAATTCCAAGGAGAGTTATGGATGGGTTGAGTGCACCCTTTGTGGTCAGTGGCTGTATAGTTGAGGCTAAAAAATGACTTTCCATGTGGGTGTGATATTTAAAGAGATGGACTAGTTCCACTGAGAAGTTAGTATTCTTATATCCAACCCCCACGCTTAAAAAGTGGGGGGATATAGTGATTGGGTTGTCCGTCTTTCCTTCTGCTACACCAATCTCATATCTGTAACTTCCTAACACCTTAATGGATTTTCATGAAACTTTCACTCAATCTTAGTGACATAATGAAGATGCGCAGCTCCTATTTTAAAAGTCGATGAAAATGTTTCTTTATACCAATGTGATAACCGAGTATTTTTTATCTGATCTCGTTGTACTAAATAAAGGTAATAACAAAATTACCGAACTTGGAAGATCCATCTCAGTGTCCTAGAGAAAAGACAAAACATGGACGACACACCGAATAGTTATAGATCGCAATGGTCCTGACTTGGTACAGGCATTTCAAATGAAATGGTGGGTTAAACCAGGTTTTATGGCGCGCCAAACCTCCCTCTTCTATTTCGATCTTATGGACCGGTAGTAACACACACCACAAAACTAACATATTTCTACCTCGTGTAAAAGTTATTTCAAAATACAAGTTTTAATTGAAATGAATACAGACTAAGATTCAAATCAGCGATCAATAAGAACAATAAAAAGACATGTCAGTGAAGAATTTATAAGGGAAATACAGCACAAAAATATACAGGGCAATATTAAGTTTGTACACTATCATCTCTCCATCACCAAACCACAACAGCATGCTGCAAAAGTAGCAGATTTTGGCTAAAGGCAGTTATATGGTGTTTGGAAAGATCCAAGATATTTAGCCCGAAAAACGGAAGCGTTGAGACGAGACCTAAGGAGAAAGAAAAATGTTTACCACAGAAGAGATTTAATGCCAAAATGTGTTGTGGAATTAGTTAGGTCATGGTTTCCAAATGAATCTGGTGAAGCATACATGGGACATAGATGGCAATAAAATTTTCATGGATCATTTATAATATTATTAGTATTTAGTTGATTTGTTGATAAGTTCCTTACAATGATATTGTTTTCTAATGACAAATCTTATCAGTGATCAGTGATGAAAATCAAAGTGTTTGTGTTTATCTTTCTCTCATCTGGAAATAATATCTGCTGTCTAAATTTAATTAAAGATAAGGTAGGTGAATGCATGTTTGTTATAAGCATGCATCTACACGTGGGCAATACTTCCTGTGTAAACAATAACATTGATATAAACTCCTCCCACGATCTGTCAGTCTGGGAAATTCAAATTTTAATTTTTTTCATTTAAAAATCTGTTTCATGACATTCAACACAGGGTTTCTCTTTTAAAAGTAACAGTTTTGTTCAATATTTGATAGATGATATAATGGTATACAGTTATAGTTATGAGACAATTTTAATATTTTTTCAAACACTTTAAACAAAGTTATTTTTAAAAATACTGCTGTAATCTGAAAGCTGCTAAGGAAATTGAATTTCCCATACTTTTTTTTCGATTGGCTTCTATTTATACACCAGACCCGGTCATTAAGGATGTATTCTGGTCACGAAATTACCATAAATAGATATGTGGTCAAAGGGGGACAACTCTTGGTGCAATCCTATGTAGCAAAATGACGAAACTATTCACGGCGATAAAAATAAAAATTATCGGTGTTTTTGCCTTTTTTCTGCTGTTGGTTATGGGAATAATTCAGACAAGTTGAAATAAAATAGAAATTAAAAAAATAAATATCGTCTTTTACGACAACCATCAAATCGGCAGACGATTGTTTTTATTTATCGTATGTAAACATGAAGAATGGGTAAGAAGCTAAAAAGCGGATTTAAGGCATTAAAACAGAAAGAACGGTTGCAAAAAATATCAGTGGCACAAGAGATAAGATTCGATACTGCAAGAAACAGTCCTCCACTCGACAGTAACGTCCGTCATGACCATACGTATGCAGCTAGTGATGAGGTCCCGATTACTGTAGCAAACCAGCTTCACCCACGTTTACATAGTGATATTTGTGCAGAAGAGTTTTCCGATCACTCCTGGGCTTCTGGTAGAAGAATTGTTGAACTGTCTGTCCTCGCCAAAGCCCTTTCAGGATGTGTAAAGTGTGGCTTGCCCCTCCAACTGGCTCATGGTATTGACATTGTAACTCATGGACTGGCAGCCATTATAAAGGTACATTGCATACATGTACATGACTTCCCAATCATACTATACTCAAACTAAATCACAAACCAAAGCACAGTGCAAGGCCCTCGCTATACATTGTACTACCGTTTCCACATACATGTATTTAATATACATGTAGCAAGAGTCAAAAATTTTTGTATACACATGTACACAATAAATAAAAAATAAAATCCTAGACCAAAACACCTGTGCCTGCAATTTACAGATCCAAGTTTTCCCTTTCAAGAATAGTTATTTGTTATGCAGTATTTACTTTATTTACCAACTACATGTATGCAAAGCATTACAATTTTACTTTTTGTGAAGACAACGTACACACAGTTAAGGGTGTTTTCTTTGTACACATAGAGTACAAATACTTAATGGTACATGTAGTAACTGTACTGTACATATAGGATGTGTAGTCGTACACAGGGACACAAATTAAGATATTTAAGTTGGTAGCCCAGATCTAATTTTTCCTGTATAATGTCTACATGTATATTCTCATATAAAATTTTCTAAAATGTTAGTAGCCCAGCTCAAAATCAAGGGGCGGTCGGCCTCTTGGCCCCTGCTAATTTCAGTCCCTGGTACACTTTTGGTTGGTTAATGGTTGGTTAAAATAAATTTTTACATGAAATGATGATAGAAATATTTTTATGTGTAAACAATACCCTACATCATGTACATGCCCTATCATTATTGTGTTCTTTTACAGTTTAGGCCATGCTTGCGATTTGAAAAGCTTTTAAATTAAAATTAAAAAATCAATGTGTATTTATCTGACAAATTAATTACTTGACTTTTCTAAAACGTGAAATAGAATTAACAAATGGAATAAACATGATGAAAAAAAAATAAAGCTGAAAAACACCCTCCGAAATCACTTTGAAATTGCAAAACAGCTATAGTGTTATTTCAACAATTATTTTACAACTTGATGAAAACTTCTAGGCCTCTAACCTTTTGTTATGAAACTTCAATTCTTGGTGTCTGTTGATTGTCTTACATACATGCATATGTACAAAAATGTATGTAACATAAATGAACTGGTACAAAATAAAGGGATATATGTATCCTTTTAAAATATACTGTACTGTACGTACTCTGCTAAAACTGTAGTACATGACATGTTTACTATATTCATTGTATATTTTCAGATTCCATGTTACAATACTAAATGTTTACATGTGAATAATGTGCCAACCGGAAAAAGACATGGTACTGTATTTGACGCTAACAGCAAGCTAGCCACAGGTTATTATTATATGTTGTATATATATACACACCTGACATAGGCTATTTATAACCAGATCTATGTATACATGTATGATAAAGAATAAATCAACATTTTAAATAGGGCACTGTCTATCATGTTATTCCCTAGAATTTGATGAGACCTACATGTATATTGTAATAACATTATGAGGATGTAATTGACTGCTCCTTTTAAAACATTAATTATAGTGTCATGAACATGCATACTCATTACTGTATATATATAGTTGATGAAAAATAGCCGCACAAATAATATGAAATAATTTAGACATTAATATTGGTTTGATTTAATATTCACATGTCACAAGTTTAGCAGAAAGTTTGATCCTAATAGATATTACAATGTCATGATTTTAACTGTCTGTAAAGATGCCTACAAATTGTATGTACTTATTTGACTATAAAACTGATGACTTCAACATTGATTTACAAATGTCTATATTGAATTTCTGTGTCCAATGTATTTTGGACAGTCCATAGATATCTATAAAAGACATATTTTTTTTTGTTACAGCTATTGTACACGCTGGCATTGGTGGCAGACAAGTGAATTCCTTCCTTACATCACTCAATATTCCCCAGGTCAGCAATGCACTTCTTACAGAAAGACAGAAAGAATCTGGAACTGCTATTGAGAAAGTTGCTGAAGAGAGCATGGAAGACAGTCTTGCTGAAGAAATAAGGAGAACTCAAGAGTAATAACATACATTGTACCATTTTCAGAGTTTGCATTCTACATAAGCTCATCTACAAAAATATAACACTAACAGAAGCAAAGAATTTGTTAATTCCTTTATTGTGTTTGCCAGGGTTTGTTTCTAAGATAAATAACAGTTCTTTCCAAGACTGACCTACATGTAATCAAAATTACAACATAGTTCTATACAATAAATTTTGCTTAATCTGATGTGTGTTTCATCAGAGGTGCTCTACCAAAAATATTGAAAAGCCAAACATTATATGATTATGAACAGCATTAAGCAATAATACCAAAAATGAAACTTCATACACAACTTAATGGTGATATATCTGTTGTTCTTATACATGTTATATATAGTGATTGTTTGTCTTGATATTACAGGATTCACAGTAGTAACGAGTTAACAGTCAGTGTGGATGGTGCATGGCAAAAACGTGGCAGTGGAAAATCATTCGACAGTTTGTCAGGTATAATAGCAAATTTAATGTACATGATACACTGTACCAAGGAATTAAAAAACAAGGAGAAGGTTGCAAAACAATAAATAGTCCCCTACCAGTCGGTGTCTAAGGACCAAGGATCATAACTTTGGTTAAAATCGTGAGGTCATTCCTTTTAGGAGTTATTTCCCTTAGAACATCAAAATTGGCCATTTTCACAGCATTTCCCTATTACAAACCGTAAAAGCTAGAGAACAACTTTTAGTTAAAATATTGCTTAGCTGCTAAATTACGACAAATTAATACGATGGAAGTTATTAAATGACCCCTTTTAGCAGCTCTGATGGCAGGAACTCAAGGCATAGGTAGACTTTAAATACATGTTGTGTTGGTACCAACAGACAAGACATACTTTTAGTGGCTACACTTGTTTAGGTCTATTAGCTTATTTCAATGCACTCCACTTGCAAAAAGACTGAAAAATTCTATCGCTGGAAAAAGATTACAAATTGTATGCAACTTTGTCTTTAAATGTATATATATTGTTGCTTTCTGAAAGTAAAGCTATACATATTCATGTATATAAGAATCTATTATTTTACAAGTATTTAATAACCTACCTGTAACCTGCTTGGGGAAAAAATAGTTTGTTGTAGGAGGGAGTGGGTTGTAATTAACACGTTTAATTGGACATTATTATCTTATCTTTTCAGGTCATTGTTCCATGATTGGAACAGAAACAGGGAAAGTTATTGATTGGAAAGTCAGAAGCAAGTACTGTAAGGCTTGTGACGAAGTTGAGAGAAAAGGTGTTGAAATCAAACCTCACGATTGTAACATGAGTGAGTGAGTTGGTGTTTTACGCCCGTGCAACGCTATATAGGTTATTTACAGGCGATGAACATGAAAAGGATGATAAAATGAACATGAAATGATGATGATAAATGAAATATGGGGATGGGGTGGGAAACAAAGGACCGGTAAATTTTGAAGAACCACAGGAAAAAGGGGAGAGATGGGTAGGGTCGGAAAATTTAGCCTATGTGGTGCACTACTGGGCGGTCCACAAAGGGGTCTTTTACGTGCATGGAGCGTGGCACTCTCCACACACGTTGGCCCACTATGGTCGGCGGTCAGGGTTTCCGTATTATAGACCTGACAACCCCCGCGGACGAGGGCTACCCTATTCAGCCACCTAGGGTATACACTTGGTCGCTCTGTGGGCTGAGCACTGACCCGACGTCAGAATCCCAAGACCCTTAGTCGCCTCTTACGACAAGCTAGGCTCTGCTGCGGGCCTATTCGCCACCCGGGCCCCGCACGGGACGATTGTAACATGAACTGGGATGGCAGTTCCAAAGCCATGGAACAGGATATGGTGGTAGAAATGGTTGAGGGAATGTTCAAAAAGGGTATAAAATTTGGAACAATCATAGCTGACGATGACACTACTACTATTGCCAGGCTTCACAAAAATGTAGACCCAAGTATCAAGAAAATGTCAGACAGAAACCATGTAAAGAAAAATATTTCAAACAATTTATATGCCTTGAAGTCTAAACACAAGACATTGACATCAAGAGTAATAAAATACATATTAAAGTGCATTAATTATATGCTGTGTCAAAACACTAACAACCCAGATGGCATTGAGAGAGGTCTTGAAGCTATTTCCAGGCACCCATTTGGAGACCATTCATTCTGTGATGTATCATGGTGTTCTCATATTGATGATCCAGATAAAAAGTACAATGCTTTACCATTCGGCAGGCCATTAAAAGATATCCCACTTCGTAATAGTCTGACAGACCTTATGAACACTTATAAGAAACAAAAAACAAAATTGGCACACCTTGGAAGTACTCAAGGAAATGAGAGTTTCAACAAAAGTGTTTCTGCTAAAGCCCCTAAGTCACATTTCTACAGTGGATCTAGAAGTTTGAACTCAAGAGTAGCAGCAACAGTGGCACAAAAAAATGATGGACAAGGATATGTGACAAAGGTAATGTTTAGGTGGTTAGTTTTGCACCACATGTAATAAATAATGTAACATGTGTGTGAATAAATTGATTTTTTTAAAATCAAAATAGCAGAAAAAATGCCTACAAATTTATAAAAACAAACAAACAAAATAATATAACATTTGTACATTATATTAAAAAGTCCATTATAACTCCATTATTAATTAAAGTCTCCCCCCTTTTTCCAAAGATTTCTAAGTTCAAAAGGTCAATAACTCCAACAAATCTTAGAGGATCAAAATTTCCTGGTAATATGCACAACTACATATTGTGTTCTTCCTACATACCAAGTTTCATTGAAATGGGTTCAGTACTTTCAGAAGAGTTGCGCTGACAAACTTTGTGACGGACGGACATGACAAAAACAATATGTCTCCCCACCAAAGTATGGGGAGACAAAATTATTGAACATGTGTGAGTGAAGGACCTAAGTTAAAAAAAAGGTTTTGTCTGTCATTCATGTACAATATTCCATTTCTCAATACTCAAAGTATTATTACAGCTGCAGCTTACGAACTTGATTTAGTTATTATACATTGAATAATTTAGATTTATACATGACTTAATTTTTGAGGAAAAACATACTATACAATTCAATATGTTGATCCATTTTTTACCAAAAAAGTTTTTATTTGCTTTTATCTTTCTCCAAAATAAAAGTTGAATCTATTATTTGTTTCAGGTAAACCAGAAAATAGGACTTTCCCCAGGTGTCCACACAAAGAGACTTGCAAAACTGAGAGACAGTCAAGCAAAGAAAAGACGGCTCATCAGTGCCACCAAAAAGGCAAAGATCAGAAGAATTCAGCTGAGGAACAGACGGTATTTTGTTAATAAGAAGTTAGATAAAATCTATCTATTTTATCTATTTGTGGAAAAATCCGTGCTATAAAACGGTTAATGGTGGCAGTCAAATGTAAAAAAAAAAAAAAATTTCGTAACAGTTTCCTCAGCAACTACTTATCACACCCCCTTGATATTTGTTATACACCCGAGTTCACTCTTGTTGCGACTTGAGTTCGCGTTGTTGATTTCTGTTCGGTTGATTTTGTGTTTTGTGTTTCCTTGTGCTGTTTACCGGTTTTGTCGTTGCCCTTTTGGACTTTTGGCACTCGAGTGCTCCATCGGTGCCTCTGCTTATTACAGCATTTGCATGGGATGCAAGGGATCAGATTTCTCGATGGACACTCAACTACTTCCTGTTTAACATAATCTTGCTAATCCAGAATCAATTGTAGCATGTGTAGTGGGGTGGCAGGGGGTCAAAAGGCACTTTAGTTAAAATTTCATGTGTAGTGGGATTTTTAAAGATAATTCAAAGGTCAACATATGAAAGGAAAATTTATAAAAAAAATTACATGGTAACAGTAAATAAAATGTGCCTTATGACCCCCCCCCCACTCTCTGGAATAGTCAAGAATGGAACTTTTTAAAAACTATATAAATTTGTATTTCATTGTCAGTCCACCATACAGGTGTCCTAAACAACCCATGACCACCAATATTTGACCTTCAAGTACACAGTTCAGCATTCCTTATGAATTAATTTATATTCTTTTTTAGTATAAAGACTAATGCTGCCAAAGAAGTTTTGGAAGGAGTTTGCTACAGCTCTGCAGTTGATTTACAGGATACACAAGACATTACAGAGATTCCACCCCCTCCAGTCCCACCAGATGTCTCTTTGAAGCCTGCTACAAAGCTTGTTTGCTTTGATTTGGAAACAACTAGTTTAGGTAACAAGAACTCTGAACAGTAACTTAGTACAATCATTATGACATATAATTTGGGATTCACAGTGAGAATGCAGAAGTACTATACAAGTACAATGAAGAAACATGGAATAAGTGTATGCGACACAACCAACATAAAGAAACGGCAATTTAAAAAATCACAATGGAAAACAGCCAGCAGTCTTCAACATGACCAGAGGTCGCTGCTCACCGACTGTCAGTGTCATTGGCCCAAGATTAATAATACAATACATAAGATTCAAAATCAATCCTTTCATTATCTATGTAAGACCCATAAACAGATACAGATGGGTGCACACATAACCTGTACGGTAAGTTAACTTGAGAAGCAGACATCACGTTAACTTGAAGTTCACGTGCGACTGGTCATGCGACTGCTTTGAGCAGACGCGCGACTGGTTCCAAGTTAACTTGAAAAGCAGTCATAATTCCACGTCTGCTTTTAAAAGCAGTCATATAATTATGACAGGTCTGGTCAAGTTAACTTCGTGAAATGTCTGCTCTAAAAACTGAATATAAAAGAAAAAAATAATTTCTATTGCCTTAACTGTATTTGAAACTCATTTTTTTGTTAAAGACAGTTTTTATTCATTTTAAATCAAACCCTTGAATATTATACATGTCTGGTAAGAGCAGACTTGTTGCAATGACTGGTCTGGTAAAAGCAGTCATGTCTTTGTGACTGGTTTTGACCAGTCATCAAAAAGCTGTCGCAAGTCTGCTTTGACCAGTCATGAGTTAACGCAAGTTAACTTGAATGTCTGCTATAGCAGACATGAGCAGACGAGGAAAGCAGTCACAAAGTTAACTTTATGTTAACTTCCGTACAGGTTATGTGTGCACCTATCTGTAGATGACAGGGACAAACAAAAGCTTTGACCAAAGATTCCTGGCTTAGGACAGGTACATGTATACATCTAAAAATGAAGAGATGTATACTGGTAGTTTTTATTTTGTTCGACTGTCCATATTTTTTGCAATAGACCTACCTGAGTTCCTACATTTTTTTATGATTTTTATTACACCCATTACAACTGAGCTTATACACACTGGTGCTTTTCATTTTTTCAAATCAAAACGTGTTGGTTATATTATCCCCACTCGTCATGCTGCTAAGAGAGGGTGCTATAACATGTATATAAATCACCTTGTCTGTCCATCCTGTTCAAATATGTGTAACGGATATAATGAATTTCACACTTTTAGCAACATGTTTTTTAACATGTTTTTTTTATAGAACGTGAGGCCCATATTACGCAGATTGCTGCAGTTTGTAGCGATAGCCATTGGAGCTGTTTTGTGACACCAATTAAAAGCATATCAGCCAAGGCAACAGAAGTAACCGGCCTTACAAAACAGAATGGGAAACTTTTCCTTTATGGAAGACCTGTTGATTCCCTACCTATTGAAACAGTTCTTGATGGCTTTCTGAATTTCATCGGGGAGACTGAGGTATACTTGTATGGCTACAACATCAAGTCCTACGATTGCCATGTTTTGCTTAATGCCCTCAGATCAACTGGGAAGATGAAATGTTTTCAAACTAAAGTTGAAGGTTTTGTGGATACAAAGCTACTTTTCAGAAAGCAATCACCAGGTCTGAAATCCTATTCACAGGTGAATTTGCTTAAAACACTGTTAGACTGTGAATATGATGCCCACGATGCATTACAAGACGTTATACATCTTCAAAAGCTTTTAACTGACTTAAAAGTCGATGTGAACGATCCCGAGTTTGCAAGTGCAAAATTTAGTTTGTCAATGGCTATTTTTTCATTAGAACGGTTGAATTTAAGGGACCGTCATCTGCATTCTTTAAAGGAACTAGTAGAAAGCAACGCCTTAAGTAATGGAATGGCTGAAACCATTGCTGCGTCTAATCTCAACAAATCATCATTACTTCTTGCGTACTCAACTTTTTTCACAGAATGTTGGTGGACGTCCTAGAGTGACACGAATGTCGAAAATAGTACACTCTGTTGCCATGTACATTGCAGAACATTTAATTGAGTCTTAAATATTTGTCTGCTATGCAGTATTAATGAATGAATTAGTGATTGAGGGTGTGTGTTTTAGGGTCTTAAGTCTTTGTATCACCAATGCACATAGTATTTTTATTGTACAAATTTTAACTTTATTTTTTTACTATATAATTCAGTTGAATTATTAATTCAACACTAAACTTGTTTGTTTGTTTTGAATTGTAATTTGTTCATAATTATTGTCATACTTGTGTATTGCTATATATGAAGGGTCCTGTGATTATGTTATGTTATTCCACCGACAGTTTGCAGGGCGTAACAAGTAACCAGATATGTCTTCTTTGTATGTCACTCATAGGCTTTTGGTGTTTGATATGAAACAGTTAAGGAGCCCATTTTGTTGCCTTACAAAAAATAGGTCTGTTCTGATTTCCAACTTGTGTATTTTTGTTACATACCATATGACCATTTTCTCAACTTTTTAACACACAGGCTAGCTGGCCTATTTGCAGTGGTTGCTATCCCATTTTTTCTACTTCAGATTATTATGGGTTGACCATGTGTGTGGATCGGACATATAGTTTTACCCCCGTACGTTCATAACACTTTTGTGAAGGTCCATAACTTGGATACTAGATGTTATAATACCCTTGAATGACTTTGGTTAAGGTCCATATCTCGGTTACTACATGTTGGGGATCAGTAGTATTTCACAAATAGATGTGTCTTGGGTAGCACTACACTACCCGTTAGAAATAAGGTCACTTACCTGTATTTTACGTATGAACACCTTAGGTTTAGGTCCATATTTATAGTTAATACATGTTGAAGGTCAGTGATATTTCAAGAACGGGATGGCCATCCTGCGGCTCGTAGACATATTTTGTAGTTTATAAGAGCATAATGTTTGTATTTTTTACTACATAATCAAAGTCTTACAAGTTAAATATGTATTGCTTTCAATAAAATTTGTGTTATTTTATTTATCAAATTATTTCAAGAACTATTTGCTGGGGTTTTGGGTCTGTCCTAAATTTCATATTCTGCCTTTTGTATCACAATAATATTATATAGAGAAGTGATTGATTTTCATGAAACTTCATACCATTTGATACCACCAAGATATGACCATGTGAAATTGTTCTTCACATCTAACCCTCTCAAATAAAGTGCCCATTTTGTCTACCTGTCCACATGTCTTTTCATAAAGGAAGTACATAACATGTGCATGAAATAATTTAATTGCTCTTAGATATTGTCAAAGTCTTGAGAGATTCTTGGTATTGCTGTCTGTCATGTCTGTCCTTGTGTCTCATTCTAAAGTGAGTGAGTGAGTGAGTTGGTGTTTTACGCCCGTGCAACGCTATATAGGTTATGAACATGAAAAGGATGATAAAATGAACATAAAATGATGATGATAAATGAAATATGGGGATGGGGTGGGACACAAAAGAACGGTAAATTTTGAAGAACCACAGGAAAAGGGGAGAGATGGGTAGGGGCGGAAAATTTAGCCTATGTGGTGCACTACTGGGCGGTCCACAAAGGGGTCTTTTACGTTCATGAAGCGTGACACTCTCCACACACGTTGGCCCACTATGGTCGGCGGTCAGGGTTTCCGTATTATAGACCTGACAACCCCCGCGGACGAGGGCTACCCTATTCAGCCACCTAGGGTACACACTTGGTCGCTCTGTGGGCTGAGCACTGACCCGACGTCAGAATCCCAAGACTCTTAGTCGCCTCTTACGACAAGCTAGGCTCTGCTGCGGGCCTATTCGCCACCCGGGCCCCGCACGGGACCTCATTCTAAAGAACCACTTCATTATTTTGATAAAATTATTTATAAAGATAACATCATGTGGAGATATCATTGATATACATGCATGAAATATAAACTTCATTGTTTTCAATATCTTTTCACAGGTGATAAATGGACTTGAGTGTCACAAAATACAGTCAAATACAATGCATGTGGAAATGCTTTAATTCTAGTTCAGAGTTTCTGTTCTTTCAACTGGCTGTTTAAGATAAAATTCAACAGTGCTGCAAACATCTTTTATCTAGATATTTGAGCAGTGCTTGCTGTAAATAACTACAATAAAAAATATAATTGCACACACACACATTTAAGTCAAGCGGTTAGTAAGTTTATTCTTTTAAGCTACACCTGAAAAGAAGCGATGTTGTAAAAATATCCCTAAATATTAAAATACAAATGCAAGGGTTATTTCATTTAGAAAGTTTCTGGGAAATAAATTAATTCCAAATGTAAGCAAGACTGTTGCTATGACAAATGATTTAAATTATGAGGTATTGAAACTCATAATAGGTGGTTCAGGTAGAAGAAATAAACTATTCAAACGGATGATGTGAAACTGACGCAGGTAAAATTCCATTTGATAATGGACCAGAATGAACAGAATTTCTTACCCTTACTTCATGTACTTTCTAACAACATACAAGTACAAAGAATGATAATTGAAAATAATTATATTGAATGAATCATTTCTCTGATGAACAAAAGCCTGTAGAAAAAAAGAGATTTATTGGTGAAGAAATGGCTTGCCTAAGGATGCATTCTTTTAACACCCCACCCCTTTTCCTCAACACCCCCCCCCCCCCAAGACCAATTTTGGTTATTGCAATTCCTTTTTTTGTTAAAATATCATCATATAAACAGATTTGTGTTAATCCTATAAGAATTCTTATGTCCATTTCTAAGAAAAGTGACATATATTGACTTTCAACTGTGTTTTATGGTAAAAAACTGACGTGGGGTAGGGGAAGGTAATTGGTCAAAAACATTTGTATAATAGAGCTTTATTTGCATACCAAATACACGGCTGGTAATCTACACACGCAGAACACGCGGTTCTGAAAAGAAAATCGTGCGGGGAATATCCGGTTCTGATTACGCAGACGATTTTCCTTCGCTTCGAGTGGTATGTATAGTTGAAAAAAGTAAAATTATGGTTGCTGTGGTTATTTTAACAAAAAACGGAGAATGTCATGCTCTGGGCAATACATTCAACTTTCGATTCATGCTAAGAGTTGACATGTAGTTTAAATACAGCCCTCACAATTTTGTTCGTCCCACGGAAAAGTTGCCTATTTTTTGTGCATAATTTCTTTTCAAATCCATACATTGAAAACTACGAGTCCCGTAAACGATTTGCATTGAATCTGTGTTGTAAGAATGAATGACGAGTCATTTACGATCGCCCTGGAATTATTTTATTGGCAGAAAATTGTTCAAAACGGTAAAAACAGAAGAGGTCATGATTGCGGGGATCGGTTCTGATTGTGTGGATTGGTTCTGATTGCGGAGAACTAGCTACGATTTAGGTCCGCTTACAATCCAAATAATAAACAATCCTATATATGCATGAGACTTTGCTTTTCCTCTCAAATTAGTTTCTTTTCTTAAGAACTAGTGCTATCGGGATCGTTCTTACAAAGGGTTCAAATGAAAGTCCTAAACACGAGGGTTTAAACAATAACCTTGGGATTGTGATTTCAGCATGGCAACCACTCTCTTTATTTTCGATCTCATAGATTTATTGTGGTTTAAAAATGATTGGAATTCATACTTTAGCATGCATCTGTTGATGTTTAAATGCGTATTAAGTGTTTTCAAAAATAAGTTTTTGATCTCAGTTTACATCCTTTTTGTTTGTAACACACACACACAAAATATACGTTCAACGGTGTCCGGGGATATAATAAACGGTTAAAAACAAAATGTATTGAATTATTTAAGGAAATGTTCCTCATAGATAAGTTCAATTGCTATCATAAATATGTTTGTAAACAGGGAAATCTATCTCTAATAAATGCACATTGGTGGACCTACAAAAAATGTGCATTTATTAGAGATAGATTTCCCTGTTTACAAAAATATTTATGATAGCAATTGAAAATATTCAGCAAATGGGAAAACTTTGTAAAAATAAGATCTTGTTACTGTGCATATGTACATTTGAAAAAAGAAATAGCGGGAAAAAATCACAGAAACCTAAGTATGTCTCACCTGTTGGCACCATCAGACACAATAATTCTTTTTAACTTACACTATACTTTTTTCAGTGTCCGAGATCAAAAGGTGTTTATAGAACTTAAACATTGCTAATATGTGCAATAAAGATAATCAAAGTCACTCAACCAGGAAATCAAGGTCAAGGTAAAAAGATGGGTATGCACTGTGCTAAGGTATAACTAGGGCATATTAATTCCAAGTTTCTTCAACCTAGGACCAATAGAACTTGAGATGCTCGGAAAACCTTACCATTGCTATTATATATGTATTGAAAATTGTCAAAGTCACTCAACCGGAAAATCGAGGTCAATGTCATAAGATGGGATGCTAATGTGCTAAGCTACTGGGGCATATGCATACCAAGTTTCTTCAACCTAAGGCCTATAGTTCTTGAGATCTGGAGGTGCTCATAAAACCTTATCCAAAAAGTTAACGCCGCCGCCACCGGTAAAGTAACACCTATGTCCCGCTCTGACGAGACAAAAATCACAAACTGTAGCTGCAACGTTAACAAAATGAGATCACTTCTCAAACTAAAAAAATGAGATCACTTCTCAAAATAAACAAGTGTGGCCACTAAAAGTATGTCTCGCCTGCCGGCACCATCACTAAAATCAACCACCTAAGCTTTCATTTCTTGATATTAACACAAATTGTGTCTGTATAACCAGTATCAGATGCCTAGCTATTACACTTTTCAAGCAATTCATTGTCCACACAAGTATTACAAAAAGTTTTCTGCCTGAAAAAAAGACCTAACTTCACAGAGTCACTGGACCCTAAAAATGGGGTCATGGTCACATGGCATAGAGACAGTTACGTTTACCATAACCTCAACTGTCTGTATACTAAATATCAGATGCCTAGCTTTTATACTTTTCCAGCAATTCATCGTCCACAAAAGTCTTACAAAAAAGTTTACAGCCTGAAAAAAAGACCTAAGTTCACAGAGTCACTGGAGCGTGAAAATGGGGTCAGGGTCACACGGCATGGTGACTGTTGCATAGACCATAACCTGAACTGTCTGTATACCAAATATCAGATACCTAGCTATTATACTTTTCCAGCAATTCATCGTCCACAAAAGTCTTACAAAAAAGTTTACAGCCTGAAAAAAGACCTAAGTTCACAGAGTCACTGGAGCCTGAAAATGGGGTCAGGGTCACACGGCATGGTGACAGTTGCGTAGACCATAACCTGAACTGTCTGTAAACCAAATATCAGATGCCTAGCTATTATACTTTTCCAGCAATTCATCGTCCACAAAAGTCTAACAAAAAAGTTGAAGGCCTGAAAAAAGACCTAAGTTCACAGAGTCACTGGAGCGTGAAAATGGGGTCAGGGTCACACGGCATGGTGACTGTTGCATAGACCATAACCTGAACTGTCTGTATACCAAATATCAGATACCTAGCTATTATACTTTTCCAGCAATTCATCGTCCACAAAAGTCTTACAAAAAAGTTTACAGCCTGAAAAAAGACCTAAGTTCACAGAGTCACTAGAGCGTGAAAATGGGGTCAGGGTCACACGGCATAGTGACAGTTGCGTAGACCATAACCTGAACTGTCTGTATACCAAATATCAGATGCCTACCTATTATACTTTTCCAGCAATTCATCGTCCACAAAAGTCTTACAAAAAAGTTTACAGCCTGAAAAAAGACCTAAATTCACAGAGTCACTGGAGCGTGAAAATGGGGTCAGGGTCACACGGCATGGTGACAGTTGCGTAGACCATAACCTGAACTGTCTGTATACCAAATATCAGATGCCTAGCTATTATACTTTTCCAGCAATTCATTGTCCACAAAAGTCTTACAAAAAAGTTTACGACGCCGCCGTCGCCGCCGCCGCCGTCGCCGTCGCCGGAAAGTAATACCTATGTCTCGCCTTCCGCGACTTTTCGTCGCAGGCGAGACAAAAATGAGATCACTTCTCAAACTTAACTACTTCAAACAGTTTTTTTTAATATCAACACATTCATGACATTTACTGTTTATCGTGTTTCCTTCGTTGATGTTTTCTATATGACGATCTGTAGGTAAATGATTGTCCACAAATCTCACAAACACAATGAATATTATCATGTTGTCCTTTTACATGAGCCTGCAACGCTCTTTTATTGGTAAAAACTGAAGAGCACTTATCACACTGAAAGCTTGGTAGACAGCGTGCTCCACATCTCTTGGCGTGTTCGTCAAGCGTATGTTTATACGTGAATTCTCTTTTGCATTCTGGGCATTTAAGTTTTTTGTCATGTTCTTTTCTGATGTGCCCCCTTAAAACACAGAATGAAGAAAATGCCGCCGAACAGCCATTTGTCATACACTACCGACACGCACAACGGACAGTATGGTTTTGCTCGCATATGCACAATGACATGCCTCTTTTTGCTCGATACTGTGGCAAATGATTTTTCACAATATCCACATGTAGCATCTTTTGTGCTTTCGTGTATGCGCTTCACATGGAAGTTTAACTTTGCCTTTTGCGAGTACGAACTCGGACACATTGAACATATTGGTAACGTGTTCGCTGCATCTGAAACAAATAAAAGCATGAACATTATTTTTTGCACCAGCTCTTAAGTGGTTTTCATTACAGTCTTTTGACATTAAACTGATGATATAAGTATTTTGTGAGGTAGTGTTAAAACATCATGAATATCTTAGTATAGCTTGGATTGATGGAATATCCAAAACAAAAAGAAATAGAGAAGGAATATGATCAGATACCCCACGTAGAGTAGATGTCCAACAGGTCACAAAATTGCTTATGGCGTATAGTTTGTCGCCCTTAACAACCCTATGAAATTAAAATCATTCTGATTTTCTCATTTATGGTTTCAGAGGAATGTTTGACGAAAATTTAATGTTTATTTTCATATCGGCCCACTTTCGAACAGGAAGTACAAGTTCAGCAGGTCTAAAGGTTGCTAAGCATAAACATGTACAGTTCGTCATGATGACCCTGACAACTATCTGTTTCTTTTGGGGGTTTATGTCCAGAAATGGGTCTTTCGTTGATAATCTAGGGATTGGTTTGAATCTTAATCATTGTTTGTTTAGTCTTTGGCCAATGCAAGACAGCGAGCAGTGATCTCTGGTCACGTTTTCGACTGTTGGCAGTCTTCAGCTGTGGATTTTTTTAAATTGCCGCTTGTTTTTATAGGTTATGTTGAAGACTGCTGGCTGTTTTCCATTGTGATTTTTTAAATTGCCATACAAAAGTCAAGGCTGCGCTCTTTTTTTGACGACAAATGTCGCTATGTCGCGGAGGGGGAAATAATGGGTATACAGAAAGTCGCTATCTTAGTAAGCGTAACTGAATTACAAACACCTACAATGTATTAAGTCTGGATAAGATACAACTAAATATACTGGATTGTCCTTTGGTAGACAAGGTTTAGAAATTTTTGAAAGGTAGGACAATGTTTAATGCGTGTAAAGGGTCTCTTCGTAGAGAAACATATTTATATAAGATTAAGCAAATAAGAAAGCTTAGATAGTCACACACCAGAGCAGATGACTCTAAGTCAGAATTACTTGTTTCTTAATCCCAGTACAAAAAAGGAAGAGTTTATTATTTGGATTGTAAGGGGACTTAAATCGTAGCTATTGCATTTACTAGTTCTACGCAATCAGAACCAATCCACACAATCAGAACCGATCCCCGCAATCATGACCTCTTCTGTTTTTACCGTTTTGAACAATTTTCTGCCAATAAAATAATTCCAGGGCGATTTTAAATGACTCGCCATTCATTCTTACAACACAGATTCAATACAAATCGTTTACGGGACTCGTAGTTTTAAATGTATGGATTTGAAAAGAAATTATGCACAAAAAAATGGGCAACTTTTCCGTGGGACGAACACAATTGTGAGGGCTGTATTTAAGCTACATGTCAACGCTTAGCATGAATCGAAAGTTGAATGTGTTGCCCAGAGCATGACATTCTCCGTTTTTTGTTAAAATAACCACAGTAACCATAATTTTACTTTTTTCAACTATACATACCACTCGAAGCGAAGGAAATTCATCTCTGTAATCAGAACCGGATATTCCCCGCACGATTTTCTTTTCAGAACCGCGTGTTCTGCGTGTGTAGATTACCAGCCGTGAAATATGCAAAAAAAAATACTCAAAGTTTGGGTTTTGGGGGTAGAACCTGATTTTAAAAAGTGACATTAAGTGAATATCCCCCTTTTTTCTATTGTAAAAAAATGGACATGGGGTAGGGGAAGGTTATTGGTTCAAAACTTTCTTATATGCACACGTACCCCAACTTTTTTTTGGTCAAAAACATTCGTATTATTAAGCTTTATTTGTATACCAAGAACGAAAAAAAGTTTAATACTCTAAGTATGCATTTTGGGGGGTAGAACCCGATATTTTAGCCTAATCTTGTGATAAATTAAAGGTCATTTTTTGACCGAAAAATGCCCCTAAAATAAATATTTTTACTCTAGTAATGATTTTTTCACCAAGATATTCCAAGATAAATACAATCAATAGAAAAATACATTCGTGCCAGATTTCTGTTCCGAAATATAAAAAATAAATGCATTTTTAATGACTTTTTAAGAAATTTTGGCTTTTTATCCATGTCAGTAAAACTACTATCTTCAGATGGCCATATCTTTCTTAAATGCACAGCACTATATGTTTTTTTCTTCATTTATTGTTTGTTTAGTGTCATAACAATCAGAAAATCATGGTTAGAAAAAAAGTTTAATACTTTTAAATTTTGAGCTCTGACCAGAGTACATCCTTAAACATTGTAAGTTCGGCAAATTTTTCAGCCAAAAATACCATCCTGCCTTTTTTTTAATTCAAAGCACTGTACTGCCGTTTTATTTCTGGATTTTTGCCGTCCTGCCTTTTTATTTCAAATTTCACCATAGCCCCCATAAAAATCCAATGGTCACGACCTAAGAACAGAAAACAAAAAAAAAATAAAAAAGTTTGTTGCCTTTCTGTATTAACTTTTTCCAACAGTTAAGGGAAAAAGCGAGTAGTGTCAAATTGTAAGACCCGGTTTCGAGACCCCATAAGACCAAAATTTCCTAAGATTTTATATTTAACGTGCTTAATTTGTGATAAAAATCAACTCCAGACACGCGTTTATACAAAAAATACCGGAGTAAATTTGTCCGAACCATACACTCTTTAAAAATTTATACCATCATAGGAATGTAATATATAAATACCTCGACGGAATTAACAGCACCTATCCGGTGTCGGGGGTGTGATTATTAATTAACGAAAATCTATATAGTTCAGGACTAAGAAACCAAACTGAAATTCTGACGAATAACGCATTAAATGTATATTTTGAAATTAATTATATTTTAAATATTTTTGTTTTCAGGTGGCACTGGAAGGATTCATGTCTCTTCAAGATGCTGCATTCGAAGATCATTCTTATCTTCCACCCTTTATACCTCCAGCAAACCCGGTCAATTATGTACAAAAAGTTGACAGCATTTCGTTAAGTTATCTCGTCCGTTTTAAGGCTACTCACCTCGGAACACCATACCATGTAACTGGAAATGGAAGCTGTCTGTTCAACGCAGTTTTAATTGCTTTATGTGGAACTGAGGAGTTGGCGACTGAGCCACGGTATCGAACCTGTATCCAGATGATGTTAAAGAAAGACCACTATTCGACACTACCCAAGGCCAAGGAATTGATACTTGTTTCACCGAACTGCGTTTCCGCCGTATTTGATTGTGTTTCTAAAAACGGTTGGTCATCATCTTGGACTGTACTAGCACTAGCAGACGTAATTGGAATACCGATAAAATCCGTCTACCCACCCATGAATGGAATGCAAGACTTTTTCTTCAGATCTTTGAACTTTACCACCATTCCGAGAAAGTGTATGTCTGAGGATAACCAAGTTGTCATAATGTGGACACGTGAAGGATACCACGATCCAAGTAAGATGTGGACCCCCAACCATTTTGTTCCTTTACTTCCAGAAAGAAATTCCACCTGCTCCTTCGTATGCCTCCATAACAAAGCAACACATTAAGTCATCTGAAAAAAAATTACATGTACCTCACAACCTTGTGCTGAGATGAAGGATAACCAGGTCATTATAGATGAGCAAGAGACTAGTGACCAAAGAACTTTAAGATCTCTCCAGGCTACTCCATAATTGGACCTCTCAGAAACGGTAGAATCTGAATTACTCGATCCACATTATATACCAAATACATATGCCCTTCCGAAGGAAACACCGCAAAATGCATCAGAATTCTTTGCTATTGTTTTGAATCAAGATATTGACATCATAAAGGCCATACCAAAGGGATATAAAGATAACGTATTCTGTGCCTTGGACAACAAAGAAAACATTTTGAACCGCGAAAGATCTAAGTTTAGTAGCTACCCAGACGATTGTGGCGCATGGGATACTCATAGTGGTCGCTCTCACAAAACTGACTTTGTTCTTTTACCAAATAACGTTTTGAAGTGGGTTATTTATATTTCGAACACACGTGAAGGTAAGCACTGCTGGTGGAGTTTTAATTCCCCGAGGTTAGCCCGCTCCGGCACCAACACTTTTGTGTTGGAGAACACATCAAATCTTTAAATTATCCGTTTAAATTTCAAAATTGTCTAACCCTAAGGTTCTTCCTACCCCAGACATAGGTTGATCATCTTAGTAATAATTTGGTTCCCCATTTTGGTAATTTTGGTTTTATTGTTTTATGCTTTTCATAATCATATAGTGTTTGGCATTTTCAATATTTTGGTAGAGCGCCTCTGATGAGTCTTGAATAGACGAAACGCGCGTCAGGCGTAGAAAAATTTATTGTCTGGAACTTTGTTGTTATTTTTATTTCAAAGATGGAAGTTATTGCACCGAGACAAACAAAGAAATAAGAAGATCTATACGCCAATGGCTCCACAACCAAAGACTGTTGTAACATTGAATAGATACTACTCTTCACTAAAACGAGACAAATCGTAAAAAAAAGAATCAGCTGGTTTTCCAACTTGCCAGAGACATTTTCTGAACGGTCCCATATTGCTGTCGTTGAGTATATAGGAAAGTGTCCAAGAACCGGGGCTCCACATGGCAATGCAAAACACTCGACTCAGGAATACGTCCGTACAGACCCTGAAGTTATGACAAAAATAAAAGAAGGAGTTTCAAATAAACAGTCTTGTTTATCAATCTACAAAGATATGGTCCTTGAAAATCCTGAGGATGCTCCCCGTCATAGTCATCAAATTCGAAACACGGCTTATAATATGAAAAAGAAAAAGTATGGATCAACTGGTAATGTAGCGGATGAAGTTATTAGCGTTATGGCAATGGTAAACGAGAACGACTTTGTAAAGGAAGTGTTTGACACAGAGGGTACAAGGAAACCACCGTCAGCAATTTGCTACACAACAGAACAGTTAAATGACATGGTTCAGTATGTTAGATCGGGTGGAATTCTTGGAATTGACAGAACGTTTAATTTGGGACCTGTTTTCGTCACCAACTTTGTATACAAAAACAGAAAAGGGATAAGGAAAGAGACCGGTGACCATCCGATTTTCATAGGACCGATGTTTTTTTTCCCATGTGAAAGCCAGAATGACCGAGTCCTTTGGCAGCATAGAGATAAGAATAGGAAGCGATGACGACGGAGGTTTAACGAAAGCTTTAGACAACGTTTTCCCAAATGCCCAACGACTGCTTTGGTTTAAACACATAAAGGATAACGTTTCAGACTATCTCAAGAACAATGTTGGTGTCAAAGATGTAGAGCGCACACATATTTTGCAGTCAATCTTTGGAGAAATTGGACTTGTTTATTCTAAGGACAAAGATGAGTTTGAAGGTAAATGTGCAAAAATTTGTTTGAAATATCCACATTTTAAGCGTTATTTTGAAACTAGATTGAGAGAAAGGCTATATCAATATGTGCTTCTTCCTAACGACCAATTACAACACGAACGTTTATGGACAAACAACAACTGTGAATCTGTTAATCACATGTTTAAAAGAGCAATAGATTGGAGGCCACAACATTTGCCCGAACTTATCAGAACGTTACAGTCTTTAGTTAATTTACAATATGTAGAACTTCGTCGCTCACTTTTCAATCAAGGAAATTATGAACTTTGCGGACAGTTTCGGAAGCATTTGGTTGCCCAACAATGTTGGAATTCAAAGTCCGATGAACAGCGCAAACAGCTATATGCAAAATTTATGAGAGATAGTGGGGATAAGATGAAAGAAAAGACAGACACTGTAACAGCTACGTTGTACAATTTTGAAATTCCTGTGCCACAGCGTCTAGCGAAAAAGCCTCACCAAAAAGAAAAGACCGCGAGTTTGCCGTTCTCAAAAACGTTTTCCTTGACGTGTAGACGCTTATTTATTGTGTAGTAGGAACATACTCTTTATATAAAGTATATATACATGTATTTTCCGATTTCAGCTTGCGTTTTCTTGCCCGAAAACATCTATTGAATGATTAAATTATGATTGTTTTTCATATTTATTGGAATTTTCAATGTAAAATTGTCAAACCCTAAGTTTTTACTATCTATATATATAGGTTCCAATTTGACATGTATGTATAACGAAAACGCGATCAAACCAATCCTTGCACCCCAATTCCACAAATCACCAGGTGTTTCGAACATTTATTTAGATCAATAAGATTGAACTTAAAGACCAAGGCTTTGTTCATCATCAGGAGCCCAGCCCATATTCTAATATATGTATTTAAATGTGACTATAATATATATCTTTTTCCTCTTTTTTCTTCCAAAGACCAATTTAATTAGGGCCCGACACCTTGTGATCGGATGGTGCTATATTTAATATTGACATGTTTTTTTTTTATTTTTTTTATATCTGATGTAATTATTTCAATAGTGCTGATGTTACCATATCTTTTAGGTTCGAATGTCTCCTGTATGCAAAAATGGGTCTTTTTGTAAAGATGAGTTGTGCATCTTCATCCTTCATTAGATCTTCCCAATATTTTAAAATAATGTCTTTGATATGACTCATATTTTTGGTAAATGCAGTTGAAAATACTAAGGGAGGCGACTCTAGTGAGTCTTTCGGCTTAATTTTTAATGCATCTATTCTAGTGCCTTTGCACACTTCTTGTATACTTTTTTGAATTTCAGTCCTTTTATATCCTCTGTTTACCAGTCTCTCTGTAAACATTTCATATTCTTTTTCTAAGGTAGTATTATTACTAGTGCATCTTTTAAAACGAAGAAGTTCGCCTTTAATTAAACCTTTAAATGTTGACGATGGGTGGCATGAAGACCTTTCTAAAAACTGATAATTTTCAGTTTCTTTGTGAAAGATAGCTAGGTCTAATATGCCTTCTTTTCCAAATCTATCACCCTTGAATATATTCAGGTCTAAAAACTGCATTTTGTCTAGTGACATTTCATATGTGAATTTAAGTAGGTTATGAAACCTATTAGCAAATTCAAAAAAATCCACAATCTCTTCTCTGGGACCATTGTAAATGAAAAAACCGTCATCCCTAAAACGTTAAAATTGTGTAATTTTGTGTCCGTTTGGAAAAGACCCGATGAGGTCATTTAGGACTTCATACACTCTCAGGTCGGTAACATGTTATATAATGTAAAGTACTGTATGCCATAGTTGTGTATATCTTGAGTTGCATGAATAACCTAGATAAACGACAACAGATCGATATCTTTCATACATCAGAAGTACCTTGCATTTGCAATTGAATATCAAAAAATATATTTTGACATAAATTATAGATCATTGATCTGGTATTCCCGCTGGTGTTTTCCTGACAAATTTATAAAAATATGTCAGTCCGCTTTATAAAAAAAGCATGGCTAATAGACGTCTTCATAGACAAAAGCGCAATTAAAAGGCCACCCAGAAAAAGGTCTATTATCAAATAACAAATGAAAATTTAAAGCGCCAACTAAAGGCTTTATACATAAAGCTGAGAAACTTGGAAAACAATATTGACAAATAAATCAATATTCAATAATGAAATATTACCGCTTAGTAAGGGATACCAGACAATATATCAGGCTCTTGTGAGCTAGCAAGGAAATTAAGATGTATATATCAATTCACCAACGGTGATAGAGACATAATCATTTATTCTGGGAAAATCAGGTTATTAACCCCCGTTCGCAAACAATGCAACAGAAACTTAGATATTAAATCGATAATTTGCATATTGAACAGTACTTGACAAAAAATAAGCAAGTCAGAAAGGAAATGCAATTAGATAAATGAAAAGCAACACAGATAATGATCATTAAAAAAGCTGATCAAACAACACAACTGTCATTTTTGATAGAACGGGATTTAATATATCAGAAAAAAAAAAAAAAAAACATAAACGATATTTTTTGATTTTGCTAATAATGCCATAGTTGTACTAGTCTTGAGATGCATTATTAAACTCAAAAAACTACACAAGATCGATATAAAGATAGGAATTGATATAAATAAACATATTTTGACATAATAGTAGATCATTGACCTGGTATTCCCGCCAGTTTACCTCATTGTGTAAGCTGATAAGTCTAAAATAATTGAGGGCGTGTTTGGTTTTCCCCCAAAAAACTTATGAAAATGTTATCTGCCAGTCTGCTTTAAAAAAGCATGGCTAATACACGTCTTTATAGACAAAAGCGCAATGAAAAGGCCATCCAGAAAAAGGTCTATTATCAAATAACAAATGAAAATTAAAAGCGCTATAAAAATGATGAACATATAGTTGAGAAATTAAAAAAATACTTATAAATAAATCAATATCCAATCGCTTAGCAAGGGATACCAGACAATTGAAATCACAATTAATATCAGACTCCAATGAGCTGGCAAAGAAATTAAGATGTAAATACCAATTCACGAACGATGATGGTGACATAATAATACGTTCTGGGGAAATCTGGTTAAAAACCCCCTTTCGCAAACAATGCAACAGAAACTTAGATATTAAATCTATAATTTGCGTATTTAACAGTACTTGACAAAAATAAGCAAGTCAGAAATCGAAATGCAATTTGACAATTGAAAAGCAACACAATAATGATCATTATAGATTAGCTGACAAAACAACATCACTGTCATTTTTGACAGAAAGGAATATATCAAAGAAAGGAAGAGATAAAGAGTTTGAAACATTGAATTCGGATGAAACTTACGCCATAATAAACGAAATAACGAAAGAAATGCACGCAAGTTTTTTCTTGACAAGATAACACATGCAATCAGACAAAGATTATATCTTCTTTCCAAATTACATAAAGTTACACCATATTTCATCAATGAGAGAAAAAGATGGATGCTGAAAATAAAATTAATCATCCTTAAAACAAATAAAAATAATAGATCGCTAAGGTGTCGGACCCTTAAAAAAATGTCAGTGCAACATAATCTGTTAAAGATGAGATAATATACGACATACACGAATACTATCTTAACATGAAATCAATATATTATGGCTTGGTCCCTGATGATGAACATGGCCAAGGTCAATTAGTACTAGCTAATTGGTTTAAATAGATGTTCGAAACACCTGGTGATCTAATAAGTTGGGGTGCAGAAATTGGATATAGCCTCCTATTACTTATAAAAATATGGACCCTTAATAAAATGTCAGTGCAACATAATTGTTAAAGATGAGATAATATACGACATACATGAATACTATATTAACATGAAATCAGTATTTTATGGCTTGGTCCCTGATGATGAACATGGCCAAGGTCAATTAGTATTAGCTAATTGGTTTAAATAGATGTTCGAAACACCTGGTGATCTAATAAGTTGGGGTGCAGAAATTGGATATAGCCTCCTATTACTTATAACAAAACATCTATTGAATGATTAAATTATGATTGTTTTTCATATTTATTGGAATTTTCAATGTAAAATTGTCAAACCCTAAGTTTTTACTATCTATATATATAGGTTCCAATTTGACATGTAAGGTTTGTTATGTTCTTCATTTGACATTTTCAACTTTTTGACTTTTTGTACAAGTATACGTTTTAATAATTCATTTCTTTTATTTCTTTATTTATTTAAGTTATTTGAACTTAGTAATTGTATCGTTTTATATAACTGTTTTCATCAAGGAGACATAACGCGCAAGGCCGACACGTCTTCTAAATTTTGGTTAAATGATAAACTTATTCAAATCATATTAATCGCTTATATTTCCTTTCTTTTTATACCTATGACTTCATACTTTTTGATTAAAAAAGATTAATTAACCGTTCATTTTCCTATTATAATTATGTCGACAAGGCCTTGAGAGTCTAGGTTATGGTACATTCTAAATTAAACACAGTTTATATAACTTTAATATATCTGTATTGTTCAGCGGTCTCTATTTTTATCCATCGAATCCCTCCTATTTAGTTAGTTTCGTTAATAAATTATAGAATAATTTATCTTCTATCCTTTGTATTTACAAGCATAGCATGAGTCCACTTATCTTATCATTGTTATCTTATAACGCCTCCCTGAACACACAATCAATATAATTAATAAAAATCGTTTTTTTACTCACTAAAAAAACAAAAAGTTTATAAAAATATATATATTTATAATCTCTAAAAACCTACTAAAACCGACTTTTATAATATGCGAAACCCTTTTCTAAAAAAGTAAAGGATTCTTGTCATTGGTGCTGATTTTGTATCCTTGGTGCGCCAAGACCTCCTTGGCGGTGTTTAGACGGACCCCTGAATAAGGTAATCATGATAAAGTTTGAATATTTTAACCCTTACTATGCCAAGGAGCCTATATATAGGCTTTTTGTACTCCGTTTTAAATGCCAAGAGCCTATATATAGGGTTGACAACCGATGCCGACGTCGTATAAACATCAATAGTTCTATAACAATTGTTTGACGTCATAGTATGCAGTCGGACACCGCCCATGGGGCCCTAAAAAGGGCAATACAAATATAGTTTGAAAGGCAGGATTCATCTTTATGAAAAATTTCGAAGTCTAAAAAAGGTTTTATATGGATAGGTCGGGAAGACATCTACGAGACAGCAGTAATTAAATGCTTATTTCAAGATTCAACAAATTAACTACGTGATCAAGAGATCTTTGCGTAGCGGGATAGGGGAAAGATCGTTTATTTCAATAGGATTTAGGAAACTTCTGCTAATACAAAGGCATACAGAAAACTCACTTTGAAATTGGGAAATTGGAAACCCCATTTACATGTATATTTAACATATCACACTTTCAATGAATTGGTTATTTGAATAATGTGTATGCAGCATGTAATGATTTACCATTCAGGTCCCACCGCAACGCAGAAAGTGGGCAAAGACATGCTGGTGTTTGTCTGTGCATCTGTCACATCTGTCACATTTTTATCGTATTCAAACGCACATTGTTTTACACCTAAAGAGAATATATACATGTTATATGATATTTTCAATTTTGATGTATTCTATATTTATCATTCCAGAACACAGGAGAAATTATGAAAACCAACAACTCGTGTCATTGCAGATACAATGAAAGGAAGGTCACTGAAAATAAATTCTGGGGACAAAACATGAATCTAGTAAACGAGGTAGAAAAATAGGACAAAATTACCATCCGAAATCTTCGCAATTTCATCCAATCATTTTTACAACTACAATGCAAAATTTTTAATTGCATAATTTTCTCCTGTTCCAGATTGAAGACCAAACCAATCTGTCGAGGGTACGCTTGACGCAGCCAGTTTTTCTGGAGTAATTTTTTTTTAAACATAACAAGAACAGCTGTCTCCCATGAAAGACGCTAAAAAATATTAAAGCTTTTCATTAATAGTTGCTGACAAATCTGCTTTAATTTTCAACTCGCTTTTTCAATTTTAATTCCACAGGCAAATTGAATTAAAACAAGTAACATTGTGAGCGAGCTCACAAAAGGATACCCCCACCCGCACTTCATATTGGACTTTGCGAATAAAGACTCATATCCAATTATCTCCCCTAAATGATATCCGTTAGTTAGTTAGTTAGTTAGTCATTGCTTTACTCCCAAGCAGCACGATTTCGGCTATTTCCGGGAGATGAACATGAAAGTGGTGATACAATGAACATGAAATGATGATGAAGTGGAGAAAATGGGGACACAAGGCCAATCGGGTAAGGAGAGTTTTGACTGCCACTGTAAAAAGAAGTGATAGGTAGGGACGGGAAATTTCGCCTCCTGCATGGGGATCCTACGGGTCCTACTTTTACCGAGACCTGCAGCAGGGTTCTTTAACGTGCGAGGAACGTGACATTTTTCCCAACACGGTGCACCACTATGGTTTGCGGTCAGGTTTTCCGCATTATCGCCTGACGACCCCGCATCTCTCGATGTCAGGGCTGCCCCATTCAACCATCTGGGGCACACATCCCAGTCGCTTTGTGGGCAAAGCTGCCTGATCCAATAAATGATATCCGAGAACAATGAAAATTCTTAATCTACATATGATGTACTTCTGAGTTTTCCTCCATGTAAGGTTTATTAAAATCCTTACAGCAGTTTAGGAGAAGTTGCGCTTACGAGTTATGTGGACAGACGGACATACAGACAGACTATGTGATTTCTATATATCCCCCAGGCCCGGGTATAAAAATTATCATGAAATATTTTTTTTTTTAGCAACAACTATGAAATTATGGTGAATGATATTATGAATAAAACAAGGTCAAAAGAGTTGATGGAAACTGCGTTTCCAGAAATGGCTTGCAAGCCAAACATCAAAGTGGCATTAACGCACAGGGATGGAGTAATCTGTCAACTAGAAATAAAGGTATGTCAACAAATCTGAATGATGAATTATGGTAATAATTTATTCAGCTTAAAATTTTGTTCCACATTGTAGACTTTTTAATTTTCATGCACATGTTGGCAAAAAAGATGTACATGATACTTTTGACAGTTAGTTAGTTAGTTAGTTATTGCTTTACTCCCAAGCAGCACGATTTCGGCTATATCCGGGAGATGAACATGAAAATGGTGATACAATGAACATGAAATGATGATGAAGTGGAAGAAATAGGGACACAAAGGCCAATGGGGTAGGAGAGTTTCGACTGGCACTGGAAAAAGGAGTGATGGGTAGGGACGGAAAATTTTGCCTCCTGCATGGGGATGCTACGGGTCCTACTCTTACCGAGACCTGCAGCAGGGTTTGTTAACGTGCGAGGAACGTGACATTTTTCCCAACACGGTGCACCACTATGGTTTGCGGTCAGGTTTTCCGCATTATCGCCTGACGACCCCGCATCTCTCGATGTCAGGGCTGCCCCTTTCAACCACCTGGGGCACACATCCCAGTCGCTTTGTGGGCAAAGCGGCCTGACCCCGATGTCAGGTTTGACAGTGACTATTGACTTAAGCTCTTAAATAGATACATGCTTAAGACACAGTTTTAAAATATTTTGATTTGAATTTGGTAGCACAACCTTTTATTATTGGTATAAATTTAGACTCAAGAAAAAATATTCAACATGCCAACATTTTTTTATGTACGCCGGGTTTCAGGTAAACATATAGTCCGAGGTTGCTCTGACGTCCTCGGCATTTTTCCAGCAAGCTGGTGCCGTTTATTAATTTAGTCTTGTTTTACATCTACCATTTTACAAATGACTGATGTAAGAGTTATTTTAACATTTACAAAGCATTTGTTAAAATCCCGTGTTTTTGATATGGAAGGAGCTCTGACGTCCCACGGCACCAGCATGCTGGAAAAATGCCGAGGACGTCAGAGCAATCTCGGACTAGTAAACATAATCAAACAATACTAAATAGTTTGACTTGTGCTTCTATTGGTATGTTGATAAGCACTTACTAGGAATTAATTAATGATGCAAATCGCCAATTAACATCGGTGTGAGTATTGACAAGCTACTTGGTGGATGTAACACCTGTTGTCAATTAAAGGTGTTTTGCCAAGTGCTACACCCGGTATCGCACTCCCCGTTTGATCACTGAACCTTGAATGACTACATGTAAGAAACACCTGTACATTTATGTACCTGCAGCTTCTATCAACATTGAGCAATGTAATAAACAAACCAAATGTAGCTAGAATCATAGACCTGTATATTAGAAATACAGGTATTTGCTAGAATATGAAATTCGGGATGTTGATCAATAAAGTATATTAATTGAGTAATTGATGCAAAGAAGTATAAGAGGGACATGAAGCTCTAAGTCGGTTTTAATACTAAGTCTTGCTCAGAAAGGGTCCTGGCCTGGTTTGTCTGAATACCGCAAAGTCTGCTTACAGCTGCTGGAAAGTGAACGTTCTCGACGTGTCAAACTATTCTCTTGTTTAAATGCACAGAGCAAAGCACAGGGACTTGCTCCCCTTTATCAATATTTTGTTGACTCTTACAAAATATTGATAGAGGGGAGCAAGTCTTTTCGTACCGCACATTGACTCTAAAAAATATTGATAGAGGGGAGCAAGTCCCTGTGAGCAAAGTCTGTGTTTTGCCGCGACCTTCTTCAGATGTGAAACCAAAAATTACGGGAAAGTGAAAAAGAAAAAAAAATATCACATTTCTATCGGTTATTGCAACCAAATGCATAATAACAAGGCATGTTTTAAAAACGTTCATTCACTGTACAAGTAGCATATCATGCATATAGCTATCTAACAGTTATCACACTTGTTATGATGTTTCATAATTACTGAAATGACTGACAAGATAAAAATGTTTGTACAATTTTGGACAACTATTTTTTATTAAAGTTAAAAACATAACTACAGAACTTGAAGATCTTGAATTGGTTCAGCCATTTCTAAAGAATTTTATGGTTAAACTTGCTTTAATGGCACCAAACCTCCCTCTTTTATTGCTATCAAATAACACATTTAAAACAAAAAACATTTGCCAACAATTTAAATTATAATTGCCTTGTACCTGCAACAATTTTGGGTGTTCATAGGATTTTAATTAATTTATTTGTTTTAATAACAGATTCAACTGGTCGAAGGTCATCCTTAGATGCGGTTAAATTACAAGCTATGAAGAACGGCAAAAAATATCCCAGCCGCCTAATTTGGGAGTTTGTGTCGTACTTTTTTACAGAAGATTTTTAATAACCATTCCGCAACAGGGACAAAATCGAACAAGAAAGGACTCCCAGTGGAAATAATGGATCCCATAAGTAGTAAGTAATCCTGTTATTCTTTCGAGTCGGCATTTTATCAACCACATGAAATTGCAACTTGTGACAGGGTGCACAACAGAGAAAGAACATATCCTGATTTTTATAGCAATGTAGTTTATAAAGCACAAAAATTCAAAAACAACCTTATGGAAATTAAAAACTGGTTTAAAAACCTTTTGAAAAAAGGATACGAATTCAATGTGTTAGTAAAATCTTTGCATTTGGTATGTTTTGGCAGAAATATTGATAGCTTGATAGTAACTTTAAAACGTTAAATTTTCACTTTGTATTCACTGTATTATTTATAAGCACCACAGCGAAAGTATGTCGGTTCTGTTCGGTGGTCCCGTGCGGGGCCCGGGTGGCGAATAGGCCCGCAGCAGAGCCTAGCTTGTCGTAAGAGGCGACTAAGGGTCTTGGGATTCTGATGTCGGGTCAGTGCTCAGCCCACAGAGCGACCAAGTGTGTACCCTAGGTGGCTGAATAGGGTAGCCCTCGTCCGCGGGGGTTGTCAGGTCTATAATACGGAAACCCTGACCGCCGACCATAGTGGTCCAACGTGTGTGGAGAGTGCCACGCTTCATGCACGTAAAAGACCCCTTTGTGGACCGCCAAGTAGTGCACCACATAGGCTAAATTTTCCGCCCCTACCCACCTCTCCCCTTTTTCCTGTGGTTCTTCAAAATTTGCCGGTCCTTTGTGTCCCACCCCATCCCCATATTTCATTTATCATCATCATCTCATGTTCATTTTATCATCCTTTTCATGTTCATCGCATTTAAATAACCTATATAGCGTTGGACGGGCGTAAAACACCAACTCACTCACTCTGTGCGGTGATACAACTCTAAATCATTCATTGTTTTGACGTGGGGTGTCGGATTTAGAACTGATGTATTTGATTCTTTTACATCATTCGATAAATGTTTCTTAGCTAGTTGTCAAAAACTTTGAGTGTTCTCAAGAGAGTTCCTCCTTGTCTTGTTGTTTTCGTACAGTATTTTGTCTAAGGTTCTCTCTTGTTGAATTGAACTTTTGTCGATTGAGTTTTACAGTGTGTTTTTTATGTATGCTTTGAGCAAGCTTATCAAAAGGGGGAAGTTTGGATCCGAAAAACTAGTTTAACCCCACCACATTTTATATGTGCCTGTCCTAAGCCAGGAAACTTTGCCAAAGCCTTTGTTTGTCCTTGTCATTCTGTGGCAAAGACATCCTGCAGACAGGTACATCAGTTGGTCAGTCATTAGCCTGGTATGGAACACAACTGTTTTAAGTCAAGAATTGGGTCTTCGTTGATGATTTAGGGATTGGTTTTGAAACTTTTGTGTTGTATTATAAGTCTTGGGCCAATGCAAGACGGTAAGCAGTGACCTATGGTCATGTTGAAGACTGCTTGCTGTTTTCCGTTGTGATTTTTTAAATTGCTGTTTGTTTATGTTTGTTGTGTCGCGTACACTTATTCCACATCTCAATATCGTCTATATTACTAAAAATAAGACTTTTTGTACTATAATTGTTTTTATTAGATAGCACAACACATGGAAAAAGGGCAATCATTCTGGAAAATCTTGAAAAAAATAATAAAACAAAACATGATGAATGAAATTTTTTTTTTACCGACCTGAATGCCCTTAATTTGTTTTTGTTGTTCATGCAAAATACTTATATTTTATTTGACCTACATGGCTTTTTGCAAACAATATTTGGAAAAGAGAGCTTCTAATGACATTTCATGAACAATACTTTTAAATATATGCTGGTAAATTTGTGTCTTAATATATATAGACACTAAGGGAAAGCGGCTATTCGTAACTTAAGTTACGGCGGAAGGTGTTACCGCCGCTTTCCCCAGTGATAGAACAAGAAGGTAACTTACATCTCGTTTTACTGGAAATGATCAAATGCAGATACATGTGACTTCAACGCTATTATATGCACTGGCGTAAGACACAAAGTCTTAATGCACTACTGCACTGACGTTATGCATATGATGTAAACATAGGTATTGTACTAAAATATGTAATAATTAGATATCATACTGTAAACACAATTCAGAATTTGTTCTGATAACATAAAATACTTAACAGAAAAAGTATATATTAATACACCACACTTTTACAATATTTTAAACAAAATGTTTATTAAATTGAATCTTTCTCCACCTATTTTGTGTCTGTAACCTAATCCACATTACTGACAACTTCAATCACCTTTTCCTAAAGAAAATAATTCGGAACAAGAGTGAGCTAAGAAAAAGATAAATGGGAAACTTGAAATTATATATATATATATATCAAGATAACTTGATATGATATTGCATGCATAATTTTTTATTTGTAGAAATTGTTTATCAATCTGTGGGTGAAAACAAACCACATTTTACTTGTTGGCTTTTAAAATATAGAATATAAAAATGTTATCTTCATCTGGGTATTTGTCACGAAGTTTTAGATAGCAGTTGTGGTCCTCAATATATTATTTTGTCTGACAGCATAAATGTGCAAGTGTGTTTTGCAACAAGCAGGGAATACTTAATTTCACCCTTCTGTAGTTCACTCATTCTTATTTTGATATGATTGTAGTTGGTTGTTTTGTGAGTGTGTTTTGTAATATGCTTGTTTCTTTGTTTAATTATAACTGGTTTAGCTTTTAGCATTTTTGAATTTCTGACCTTGCAATATGTTCAAAAGTTATTTTTTAGCTTCTCTCTAAGAGTGTAATATAATTTTACATCTTGCCACAATTTACATAATATCTGGTAAATTATCTTCTCCATCCACTCATTTCCTCTTCAGGCTCTTTCTCTGGCATAATAAAAGGACCCTCCTTTAAATTGCTGATGATTCCATCTAGAGCAATTGATATTTTGTGAATGTCAACAGTATCAATTGATGTTTTGATATAAAGTCATGGCTATTGCATGTACAAGAGTTATGGACAATATTCTTTAATATTTGAGTTTTAAACCTATATATTTTTTAAACTCCCATTTTTTTACATTTGTTTTGTTCATGGCATGATGTATAAAAATATACATTGAAAAAGACGTTTGAGTTCTTTGAAACAAACAAAGTTCTTGATTAGCAATTTTTTTTTTTACTATTTTGTTTTGTTTTGTTTTTTTTTGCGCCAAGACATGTAATGAATCAGCATACAAAAGTTTTATAAGTTCTGACTTAAGTTTTTATTAGAAATCTTTTAAAACAAAGTTAACCTAGGTATGATGGATGTTGCAAACAAGTAAACAGAACTTAAAAATGTAATGGTAATTCAATGCATTTCTTTTCAAAATCCTTGTAATGGCAATGGTAATTCAATACATTACATTGCAATGTTGTTCACCCCATGCCTGTTTCGGACTTCAGTTATTTGTACCTGAGAAAATAATCAAAAACAACTATAACCTAAGGGGTATTCTATGAAATGAAGCAGAGGTCCCAACGGGGCATCCGAATGTCATAAGTCCGAAAGGGCAGAGATAAAACAATCTGAATATCAATATCCTTCATTATATTGGTACACTATCTCGCTGAAGCTCTGAAGTTGGTTAGTGTCTGGTAGACTGGGTTAGTTAGTTAGTTAGTTATTGCTTTACTCCCAAGAAGCGCGGCCATGCGGGGCCCGGGAGGAGAATAGGCCCGCAGCAGCGCTAAGCTTGTCGGTAAAAGTCCACTAAAGAGCGCTCAGAAATCTCACATCGGGGTCAGGCCGCTTTGCCCGCAAAGCGACTGGGATGTGTGCCCCAGGTGGTTGAATGGGGCAGCCGTGACATAGAGAGATGCGGGGTCGTCAGGCGATAATGCGGAAAACCTGACCGCAAACCATAGTGGTGCACCGTGTTGGGAAAAATGTCACGTTCCTCGCACGTTAAAGAACCCTGCTGCAGGTCTCGGTAAGAGTAGGACCCGTAGGATCCCCATGCAGGAGGCAAAATATCCCGTCCCTACTCATCACTCCTTTTTCCAGTGGCAGTCAAAACTCTCCTTCCCGATTGGCCTTGTGTCCCCATTTCCTCCACTTCATCATAATTTCATGTTCATTGTATCATCACTTTCATGTTCATCTCCCGGATAAAGCCGAAATCGCGCTGCTTGGGAGTAAAGCAATAACTAACTAACTAACCCAAGCAGCGCGATTTCGGCTATTTTGGGAAACAAAGGACCGGTAAATTTTGAAGAACCACGGGAAATTTAGCCTATGTGGTGCACTACTGTGCGGTCCACAAAGTGGTCTTTTACGTGCATGAAGCGTGGCACTCTCCACACACGTTGGCCCACTATGGTCGGCGGTCAGGGTTTTCGTATTATAGACCTGACAACCCCCGCGGACGAGGGCTACCCTATTCAGCCACCTAGGGTACACACTTGGTAGCTCTGTGGGCTGAGCACTGACCCGACGTCAGAATCCCAAGACCCTTAGTCGCCTCTTACGACACGCTAGGCTCTGCTGCGGGCCTATTCGCCACCCGGGCCCCGCACGGGACTACAACCACTTGAAATTTACATTGTATTCTGCAATGGTTTTGTATATATTACTAAGAATTGTTTTGTAAATATTATTCAGAAATATCATATTTCACCTGCATGCACTTTTCTTGAACTCCATATCCAATTGTAGTGGTCATCACGTGACCTGATAGATAAAATCGATAATTATGAAGGACTTTATTTGGTCAGTGTTAAATGCATAGGATTTGCCCCCCCCCCCCCCCAAAAAAAAATATCGAATTCAAATAATATTTATTTTTTTACTAGTCGGACGTTTATTAAGATAAAGAAACAAAGAGGAATCCATCTATCTTAATTTCGATAGTTAAGCTGTTGGTTTATGCCCTTCCAAATTAGATTTAAGATTCTTAACTATAGCTTATCTTTAACATCATTATTTTTTTTCTTTCCCGTAAACAGTTTTGAACGTCAACAGCCTTTTGCCCAACCCTTCAGCTAAAGGTATTCAAATTCTTATAAAACCAAATCACATATTTATAATTAAAATACAAATTTTAGGCCTGTTGAGATGAATAAGTTCAAAAAGTAAATCCGTGCACATATCAGTACAATTTAGATCAGAATGTTTATATGTTGCGGATTTTGTCATTAATAGGTTTTACGAGTTTCTCACATTCTTCTTTCTTTTGTTCTATACTTTTCTCAGTGAAGTATATGCTGAACAAAGCGCCTGAACTAAAATACAGTAATTTATGTTAACATTTTTTATCAACTAAAAATTCAACAAAGTTGATCCTTAGTTATGGAGTTACATGTTAATTACAATCTCTACCATCGTGTTTGACTTGTTTTAATGTCATAGATTTACCTCTTATATCTTTTACCCGATGTCAGAACATACAAATACTTTAATAGCACAAACTAATGATTAGGTACATGGTTAAGACTTGGTGAGTTTATTATGAAAAGCAGAGGATGCTGACCCTACTGGTTCACATGGTCATTACTCCCAGCTTTTAGTGCAGTCAGAGTTGCAATGTAACTTGATTTTTATGTTCATGTAATGTTTAAGTTTATAGTGTGTTTCAGTTCTTCATGTCCGATGTTTGTTTTTGTCCATTTTCCTGATGTCATACATGTCTTTTGGATTTTCAGTTCTGGATGACAGAAAAAAACTTCGGTTACCTTTGTCTTATTTATTTTTTCTTGAGTTATAGCCATTTGAACTAAGAAAATGTATCGGGTGAGTGAGTGAGTTGGTGTTTTACGCCCGTGCAACGCTATATAGGTTATTTACAGGCGATGAACATGAAAAGGATGATAAAATGAACATGAAATGATGATGATAAATGAAATATGGGGTGGGGTGGGAAACAAAGGACCAGTAAATTTTGAAGAACCACAGGAAAATGGGAGAAGTGGGTAGGGGCGGAAAATTTAGCCTATGTGGTACACTACTTGGCGGTCCACAAAGGGGTCTTTTACGTGCATGAAGCGTGGCATTCTCCACACACGTTGGCCCACAATGGTCGGCGGTCAGGGTTTCCGTATTATAGACCTGACAACCCCCGCGGACGAGGGCTACCCTATTCAGCCACCTAGGGTACACACTTGGTCGCTCTGTGGGCTGAGCACTGACCCGACGTCAGAATCCCAAGACCCTTAGTCGCCTCTTACGACAAGCTAGGCTCTGCTGCGGACCTATTCGCCACCCGGGCCCCGCACGGGACGAAAATGTATCGGTCTTTCATGTTCTCTGTTAAAACAAATCCTCTGAAGCAGCTGCATTAATTTTAATGTATGATGCTGAATGTTTGAAATTGCTGAATATAACAATTTTAATACAAAGTTGTGTTTATGAGGTCAGATAAAAATAATAATAATAATAATAATAAGACAAATTTATATAGCGCCCTATATAATACTTAAACCACTCTAAGGCGCTTTACATCAAGACAAAATAAAATGACTTGCACAAAACATATTTTAAAAAGTAAATGATCATTTGATAGAGTTACTAACCAATTTATGATTACAAATATCAAACGTCGATTATATAATAGTCCTTAAAATATACACACAAAACATAAGATAAGACCGAAGTTTACATTTTAAAATAAGTGTTTATTATCTATAAAAATTTAAAAAATAGGGTTAGGGGTAAGCATGTTAAGATACACTAAGGGTTAGGGTTAGTACAAAATCATACAATTAGGGTTAGGGTCGATGAAAAAAACAAAATAAGGTGTAGGGGTTAGTACAAAGATATACAGTTCAGGTAAAGGATTAGTACAAAAACGTACAATAAGGGTTAGGGTTAGTGTAATACATATAATTAGGATTAGGTTTAAGTATAAAACACACAATTAGGGTTGGGGGTTAGCATGTTACGACACACTAAGGGTTAGTGTTAGTACAAAATCATACAATTAGGGTTAGGGTCGATGAAAAAACAAAATAAGGGGTAGGGGTTAGTACAAAGAGATACAGTTCAGGTAAAGGATTAGTACAAAAACGTACAATTAGGGTTAGGGTTAGTGTAAAACATATAATTAGGGTTAGGTTTAGTAAAAAATACACAATTAGGGTTAGGGGTTGGCATGTCAAGATACACTTAGGGTTAGGGTTAGTACAAAATCATACAATTAGGGTTAGGGTCGATGAAAAAAACAAAATAAGGGGTAGGGGTTAGTACAAAGAGATATAGTTCAGGTAATGGATTAGTACAAAAACGTACAATTAGGGTTAGGGTTAGTGTAATACATATAATTAGGGTTAGGTTTAAGTATAAAACACACAATTAGGGTTGGGGGTTAGCATGTTACGATACACTTAGGGTTAGTGTTAGTACAAAATCATACAATTCGGGTTAGGGTCGATGAAAAAACAAAATAAGGGGTAGGGGTTAGTACAAAGAGATACAGTTCAGGTAAAGGGTTAGTACAAAAACGTACAATTAGGGTTAGGCTTAGTGTGAAACATATACTTAGGGTTCCCTAACCCTAACACACACAATTAGGGTTAGGGGTAGGCATGTTAAGATACACTTAGGGTTAGTGTTAGTACAAAATCATACAATTAGGGTTAGGGTCGATGAAAAAAACAAAATAAGGGGTAGGGGTTAGTACAAAGAGATATAGTTCAGGTAATGGATTAGTACAAAAACGTACAATTAGGGTTAGGGTTAGTGTAATACATATAATTAGGGTTAGGTTTAAGTATAAAACACACAATTAGGGTTGGGGGTTAGCATGTTACGATACACTTAGGGTTAGTGTTAGTACAAAATCATACAATTCGGGTTAAGGTCGATGAAAAAACAAAATAAGGGGTAGGGGTTAGTACAAAGAGATACAGTTCAGGTAAAGGGTTAGTACAAAAACGTACAATTAGGGTTAGGCTTAGTGTGAAACATATACTTAGGGTTCCCTAACCCTAACATACACAATTAGGGTTAGGGGTAAGCATGTTAAGATACACTTAGGGTTAGGGTTAGTACAAAATCATACAATTAGGGTTAAGGTCGATGAAAAAAACAAAATAAGGGGTAGGGGTTAGTACAAAGAGATACAGTTCAGGTAAAGGATTAGTACAAAAACGTACAATAAGGGTTAGGGTTAGTGTAATACATATAATTAGGGTTAGGTTTAAGTATAAAACACACAATTAGGGTTGGGGGTTAGCATGTTACGATACACTTAGGGTAAGTGTTAGTACAAAATCATACAATTAGGGTTAGGGTCGATGAAAAAACAAAATAAGGGGTAGGGGTTAGTACAAAGAGATATAGTTCAGGTAATGGATTAGTACAAAAACGAACAATTAGGGTTAGGGTTAGTGTAAAACATACAATTAGGGTTAGGGTAAGTATAAAAAACACAGTTAGGGTTAGGGGTTAGCATTTTAAGAAACACTTAGGGTTAGTGTTAGTACAAAATCATACAATAAGGGTTAGGGTCGATGAAAAAACAAAATAAGCGGTAGGGGTTAGTAATAAGAGATACAGTTCAGGTAAAGGATTAGTACCAAAACGTACAATTAGGGTTAGGGTTAGTGTTAAACATATAATTAGGACGCCCTATAGTAATCAGTCTGTCTGTCCGTCCGTGCGTCCGTCCGTAACAAATTCAGTATTCCGGACTTTTTTCGTGCCGGTCCACAAATTTTTATGGGAGTTAAGGATATTGTCAGATGTTGTTTTCAATGTTGACATTGAAGATTCTGTATGTGTGATTCTCAGAAAATTGTGTAAGCAGTGTCTTTCAAATATATATTCTCCCGTGCGGGGCCCGGGTGGCGAATAGGCCCGCAGCAGAGCCTAGCTTGTCGTAAGAGGCGACTAAGGGTCTTGGGATTCTGACGTCGGGTCAGTGCTCAGCCCACAGAGCGACCAAGTGTGTACCCTAGGTGGCTGAATAGGGTAGCCCTCGTCCGCGGGGGTTGTCAGGTCTATAATACGGAAACCCTGACCGCCGACCATAGTGGGCCAACGTGTGTGGAGAGTGCCACGCTTCATGCACGTAAAAGACCCCTTTGTGGACCGCCCAGTAGTGCACCACATAGGCTAAATTTTCCGACCCTACCCACTTCTCCCCTTTTTCCTGTGGTTCTTCAAAATTTACCGGTCCTTTGTTTCCCACCCCATCCCCATATTTCATTTATCATCATCATTTCATGTTCATTTTATCATCCTTTTCATGTTCATCGCCTGTAAATAACCTATATAGCGTTGCACGGGCGTAAAACACCAACTCACTCACTCACTCACTCACTCAAATATATATTCAATATTCCAAGCATATACATTTGTAATTGTTAACTCCTTACACAAACATTATTTTTTTTTCTTAATCTGTTAAGGGGGAGGGGAACCTTGCAACACATTCCATAATTACGATTTACATGGTATAAGGTTTAGTTTTATTGTCATACATGTCATTGTCTTTAAGTATTTCATTTATTCTACAAAGCCTTAAAAATGGAAACTGCAAAACTTCTAAACAAAAACAGCACTCAAAACAGCTTTTAAATTACCAGTAAATGAAAGCTTTGTTCATTGAAAACCGCACCAAGAATGCAGAACTCTTAAAAATGTTTTATGAAAATGAGACCTCAGACTACAGTTCATAATCATAATTGGTGTAATAATAATAAATAATGAAATTCAGTTTGCCCCTTACTTATAATCAAACATTTCTGAAGGTGACAGCCGGGTTTGGCTTCATCTTGGATTACACACTGGTTGCCCTGGTAAACTTAGTGACACCAGACCTGAAGCAAATAGTCATTTTGCGTTTGGTTGGATGTGAATTTTGGAGGAATGCTCATCAGAAAACATTGAAACACCGGTTAAATTATTTGATTCCTGTTTTCAACCTAACTTGAATTCTAAAAATATTTACACTTTGGCTGAACAAAATTAGAGAGGCTTTGTATTGCAGAGTTCCATGTGAAGATTTTTTCTTACCATCTGATGATGCGCTTTATTTTCATTGGTTAAGATCATGTTGGAAAATCAGGTCTGGCTTTAAGCAAAGGCGAATAGGCCCGCAGCAGTGCTAAGCTTGTCGGTAAAAGTCCACTAAAGAGCGCCCAGAAACCTGACATCGGGTCAGGCCGCTTTGCCCTCAAAGCGACTGGGATGTGTGCCCCAGGTGGTTGAATTGGGCAGCCCTGACATCGAGAGATGCGGGGTCGTCAGGCGATAATGCGGAAAACCTTACCGCAAACCATAGTGGTGCACCGTGTGGGGAAAAAGTCACGTTCCTCGCACGTTAAAGAACCCTGCTGCAGGTTTCGGTAAGAGTAGGACCCGTAGGATCCCCATGCAGGAGGCGAAATTTCCCGTCCCTACCCATCACTCCTTTTTCCAGTGGCAGTCAAAACTCTCCTACCCGATTGGCCTTGTGTCCCCATTTCCTCCACTTCATCATCACTTTCATGTTCATCTCCAGGATATATCCGAAATCGTGCTGCTTGAGAGTAAAACAATAACTAACTAACTGTAACTTATATATATATATATATAATAAATAAAAGTAAATAAAAAAAATATATAAAAATAAAATAAAATGTATTATAAACAGTAAAAAAAAATTGTGACGGACGACGACGACGACGGAAGCTAAGTGATGGCAATAGCTCACAAGCTACAAAAATGTAGCTCCTTTGACAAATTTGATTCGGCGGAGCTACATTGCAGCCCCATTGCTCGTAACGGAGCAACGCCGAAAGTGAAATCACACCGGGAGCAATTCATTCCATTAGATGTCAAATTTGGTATTAAAATATTGCTGATAGTATTTTCATGATAAATGCATTTAAATTTACCGACATTTAGCGGAATATTAAAGATTTTCGTGAAACTATCATTTTTACTCGGATGTAGGTGTTTCACAAACCATGAAAGAATATCACCCAACAATATAAAATAAGTAAAAACTGTAAGAAATGTTGTTGAAATTCAAGAAAACACAAAATGGCTGACTGGTCTGAATAAATGAAATAGAAAGAATGAAAGAATTTCCCTCCAAAAGTACATGAACTCTAAATAAACAAGTAATAAGTGTAACAGTGAAACTGTTACTAAGTCTCCCAAACCAAGTTTCCTAATTGACTCCCATGTAAAAATCTCAGACTCCCCTATGGTTACAAATGCTTTCTCTTAAAATAAGTAGTAATAAAATATATGGTTATAGGGTGGGGATCTTTACTTATTTTATATTGAACTAAATCGGTCAAGTATAAAGTACAAAAGGGCCCCGGAACAAGTTGGCGGCGCGAGAGTGAGTGAGTGAGTGAGTTGGTGTTTTACGCCCGTGCAACGCTATATAGGTTATTTACAGGCGATGAACATGAAAAGGATGATACAATGAACATGAAATGACGATGATATATGAAATATGGGATGGGGTGGGACACAAAGGACCGGTAAATTTTGAAGAACCACAGGAAAAGGGGAGAGGTGGGTAGGGGCGGTAAATTTAGCCTATGTGGTGCACTACTTGGCGGTCCACAAAGGGGTCTTTTACGTGCATGAAGCGTGGCACTCTTCACACACGTTGGCCCACTATGGTCGGCGGTCAAGGTTTCCGTATTATAGACCTGACAACCCCCGCGGACGAGGGCTACCCTATTCAGCCACCTAGGGTACACACTTGGTCGCTCTGTGGGCTGAGCACTGACCCGACGTCAGAATCCCAAGACCCTTAGTCGCCTCTTACGACAAGCTAGGCTCTGCTGCGGGCCTATTCGCCACCCGGGCCCCGCACGGGACTGGCGGCGCGAGAAAGAAGAAGAATAATAATAATAACTAGAATTGCCATTGCCAGCAATAGCAGATGTCGACCGTTGCCTTATCTTTTACGACATATTTGACACCGTCGGCAGCCATTTCAATGATTTTTTTTAATATTTGACTCAATATTCCCACTCGCCATCCTTCAAACACCTAAAATATCAAGTTTCTTTAAAATCTGAGAATTTTCAATAATTACGGAAGTGGCGGCCATTTTGATTTTTTTGGAATTTTTGAACTCGCCATCAATTGAAACTCCTAAATATAAAGTTTTGTTAAAATCGGAGAATGATCACTTTTTACGGAAAATGGCGGCCATTTTGAATTTTTGACATTTCTGACCTCGCGTATCAACTCGCCATCCTCCATATTCCTAAAATATAAAGTTTCGTTAAAATCGGAGAATGTTCAATTTGTACGGGAAATGGCGGCCATTTTGAATTTTTTGAAATTTTTGAATCGGTCATCCTTCAAAACTCTTAAAAATAAAATTTTGTTAAAATTTTGAAAAAACTAGATAATGTGTCTATGAGCCACAGGATGGCCCTCCCGTTCTTGAAATATCATTGACCCTAAATGTGTATTACCTGGGATATGGACTTTTACCAAGAAATTGATCAAAAGTGTTCATGTGTAAAATATAGGTCGCTGTGACCTTATTTCTGGTGGGTGGTGCTATGTACCAAGACTCATCGAGTAGTGAAATATTATTGACACCTAACATGTAGTATTCAAGATATAGACCTTAACTAAGAACTTAACCAAAGTCATTCATGCATAAAATATAGGTCACAATGACCTTATTTTTATTGGGTGGTGTCATGTTACCCAAGACACATCTAGTGGTGAAATACCATTGACCATCAACATGTAGTATCTGAGATATGGACCTTAACCAAGAACTTAACCAAAGTCATTCATGCGTAAAATATAGGTCACAGTGACCTAATTTCTAGTGGGTGGTGTCACCTGACCTAAGACACATCTAGTAGTGAAATATTATTGACCCCCAACATCTTGTATCCAAGTTATGGACCTTAACCAAGACCTTAACCAAAGTCGTTCATGCATAAAATATAGGTCACAGTGACCTAATTTCTAGTGGGTTGTGTAGCCCTACCCAAGACCCATCTGGTGGTGAAATATCTTTGACCCCCAACATCTAGTATCCAAGTTATGGACCTTAACCAAGAACTTAACCAAAGTCGTTCATGCATAAAATATAGGTCACAGTGACCTAATTTCTAGTGGGTGGTGTAGCCCTACCCAAGACCCATCTGGTGATGAAATATCATTGACCCCCAACATCTAGTATCCAAGTTATGGACCTTAACCAAGAACTTAACCGAAGTCGTTCATGCATAAAATATAGGTCACAGTGACCTAATTTCTAGTGGGTGGTGTAGCCCTACCCAAGACCCATCTGGTGGTGAAATATCATTGACCCACAACATCTAGTATCCAAGTAATGGACCTTAACCAAGAACTTAACCAAAGTGTTACGGACGTACGTACGGACGTACGGATGTACGGACGGACGGACGGACAAGGGTAAAACTATATGTCCGATCCACATACGTGGTCGGGCCATAAAAATAAATTTGGAAGTGGCGGCCATTTTGAATTTTTTGAACTTTTTGAACTCCCCATCCTTTGAAACACCTAAATATAAATTTTCGTGGAAATCGGAAAATTTTTCATTTTTACAGGAAGTGGCGGCCATTTTGAATTTTTCGACTTTTCTAACTACGCGTATGAACTCGCCATCCTTCATATACCTTAAATATAAAGTTTCGTTAAAATCGGAGAATGTTCAATTTTTACGGGAAATGGCGGCCATTTTGAATTTTTCGACATTTTTTTCGTCACGCCTCAACACGCCATCCTATAATATGGCTTTAAATAAATTTTTGTCCAAATCAGAAAACGCGACTTTTTTTACGTAAAATGTCGGCCATCTTGAAAATGGCAGCCATTTTGGTTCCGAAAAGTTCTACTGCAACAGATATCATGATCACGTATCATCATACCAAGTTTGGAACCGCAATATAAAACGGTTCTTTAGTTATGATGTGGACAATAATTGGCGACAATAAGAATAATAAGAATAACTAGAATTGCCATTGCCAGCAATAGCAGATGTCGATCGTTGCCTTATCTTTTACGACATATTTGACCCTGTCGGCAGCCATTTTAATGATTTTTTTAATATTTGACTCCATATTCCCACTCGCCATCCTTTAAACACCTATAATATCAAGTTTCGTTAAAATCTGAGAATTTTCAATAATTACGGAAGTGGCGGCCATTTTGATTTTTTTTTAATTTTCGAACTCGCCATCATTTGAAACTCCTAAATATAAAGTTTCGTTAAAATCTGAGAATGTTCACTTTTACGGAAAATGGCGGCCATTTTGAATTTTTCGACATTTTTTTCGTCACGCCTCAACTCACCATCCTATAATATTGCGTAAAATAAATTTTTGTTTCAATCAGAAAACGCGACTTTTTTTACGTAAAATGGCGGCCATCTTTGAAAGGGCAGCCATCTTGGTTGCGAAAATTTCTACCGCAACAGATATCATGATCACGTATCATCATACCAAGTTTGGATCCGCAATATAAAACGGTTCTTTAGTTATGACGAGGACAAAAATTGGCGACAATAAGAATAAGAATAAGAATAGGAACAAGAGGCTCCCAGGAGCCTGAATCGCTCACCTGACATATGTGCCTGAAGTAATGGTTTTAAGGCAAAATCAATTTAACGTGAAAGGGTCATAAGATTAATAAAGGGGTCATCTGACAATATGGTGGATCTAAAGGTGCTGATCACTTTTGTTCTCCATCAAAATCTAAAATTCTGTCACCCTTTTTGAGTTCTTTGCAAAAAAAAATGCAGTTTAACCTAATGTTCTATTTTTAGCCACAGCGGCCATGTTTTACAACCAATCGAAAATCCCCACAACAGTTCTATACACCTAATAATAATAAACAATAATACCAAGTTTGGTCCCAATTGGACTTAAAGTGTCAGAGGAGTTAACATTTTCAATATAAGGAAATGCAGTTAAAATGCTCAATTTTGACATTCCAAGGCCAATAACTCCTAAAAGGAAAGGTCCTACAACGTTGACCGTGTTACAAATTTTGTAGATCTTGATACACTTAACAATATGCAATTTAAATTTCTCCAATATCTTGTATAGTTTTCAAGATATTGAGCTAAACAGGTGCAAAATTTGCAAAAAATCCACAAAAAGGGCAATTACTCCTACATGGGTTGTTGGATTTTCTTCAAAATTTCAGAGCTGGTAGATCTTGAGGTGCTGATCACTTTTGTTACCTATCAAAATTTTGAAATCTGTCACCGTTTTAGAGTTATTTGCAAAATATTGCCATTTACCCCTATGTTCTATTTTTAGCCACAGCGGCCATGTTTTACGACCAATCATAAATCCCCACATCAGTTCTATACATCTAATGCTAATGAACAACTATACCAAGTTTGGTTCCATTTGGACTTAAAGTGTCAGAGGAGTTAACGTTTTCAATGTAATGAGGAAATGCTGTTAAAATGCTAAATTTTGACATTCTAAGGGCAATAACTCCTAAAAGGAAAGGTCCTACAACGTTGACCCTGTTACATCTTTTGTAGATCTTGATGTGCTTAACAATATGCAATTTAAATTTCTCAAATATCTAGTATAGTTTTCAAGATATTGAGCTTAACAGGTGCAAAATTTGCAAAAAATCCACAAAAAGGGCAATAACTCCTAAATGGGTCGTTGGATTTTCTTCAAAATTTCAGGGTAGGTAGATCTTGAGGTGCTGATCACTTTAACCCTATGCCAGAATTTTGATATCTGTAGCCGTTTTTGAGTTATTTGCAAAAAACTGCATTTTACCCCTATGTTCTATTTTTAGCCATGGCGGCCATGTTTTACGACGAATCAAAAATCCCCACATCAGTTCTAAGCACCGAATGCTAATGAACCACCATACCAAGTTTGGTTGCAATTGGACTTATGGTGTCAGAGGAGTTAACGTTTTAAAAAGTTTACGGACGACGGACGACGGACGACGGACGGACGACGGACGGACGACGGACGCCAAGTGATGACAATAGCTCACATGACCCTTCGGGTCAGGTGAGCTAATAAGAATAAGAATAAGAATAATGAAAAAAAATAAACGCGACAATAACAATATGTCTACCGAATAACTGCGTTTCGGTCGACATAATAATGAAAAAAAATAAACGCGACAATAACAATATGTCTACCGAATAACTGCGTTTCGGTCGACATAATAAGGGCTAATTTTCCATGTATTTGTGGTCCGATCTTCATGAAACTTGGTAATTAGGTAGACCTTAGGCTAATGTACTACATAATAAAAAAATTCAGCAAATTGAGACTCTAAAAAGGGCTATAGGGGTGTCAAAAAGGGGCCAGAAGGGCATCCAAAACATAATAATTTCACACTAAAATCCATTTATATTGTAATTTGTTCATCCTATGGATATGAAATATGCATTTTATAAAAAGACTATTGTGTACCTGACTAAGATATGGCATGTGATTTAATGTATGAGCTAAAATGGGCAATTAAAGGGGCCCAAAATAGCATACAGTCACTTTTGCTAAACCGAACAAATGGAAATAAGTAAAAAACTGTATAATGGATATCGTTTAAACTGACATTAAATTTGTAGGTCTTTTTAAGCTGCATACATAAAATTAAGTTTCTTTCATGTACACGTAAATATTGATTTTACATAATTTTTTTAGATTTTTTTTTTGTTTGTTTTTTTGTGAGGTTAAGTTTGTTTTTTTTTTGGGGGGGGGGGTAAGTTTTTTTTACTCGCCTAAACTTGCCATCATTTAAAACTCTTAAATAAAAAATTTGGTTAAAATCGGAGAATGTTGAAATTTTACGGGAAGTGGCGGCCATTTTGAAATTTTTGAACCCGCCATCTTTCGAAACTCTTAAATATAAAATTTCATCAAAATCTGAAATTTTAAAAAAATTTACAGGAAGTGGCGGCCATTTTGAATTTTTCAAAATTTTTGACTCTGCGCCCCAACTCGCCATCCTTTAAAACTCCTAGATATCAATTTTTATTAAAATCAGAGAACGTTTAAAATTTTTTACCGTAATGGCGGCCATTTTGAAATCTGAAATTGTCCAATCCGCCCGTGAAGAGCAGCCATCTTGGTTCCGCGAAGTTTCACTGCAACAGATATCATGATGACGTATCATCATACCAAGTTTGGATCCACAATATATAAAGGGTTCTTTAGTTATGACGCGGACAAAAAATTGGCGACAATAAGAATAATAAGAATAAGAATAATAATAATGAAAAAAAATAAACGCGACAATAACAATATGTCTACCGAATAACTGCGTTTCGGTCGACATAAGAATAACTAGAATTGCCATTGCCAGCAATAGCAGATGTCGACCGTTGCCTTATCTTTTACGACATATTTGACACTGTTGGCAGCCATTTAAATGATTTTTTAATATTTGACTCCATATTCCCACTCGCCATCCTTCAAACACCCTAAAATATCATGTTTCGTTAAAATCTGAGAATTTTCAATAATTACGGAAGTGGCGGCCATTTTGAATTTTTTTTAAATTTTTGAACTCGCCATCATTTTAAACTCCTAAATATAAAGTTTCGTTAAAATCTGAGAATGTTCACTTTTTACGGAAAATGGCCGCCATTTTGAATTTTTCGACATTTCTGACCTCGCGTATCAACTCGCCATCCTTCATATTCCTTAAATATAAAGTTTCGTTAAAATCGGAGAATGTTCAATTTATACGGGAAATGGCGGCCATTTTGAATCGGTCATCCTTCAAAACTCTTAAAAATAAAATTTCGTTAAAATTTTGAAAAAAAAATTTTTGGAAGTGGCGGCCATTTTGAATTTTTTGAACTTTTTTAACTCGCCATCCTTTGAAACACCTAAATATAAATTTTCGTGGAAATCGGAAAATTTTCATTTTTACAGGAAATGGCGGCCATTTTGAATTTTTCGACATTTCTTACTCCGCGTATGAACTCGCACTCCTTCATATACCTTAAATATAAAGTTTTGTTAAAATCGGAGAATGTTCAATTTTTACGGGAAATGGCGGCCATTTTGAATTTCGACATTTTTTTCGTCACCTCTTAATTCGCCATCCCATTATAAACCGTAATACCAATTTTTGTTCAAATTGAAGAACGCGACATTTTTTACGTAAAATGGCGGCCATCTTGGAAATGGCAGCCATCTTGGTTCCGAAAATTTCTACTGCAACAGATATCATGGTTACGTATCATCATTCCAAGTTTGGATCCACAATATAAAACGGTTCTTTAGTTATGACGCGGACAAAAAATTGGCGACAATAAGAATAATAAGAATTAAAATTTACGTTTCCCGAAACGTGGGATGTCCCCTCCCGTTCTCATTTAATGTCTGTCCTCTTCAACAGAAATTCCGACAATGTTCCGTGAGTCGCCATCACCCATATACCCTGTATACCAAGTTTCGTTGAAATCAGACGATCATTACATTTTTTGCAATTTTCGGCGGCCATCTTGAAAATGGCGGCCATTACAGAAATTCCGACAATGCCCTGTGAGTCGCCATCACCCATATATCCTGTATACCAAGTTTCGTTGAAATCGGACAATGTTTACAATTTTCACGATTTTTGGCGGCCATCTTGAAAATGGCGGCCATTACAGAAATTCCGACAATGCGCCATCAGTCGCCATCACCCATATATCCTGTATACCAAGTTTCGTTGAAATCGGACAATGTTTACATTTTTCACGATTTTCGGCGGCCATCTTGAAAATGGCGGCCATTACAGAAATTCCGACAATGCGCCGTCAGTCGCCATCACCCTTATACCCTGTATACCAAGTTTCGTTGAAATCGGACAATGTTTACATTTTTCGCGATTTTCGGCGGCCATTTTGAAAATGGCGGCCATTTCAGAAATTCCGACAATAACTGCGTTTCGGTCGACATAATAAGAATAATAATAATGAAAAAAAATAAACGCGACAATAACAATATGTCTACCGAATAACTGCGTTTCGGTCGACATAATAATAATAATAATAATAAGAAGAAGAAACGCAACAAAACCAATAAGTCTCCAAACTTCGTTTGGGAGACTTAAAAATCCAGTAAGAAAGTTGAGAGGTCACTGACTATGTTAATAATCAATAAAGCTGGTGAAAAACCTGAACACTCTAACCTTTGTCAAGTATGGAAAGCCCTTCTGGTCAAAACGAATTTGATGAAACTTTGCTAAGGAGTCAAATAGATTATACTAACCTTTTTTAAAATAAGTCTACATGTGCATATTTTGGCAATTTGCTGAAAAAAAATATCGGGTTTTTTTGGTGCGTCTTTATACCACGGAATTTTATCTCGGTTTATATCAATTGTGGTAACGTAATGTTTGTATGTGATTAAATTATCACCCTCTTACTACGTAATTGCTCTGTTTGATATAGATTATATGGTAATTAACAAATTAACATAGACAATCAAACGGTCAACGACCACCATCTTATGCAATAGAAGAAATTTGCTATAATAAAATATTGTTCAAAACTAAAAATTCCTCAAATCATTTCCAGTAATTTTTATAGAAACAATTTTTTTTCTCACACTTAACTTCACATAACTTCAGAGACATATTTTGTCCGATTGGTCAAATTTTATTTCCCCTTGTGTATTGAATTGAAAGAAAAACACATAAGTTTAAACACCAAAAGTTTTTTGTACAGTTTTTCATTGTCGGATAACTTTAATAAACTTCTGTCAATTTTTTTGTAAGTTTGTAGTATTTTCCAATTTACCCTAAGAACTCAAATATGTCACGTTTCCTTTGAAACAGTTTTTCTTTTTCTTCACATATCTTCTATTTAGAGACATTCATTTCAATTTTGGATATCTGGTTTATCTTAATTTTCGATAGTCAAGATTGGCAACTTGTATCTCTAAATTCAAATGCTTGTAGATTATGGAAATCCTTGTATTTTCTTTATTCAACCAATCATATTTGTTCGTCACTAATTAATAAAGTAAGGAACGTTATTCTTGTCACCATGTATGTTAATCTTATCATTTCTAAAGGGCCCGTAGGTTATTTTACTTAATGCAGATGCATGCTTTTCGTTTTGTTTTGCTAGGAAAACTTTTTTGTGCAACATATTTTAAGAGTAAACATTATTATGTGCAGCAAATTTCTAATCTTAATCTTTGCTGCCAAAATATATTTTTTCTTTTAAAATCGTATTAAAATTATAAACCCCATCCTCAGGTTAAATAAATGGTCTTTAAATATAGCAGCTGACAAAACAAAACATGGAAACATTTTTTTCCCAATCCCAATGTATAATCAGTGGCGGGTCCAGAAATTTTGAAAAGAGGAGGCCCACTAACTGGCCTAAGCGGGGGCCGCTTTGGTCACGCTTCAATGATTTCTTATATATTTCCCGTCCCTACCCATCACTCCTTTTTCCGGTGGCAGTCAAAACTCTCCTACCTGATTGGCCTTGTGTCCCCATTTCCTCCACTTCATCATCATTTCATGTTCATTGTATCACCACTTTCATGTTCATCTCCCGGATATAGCCGAAATCGTGCTGCTTGGGAGTAAAGCAATAACTCACTAACTAATCTTATATATTAAACCAAATTTTTCCGCCAAAAAGGGGGCGGGCCCCAAGCCTCTCCCCCACCCCTGGATCCGGCTTTGATAATGTATGTCACTTACTTGCTGATGAAATAAAAACATGTTTATAATTTTTCACGCTAAAAATGTTACACTTAAAACAAGGGAAAATTCATAAAACTTATAAGTAGGGGGTGTCAAAACTCTTAAACATGTATTTCCTACACTCGGCATTGAGGTGCCCAAACCTGATGACCAAGTGCCTATATTTGTTTTGGTTTCGTATTCAGTTGCCGCCTTGCTTGGGGGCTTGTTTCGTTCGTATACTGATTGTGGACTTCAGGGAAAAGTATAGAGTTATCTCGCTTTCACCAACAAACGTCTATTAAATGCGTAAGGAAGGCGTTAAAATTTACTGCTGTTGTTTTTCGCAATTTTTGAGTGAGTCGATTTTGTGTGTAAAAAACTAAATTTTGGTCAGGTTTATTTATTTTCGAAGGGGATAACGTCTAATATGTCATTTTATTAACTCAAGATTACTTGTAATGAATACATGTGTATTATACAAGTTGAGTACTTTTATTTTGGCTACTTCCTGTTTTGAAGACTTTTTAGACTGAACCGGACTAAATTAGTTTAGTTTGAAATAGTTATAAAGAATATTTTGTAAATATTTGTAAATTTTCGTTTCATTTACCTTTCCAAAAATAAACAATGCTCATTAAGAATGGAGAGAACTTTTTTTTCAAAAGCTACATTTTCATAACAACTATTTTTAAAGGAATAATTTTAGAATTCCAGAAGGCATCTGCTCTTAATCAGGGATGTTCAAAACAATCAGTTTTATAACATCCCTGTCTTAACATAAGAATCAGTGTGACTTGGATATGGAAGTAAAATATGCGACTTGTACACAAGTTTGTAAGGACTCAAAATCGATACATTTTTCTTGACAATACTGTGCTGTAATCTGCAAGGAATTAAAATGAATTAAATCTTTATAATTCCTTGTTTTAAGCATTTTTTTTTTCCTTGCTTATGTTATCTTTTATGAATTTTGAAAGTTGTATGGTTTTTAATCTAAATATAATACAAGTTTGGAAAATCGGTCAAATATTTCTTTAACAAAGAGAAAATATCGTATATTGATAAATATATATTAAATAGAAACTTTGAATTTTGCATTTTTGGGGTTATATGATAAATATAAATTGGGACGGGTGGGCCGACAGGGTGAAATTTTCGTAACAATTTTCTGAGCATCTATTATCACATCTCCTTGATATTTGGAATACTGCATCAGAGTTGGTTGGTTCTATCACGTTGAACTCGATGACGATATCAGGTCTGTCGTTAAACTATACTTTCTGTTTACGAAATCCGGCTATTTTTGACTGACAGATTTTCATAAAAATAGATATTAATGAATCGTGTATATTAAAATGTTTTATGATATGCAAATAATTTTGGTGAAAAATACTTTATTTTATAATTTTTTTTCGTTACTACATAATCAATGATAGGACAAGGAATGACTAACAACTCGTACACACCAGTTATACTTGTACTTTTTTTCTTTCAGATAAGATTACTCGTGGTAGAAGGTTTGTCCTCTCGAGCAATAAAAACTCGATAGGGCAAAATAAGCACCAAATATTAGGTGGAAGCTCTAGTAGAGAGGAATACCAGCCTGACGACTGTGTCGGGCTGGTCCGAACATTGCAAGCAGGTAGTTCTTTCTCTTTGCATTTTGTAGAGATAAACTGCTATGGGATCAATTTGATCAAAACCACAAAGGTGTGTATATTTCGCAACATTTAGGGTTCAATGCCGATTTTCCAATGAAGCTTTGTAGAATTTTGATAATTAATTTACCCTAAATTTTCCAAATTACCAATAATTTATGTATTAAGAACACATATAAACGAAGGTTAAGTGCAACGGATTTTTTGTTTTAATGTTAATGTCAACCCGTATTGCGCATCTATTACACAACTTGAGAATATACTATTTTTGCCGTCCGTCGTCAGTTATTAATTTAAAAAACCTGAAACCACAGAACCAATTTTACTAAAAATTTGAAGAAATTATGACGTGTTTTGATTTTGAAATGGATTTGATGATTAGTTATTCATCGATTGTCCGTTTAACTAAACCATCTCATACGATTCCCCAAAAAATTCTTTCTTCGTTATCAGGCACTACTAGAAAAGTTCAAAATTGAGTTATGGTAGTTAATTGTTTTAATTAGTGTTTGACTGGTCTGCTGTACTGAGGTGATCACCTCAATATCCCTATTGTGTCTCACAACACAATGTTTTGTTCTATGGTCATTACCGGATCCTTAGATCGCAATGGAGGAGGGAGGTTTGGCGCCATAAAACCTGATTTAACCCACCATTTCGTTTGAAATGCCTGTACCAAGTCAGGACCATTGCGATCCACCAATTCTTCGGTATGACTGATTCGTTTTTGTCATTTTCTGGACTATAAGATTGATCATTCAAGTTCGGTAGTTTTGTTATTACCTTTATTAACTACAACAAGCATACTGTGACACTATTTATAATCGTAGTGGAATAAATCATTTGTGGATTTTAAAGAACTCAAAAATGTGATAGATAATTTTAAATCGCAATCATTCACCGAGGTTCATTCTTTGAAAACTTTCGATTTTTCAACTTTGTACACCACATTGCCACACAAAAAATTAAGTGTCGACTAAAAAAACATCTTGTTTATTGTCAAGAAGAGGGTCTTTCAATGCACTTTGGGATTGGGCTTGAATCATGTGTATTTTATTTTCAATCCAGGGGCCAATTGAAAAACAGCGAGCAGCGACCGCTGGTCACATTGAAGGCTGCTGGCTGTTTTCCATTGTGGATATTTAAAATATACGTTTATAATGTAGGTGTCGCGTACACTTATTCCACATCTCATTTTCTTCTATCTTATAACTAAAAAAAAACTTATTGGAAAGGCCTTTTCGAATTTAAGGAATTTTGTTGTTTTAGGCTTTAATTCTACTTTTTCTTCCCAAAACATCTTATAAAGATCAGATTTGCTACACTCTGGATTAAGTTTGCAGTATGCTTCATTTCCTTATTGACAACATATTTGTTGTGAGGTCAATCCTCATCATTGCATCACATACACATACCATATTCATATATCAGTATCATAGAGCAGTTCCCCTCATACTGCGAAATCTCATCACCATCAAAATACACACACACAAGCAGTATAAAAAGTGGTGGTAGACCAAAAGTCTCGGATTAAGAAGACACTTATATGGTTGATACTAGGAAAGCAGCTTACGACACCGAGATTGGAGGTGAACAACTTTCCGTAGAGTTAGACTCATCGACGTGTGATGAAAGAATTTCACTGTGCAACATAGACACAACTGATGAAATCACAATTTTAACTGAAGCAGGAATACTTTACAGTGTTTGGCATTTTCAATATTTTTGCTAAATCTGTGCTCTTCATATTCATACAGTGTTTGGCATTTTCAATATTTTTGGTAGAGCGCCTCTGATGAGTCTTGAATAGACGAAACGCGCGTCAGGCGTAGCAAAATTTATTGTCTGGAACTTTGTTGTCATTTGTATTTCGAACACACGTGAAGGTTAGCACTGCTTGTGGAGTTTAAATTCCCCGAGGTTAGCCCGCTCCGGCACCAACACTTTTGAGTTGGAGAATACATCAAAGCTTTAAATTATCCGTCTAAATTTCAAAATTGTCTAAACCCTAAGGTTTTTCCTACCCCAGACATAGGTTGAATATCTTAATAATAATTTGGTTCCCCAATTTGTAGTCCGAGATTGCTCTGACGTCCTCGACATTTTTCCAGCAAGCTGGTGCCGTGGGACGTCAGAGCTCCTTCCATATCTAATACACGGGATTTTAACAAATGCTTTCTAAATGTAAAAATAACTCTTACATTAGTCATTTGTAAAATGGGAGATGTAAAACAAAACTAAATTAATACTTTCAAAGTATATCTTTACTAGAAACAACCTGATATAATTCTGTAAATCAAGAAAAATTTAAGAGCTGATCTTGAACTTTATCAATTTCATTAAGTTCAAGATCAGCAAAATAAAGTACAAATTTTAGATTAATATACCTTTTTCAAGATATTTTTCTTTAAAATATGTTGTATTTTTATTCTAAATAACCAAATGTTTCATTTGAGACCAAAATATATATGCAACAATGATGATAAGGTTGCTTAATTTATCTCGGAAGTGCACAACAAAACTGTTGTGCTAAATCCCGTGTTTTAGATAGGGAAGGAGCTCTGACGTCCCACGGCACCAGCTTGATGGAAAAATGTCGAGGACGTCAGAGCAATCTCGGACTACCCAATTTGGTATTTTTTGGTTATACTGTTCTGTGCTCTTCATATTCATACAGTGTTTGGCATTTTCAATATTTTTGGTAGAGCGCCTCTGATGAGTCTTGAATAGACGAAACGCGCGTCAGGCGTAGCAAAATTTATTGTCTGGAACTTTGTTGTCATTTGTATTTCGAACACACGTGAAGGTTAGCACTGCTGGTGGAGTTTAAATTCCCCGAGGTTAGCCCGCTCCGGCACCAACACTTTTGAGTTGGAGAATACATCAAAGCTTTAAATTATCCGTCTAAATTTCAAAATTGTCTAAACCCTAAGGTTTTTCCTACCCCAGACATAGGTTGAATATCTTAATAATAATTTGGTTCCCCAATTTGGTATTTTTTGGTTATACTGTTCTGTGCTCTTCATATTCTTACAGTGTTTGGCATTTTCAATATTTTTGGTAGAGCGCCTCTGATGAGTCTTGAATAGACGAAACGCGCGTCAGGCGTAGCAAAATTTATTGTCTGGAACTTTGTTGTCATTTGTATTTCCAGTAAAATAAACTTAACAATATGTGCACCATTTATTTCAACGCTATACTAAGAAAGAATTCATTAAGGAAGCAGAAGTACCAATGGGGTATCCGAATATCAAAAGTCCGAAAGGGCAGAGACAAAACCAGTAAACACCAACAAGAACGGGACAAAAACAGACAACATGTAAAACATGGAAACACAAAAAAAACTGAATATCAATCAACAACGCGAACTCCAGTCGAAACAAGAGTGAACTCAGGTGCTCCGGAAGAGTAAGCAGTTCATTAAGGACGAGAGGCTAACTATGCATGTTACCACAGATAATAAACACACATCCTGACATTGACCACACTCTTCAGATAGGGAGAGGACATACACAGAATGACCAAAGAAGAAAGAGTTTAAAGTTTCTGACTTTGAGTGAGTGAGTTGGTGTTATAAGCCCTTGCAACGCTATATAGGTTATATACAGGCAATGAACATGAAAGGATGATAAAATGACCATGAAATAAAATGACAACAAAGTTCCAGACATTACAACCGATGATGATAAATGAAATATGGGGGTGGAGAGGAAAACAAGGGACCGGCTCATTTTGAAGAACCACAGGAAAAGGGGTGAGGTTGGTAGGGGCGGAAAATTTAGCCTATGTGGTGCACTACTTGGCCGTCAACAAAGTGGTCTCTAGGAATTATATTGTTTTAAGTTAAAACTCTACATTCTTTTCCATAACATGTATCAAAGATAAAATTTGTTACACACTTAGTAGTAGTCCGAGATTGCTCTGACGTCCTCGGCATTTTTCCAGCAAGCTGGTGCCGTGGTAGTCCGAGATTGCTCTGACGTCCTCGACATTTTTCCAGCAAGCTGGTGCCGTGGGACGTCAGAGCTCCTTCCATATCTAATACACGGGATTTTAACAAATGCTTTCTAAATGTAAAAATAACTCTTACATTAGTCATTTGTAAGATGGGAGATGTAAAACAAAACTAAATTAATACTTTCAAAGTATATCTTTACTAGAAACAACCTGATATAATTCTGTAAATCAAGAAAAATTTAAGAGCTGATCTTTAACTTTATCAATTTCATTCAGTTCAAGATCAGCAAAATAAAGTACAAATTTTAGATTAATATACCTTTTTCAAGATATTTTTCTTTAAAATATGTTGTATTTTTATTCTAAATAACCAAATGTTTCATTTGAGACCAAAATATATATGCAACAATGATGATAAGGTTGCTTAATTTATCTCGGAAGTGCACAACAAAACTGTTGTGCTAAATCCCGTGTTTTAGATAGGGAAGGAGCTCTGACGTCCCACGGCACCAGCTTGATGGAAAAATGTCGAGGACGTCAGAGCAATCTCGGACTAGTGCCGTGGGACGTCAGAGCTCCTTCCATATCAAAAACACGGGATTTTAACTAATGCTTTCTAAATGTTAAAATGACTCTTACATCAGTCATATGTAAAATGGTAGATGTAATACAAGATTAAATTAATATTTTATTTTAAAGTATATAGCTTCTAGAAACTACCTGATGTAATCCAATAAAATAAGAAGAGCGGATCTTGAACTTCATCAATTTCATCAAGTTCAAGATCAGCAAAATAATGTACAAATCTAGATTATTTTACTTATTCAAGATATTTTTTTTAAAATATGTTGTATTTTTATTCTTGATAATCAAATGTTTCATTTGAGACCAAAATATATTTGCAACAATGATGATAAAGTTGCTTAATTTATTTCAGAAGTGCACAACAAAACTGTTGTGCTAAATCCCGTGTTTTTGATATGGAAGGAGCTCTGACGTCCCACGGCACCAGCTCGCTGGAAAATAGTCCGAGATTGCTCTGACGTCCTCGACATTTTTCCAGCAAGCTGGTGCCGTGGTCCAGCAAGCTGGTGCCGTGGGACCACGGCACCAGCTTGCTGGAAAAATGTCGAGGACGTCAGAGCAATCTCGGTGGGACCACGGCACCAGCTTGCTGGAAAAATGTCGAGGACGTCAGAGCAATCTCGGACTAGCTGGAAAAATGCCGAGGACGTCAGAGCAATCTCGGACTACTGTTAAATGTATGGATGTAGTGAAAAACAGTGTCTGTTTTGTCATGGCAAATGTATCTTTTTTTTTTCATTTTTATGTCTGTCAGGTTAGGTCTATTTAATGTACACAATAAAAACTTTTGCTCAATACACCAAATGAAATAGTCTTCAGCTTGTATTTTAATTTTAAATGGATGTTGTATTTTCCAAGCCATAAACATGATAAAAGAAAGTGCAGGAAAGATGCAACAGAGAAGATGGATTATTTTCCAACAACAATTGGGAAGATAGAAATCCGAAAGGATTTGAGAACCGCCTAATGGAAGGAAAGGGACGGTACACAAATGTACATTGTAGATGTATATGTAGCTCCTCAACCAATTAAAAGATTGTCAGCCTAAATTTATAATCATTTAATGTAACATAAAAATAAGGAGTGTAGCAATACACTTAAAATCAAAACATACATTCATATTGCGATATTCTGGTTTGAATATGAAACATATCATGATACGCTTTATATATATTGGTGGTAGCCGTTGTTATAGTCCGAGATTGCTCTGACGTCCTCGGCATTTTTCCAGCAAACTGGTGCCGTGGGACCAGCTCGCTGGAAAAATGCCGAGGACGTCAGAGCAATCTCGGACTACCGTTGTTATAAATACAATTGCTTATGATATGATGGCTGAAGTACACCCCCAACATCTTGGATGGCAACAAGTTTGAATATGATAAAACCTCAGAAACCATTAAAAAACAAAATATCAAATTCATCACCATACTCATAGTTTGTTAAAGGTGTTAAGGGACTTTGTTGTTAAAAATTGAAATCATACTGTTATTATGCATCACTCACATTGAATTATAATGAAATCTACTGATTAGTGAGGAAAAAATACTGAAATGCAAGAATATGGGTAAACATCTCTGTTACATAAAAAATATATATATATAAAAACTCTCCATGATTTACATATAATATGTGGAAATATTCATGTATCACATTCAAAACCGAGTATTTAAAAAAATAGCATCATGCATTGTACTCGTAAAAAAAAACACACATAAAAAACAATCTCTCCCTGAGTTTTATATATGTGGTAATATTCTTGTTGTTTTATCACATTCAAAACTGACTCCTCTAAAATAATAACACCTCAAAACTGTCAATTTACGCAACTCAAAAGTTGTTACTGAAATAACACGTTTTAGGTTGCTCGATTTGTTTGCCATTATTGAATATTCTACAAAAGCCGAAAAGTGTACGAGGATTGATTATAATCCGAAAATGTTGTAAATGTGTGGAAGAAAATATAGGTAAAGTTTTAGGATATTGTTTATATAAACAAGGGATTGCACTTAGTCGTGCTAAGGATACTTCCACTCGACCACTCAGAAAACAGGAAGTAGATGGGCGACTGACCTGGAAAGGGGATGCACGATACAATCAGTAGAAGCAGAGAAATCTGTTACGAAAATTTGTCTATTTTTACCCTTAATTAAGTCGACTCAGAAAACAGGAAGTGGATGAGCGACTGACCTGGAATGGGGAGGCACGATCCAACTCTTTATGATAAAGCTGTATACCAAATTTGAAATCAATATTTAATGTAAAACATAAAATTAGGGTTAGGATTAATATAAACACACAGTTAGGGTTAAGGGTTAGCATATAAATATACATTTAGCGTAAGGTTTAATACAAAATTATACAATTAAGGTTATAGTCCATAAAAAATCAAAATAAGAGGTAGGGGTTAATACAAAAATACATTTATGATAAGGGTTAGTACAAAAACGTACAATTAGGGTTAGGGTTAGTGTAAAATATATATTTTAACTCACCTCTAATTCTATTTATGGTACCACCACAAGATTTATAAGGATCTTTTTAACATCTTTTAAGCATTTAAAAACATGGTTAACCCAGAAACATGGAAATGAAAATTATAGACAATTCTGACCCCTTTTGACATTTTTTCCTGGAAATATCACCAGGAATCCTATTGTAGGATAATCTTTTATAATTATTAATTCTTTAAAATTCAAAGTAATTTTATTTTATTGGTTTTATAATTTGGATTATTTATTGATAAAACAGATATTTTAGTAATAGGGATTAACATGTCATTCTTGAGATTGACAATAAGTGCTAAAGGACAATTAAGTAGATTAATTGATATTATGTAATTTACCTTTTGATGTTTCATGCCTTAAGACTTTTCTGTATTGTTAAATATTTATATCTTTTAATACTTCCTTTTAATTGTTATAGCTAAAAGTATATATTGTGAAATGTTTAGTTGTTAAGAGAGTTGGAAGCCAGAGACCGTCCTGGCAACATCCACTTCTTGTAATTAAATTGTTCAGCAGAAGCCATAATAAATATTTGTTAAAAGTGGAATTTATCTTCGATTGATTGTATAGGAACAATTGTGGACGTCCTTGAGTCTAATTAAGTCCCAAAGACTGGTTGTGAATGACTTTTGGGAAGTTGACCCCTTCCAGTGTTATCCTTAGTCTCCGACATGGTCTTAGTTGGCGCTGAACCAGGCCGATCCCTTGTACCTTAGATTGCAGCAGCGAGTGTTCCCCATGTAAACAAACTTTATGGACTTAACCTGCAAAATGGATTATTCATTTAGACCACAGTGGAGACAGTGGAATTATATCAACCCTGTTCAAATACCAGTATGTGGACTTTGTGGAAATATTCATCCATATAAAATGTGTTGGGCTAATAAGAAGATATGCTACAAGTGCAAAACAACTGGACATTACGCAAGAATGTGTTTTCGGAACAGAAAATGTAAGTTAAATTGTATTGAGAAAAAGACTAAAATAGAACAATCTAATAAGAAGAAATCAACAAAACAGATAGCTAGGGACAAAATTCGAATGGAAGCGTATTTGGAAAAAAGGAATTCAATGCGTGCTATGCCATTTGCCAACATTAAGGATAGTACTTTTAGAAATTTACTTGAGCCTAAGGTAGCTGTTGTGAAAGTAGAACTCAATTCATTCAAAAAGAAGTTCGATAAAAGTAAGGAACTTATTAAAACATTAGAAGAAGAAAAAATGAAAGACAAGTATGAAATTATTAATTTGATTACATCCAATGCCCAACTAGAAACAGAAATGGCCCAGTTATACGACAAATTAACAGATGTTCAGGAATATAACAGAATAATATTTAAAGAATTAAGAGAACTGCAAGAGCTTCCTAGTTTCGGTACCACCAGTGACATTAAAGAATCTGATGATAATGATAAAAGAAACAATACTGGCAACACAAACAACAGTGTATATTCCTTAATAGACCAACAAAATGCAAAGAGGCAAAATCAGATGAACCATCAATTCCAAAACATCAAGAGCAAGAAAAAGAAGCGAAAGAGCAAAACATGAGGACATGTTTTATTGAAGCAGGGGGAGAGTTATCACCAGGATATTGTAGGATAATCTTTTATAATTCTAAATTCTTTAAAATTCAAAGTGATTTTATTTTATTGGTTTTATAATTTGGATTATTTATTGATAAAACAGATATTTTATTAATAGGGATTAACTTGTCATTCTTGAGACTGACAATAAGTGCTAAAGGACAATTAAGTAGATTAATTGATATTATGTAATTTACCTTTTGATGTTTCATGCCTTAAGACTTTTCTGTATTGTTAAATATTTATATCTTTTAATACTTCCTTTTAATTGTTATAGCTAAAAGTATATATTGTAAAATGTTTAGTTGTTAAGAGAGTTGGAAGCCAGAGACCGTCCTGGCAACATCCACTTCTTGTAATTAAATTGTTCAGCAGAAGCCATAATAAATATTTGTTAAAAGTGGAATTTATCTTCGATTGATTGTATAGGAACAATTGTGGACGTCCTTGAGTCTAATTAAGTCCCACAGACTGGTTGTGAATGACTTTGGGGAAGTTGACCCCTTCCAGTGTTATCCTTAGTCTCCGACCTGGTCTTAGAAAACCCCTTACAAAAATAAATGCATATGTATTTTTATGCCATTAAACAAACCTTTAATTTAAAAAGCCTTTTTGTAGATGCTGTCTCGATGACCAATGATATTTCAAGAAATTGGACCACAGATATATCTGTTGCAGATGCTGAAATGTCTTCGATGAAAATACAGTAGGGCATGCTATCGTCTAAAAATGCCTAGTAAGCAGTGAGGGAACAATGAAAAAGCTTGTAATGTTCGCACCTCAATTGGAAGACTTTCTAAAATCAATCAAATTACAATGGACAAAAAAAAATACACCTCAACAGTCAACTCTTTAAAGATGAAGTTGCCTATGAGAAGTTCAATTGTCTGTGATGGAGAAAAAATCAGGTCCGCTATATCTGTATAAAGTTCTGCCTATGACAATTTCTTTTGTCTAAGAATGAGAAAAAATCAGGTCCGCTAAATCTGTGTACAGTTCTTCATTCAAAATGTACAATACATTTAAATTTCTTCCAAGTGCTTTTACCATTGACATAGGTTAATATTATTGTATTTTTCAAACTGAAAGAATTTTCAAAAAACATAAGCTTTACAATCCATTGTCAACAACTATCCTTTTAATATTTTAAAAGTATTTTTATATTGTTTTTTTTTACTTTCTGTACTTCACTATGCATATTGCTGTTTATAACACTCATTTTGATACAAGTAATTTTGCCATCAATTTATATAAAGGTGAATTTTTTTATACTCTTTTATTTTGTAGTGAGTGAGTTGATGTTTTACGACCGTGCAACGCTGTATAGGTTATTTACAGGCGATGAACATGAAAAGGATGATAAAATGAACATGAAATGATGATGATAAATGAAACATGGGGGTGGGAAACAAAGGACCGTTAAATTTTGAAGTGAGTGAGTGAGTTGGTGTTTTACCATCCTCGGAAACCCAGGGTTTCTTCTCTCGCTTACTCATTCATCACCCCTGGGACATTTGGTATGAAATTGTTCGTTTTGAGTTCAGGATCTGATCTTGATATAATTTATATATAGAAATATGTCTTAATCGCATTAGATAAATCTAAAGCGACCAATCAGAAAGCTCGATACAAAACTATCAAAAACGAAGTATTTCATGCGTTATGTCCCAGGGGTGATGAATGAGTAAGCGAGAGAAGAACCCCTGGGTTTCCGAGGATGGTGTTTTACGCCGGCGATGAACATGAAAAGGGTGATAAAATGAACATGAAATGAATGAAATATGGGAATGGGATGGGAAACAAAGGACCGGTAAATTTTGAAGAACCACAGTAAAAGGGGAGAGGTGGGTAGGGGCGGAAAATTTAGCCTATGTGGTGCACTACTTGGCGGTCCACAAAGGGGTCTTTTTCGTGCATGAAGCGTGGCACTCTCCACACACGTTGGCCCACTATGGTCGGCGGTCAGGGTTTCCGTATTATAGACCTGACAACCCCCGTGGACGAGGGCCACACTATTCAGACACCTAGGGTACACACTTGGTCGCTCTGTGGGCTGAGCACTGACCCGACGTCAGAATTCCAAGACCCTTAGTCGCTCCTACGACAAGCTAGGCTCTGCTGCGGGCCTTTTCGCCACCCGGGCCCCGCACGGGACGAGTACAATTCTAACAAGTATGGATTTTACAATAACATCTGATTCTGATAAATCTCTACCAAAGCTTGATATCATTTTAAGTGAAGGAGCAGTAGATTCCTCCCACCAAAACACGTACACCTCACAAATGACAGCACCTTCATTTACGATGCCTGCGGTATCCACATGTACCTCTCCTTTCAACTCAAAGTTCACAACCTTGCCTGGAATATCAGCATCAACAACCTATTCTGCCTCACAGTTTGCACCACCTAGTTTTCCTGCTGTATCCTCACCAATCAGTCAAACAAACTCTACATGTACATCTAGCATTCTTGTTCACGCAGCAACACCTACTGTTAGTCTTCAGAATATCGTGATATAAGTATTTTAAGAATCAAAAAGGATCTTTTTCAATTTAGAATTTAAGATAGACAATGTGAACTTTATCATGTGACCTTTGCAGGAGGGCTTGGGTTTTTGTTCCTCCTTTGTCAAAAGGGCCTTCTTTTATTTTGGCCTATATAGCAGCAGCGCTAAGCTTGTCGGTAACTCTCCACTACAGAGCGCTCGGGTCAGGCCGCTTTGCCCACAAAGCGACTGGGATGTGTGCCCCAGGAGGTTGAATGGGGCAGCCCTGACATCGACAGATGCGGGGTCGTCAGACGATAATGCGGAAAACCTGACCGCAAACCATAGTGGTGCACCGTGTTGGGAAAAATGTCACGTTCCTCGCACGTTAAAGAACCCTGCTGCAGGTCTCGGTAAGAGTAGGACCCGTAGGATCCCCATGCAGGAGGCGAAATTTCCCGTCCCTACCCATCACTCATTTTTCCAGTGGCAGTCAAAACTCTTCTACCCGATTGGCCTTGTGTCCCCATTTCCTCCACTTCATCATCATTTCATGTTCATTGTATCACCACTTTCATGTTCATCTCCCGGATATAGCCGAAATCGTGCTGCTTGGGAGTAAAGCAATAACTAACTGACTAACTAACTCACTCTTCCGCGGGGGTTGTCAGGTCTATAAGACGGAAACCCTGATCGCTGACCATAGTGTGTGGAGAGTGCCACGCTTCACCACATTGGCTAAATTTTCCGCCCCTGCCCACCTCTTCCCTTTTTCTTGTGGCGTTCCTGTGTTTCCAGCCCCACCGCCATATTTTATTTATCATCATCATTTCAAGTTCATTTTATCATCATTTTCATGTTCATCGCCTGTAAAATGGTATTTTCTTTGAAACACAAAATAAGTAGGGTTTATACTTTTATGATAAGGGTTAGTACAAAAACATACAATTAGGGTTAGGGTAAGTGTAAAACATATACTCAGGGTTAGGGTTAGTTTAAAACACACAGTTAGGGTTAGGGTTTATTATATAAAGATACATTTAGGGTTAGGGTTAGGGTTAGTACAAAATTATACAAAATATATATATTAATATTATAGGTGATCATCTCGGTACAGCAGACCAGTCAAACACTAATTAAAACATTAAACTATCATATCTTTTAACTCAATTTTGAACTTTTCTACTAGTGGCTGATAACGAAGAAAGAATTTTTTTAGGGATCGTATGAGACGTATTTTCCTATTGCCCTGCTCCAAAAGTCGGTCACGAAGAAATCGATGTCTGATAAAAAAAAAATCTGTGAAATGTGTGCAAGCTCTGGCATACCGAATAAGTTGTGAAATATAAACACCGTATGCAGGGGAAGTAGGTATATTGATCTGTAGATTAGGAAAATTAATAATTTGAAAATTAAATTAACAACAGAATTACCGAACGAATATCAATCTCATAGTCCGGAAAAATTAATTTTATTTTACTTTAACGTAAATCAGCTAGAATAAAGTTAATCACAGCACCATTAGGTCTTAGTGATGTAAACCAGCAGGAATAAAGTGATGCACTGCACCCTGTGGGTCTAGAGATGCTGGGGACCGATTGCAAAGGACACCAGAAGCTGAAAAGCAATAAACAATAATTGGCTGTACACGGACTCAAAGCTCATGTATTACGTATGGGACAGCCTTATTTCGGAAAATTGAAACTTCAATTTTAAACACGTTTTTCAGAAAATATACCGAATTAATGATCATATATCAATTTCCTGCTAAAAATAACACACAATTGCTACCAAGTCAAACAAAATGAATGTTCATTAACTGTATTATTTTATAACTAGAGGCTCCCAGGAGCCTGAGTCGCTCACCTGGTCCTTAAGGCATAATGGTCTCTTCTTTAATGGGTCAAGTCCCAACTTAAAAACAACGGAGACTTTCCTGAGGCTAATTGAGCTGAACATTAAAGCAAGTCCCACCTTTTCTCTATCTGCAATAGTTTTCATTCAATAGGTATTGATAACTATTGCAGAAAGGGAAAAGGTGTTGCTTGCTTAAATGTTTAGCTCATTAAGCTTTACAAAAGTCTCAATAGAGATGAAATTGCCAGATAAGCCCTATATGGCACTCTCCACACACGTTGGCCCACTATGGTCGGCGGTCAGGGTTTCCGTATTATAGACCTGACAACCCCCGCGGACGAGGGCCACCCTATTTATCCACCTAGGGTACACACTTTGTCGCTCTGTGGGCGGAGCACTGACCCGACGTCAGAATCCCAAGACCCTTAGTCGCCTCTTACGACAAGCTAGGCTCTGCTGCAGACCTTTTCGCCACCCGGGCCCCGCACGGGACAAATAGAGGAATACTTTGTGCGAGTATACTGTCCTTGTAGCCCTGGTGCTTTCAACAGGAGACCCGTTGTACAACAGCATCGGACGGGGAGCAAGGCAGTGATTTTTTTAGTGACAGTGAAGATCAAGACATACAGAGAGACAAGAGATCGGATAGTCCTTACCCAGTCCGACAGTGATTCAATCTCAGGATCCTGGTCCTTTTCCTTTTTTATCCAGGCTCTTGCATAGTCCCTTACAGCCTCATTATGATCTTTAAGTTGTGGTCCCAATTTATAATACCGTAATGATTGTTTCTATTTTTATGGTGTTCATTTTAAGTGTGTTTTTAATCTACCTGTCTAGTCACATGTTTTCTTTTATTCTACCGTCTTTTGACTTTGTTTTATTTACAATTTTTATTCACTTATTTATCTATATATTTCAACTTGGTTATGTCTCGATAATGGCTGAAATATCGCCGACGGGACATTAAGCAGCCAATAATCAATCAAGCAACCTTACATGTTTAAAAAGACGGAATAGGGCCACGTCACAGATGGTGCTAGAAAGTCTGAGAGAAGGAGAAAACGCATCAGTATATCCCTTTACCTAAGATCACATCACGCAGGTCTAAATTTCGTGACTCGTAGTTTATATGTTAAAATGTATATGTTATCAGTTGGTTCTGCAGGGAAAATAATCTTATAATTCACCTACGAGCTTAGCTGTCACTAATCAATTGGTCAGATAGCAAAGTAAAAGTCATTGCATATGCACACTAAAACAAGTCATATTTTTTTTTAATTGTAGGAAACAATTGCAACAGTTAAAGATGTATTAAAAAAAAATCGAGTGCTTGTAATCACAAAAAAACCTAGTAAACAGTAAAAGTAAGTTTGTAATTTGGACAACGGGATAAATGGATAGATACCTTTCATGAGTTTTAATAAGATTAATAACAAATCTACATGTACCAAATTTGATGATGAAGTTCTTAATTGACCAGACAAACATTGCTTTAAGAAAAATCAAAGCTTACAGCTAAAGATGTCCGGAAAGAAAACACACTAAACTTGATTCATTTAGACCAAGGATACAAAGTCCTGAGAACACCCCGTGGGTCACCACCATACTTTCAAGGAGTATCCAAAGAACTATTTGCACAAATTAAACAACTTGGGCCAGCAACAGTTTTCCCGACTCTGTTTGCTGCTGAGACACAGTGGATCCATTTACTTAGAGAAATCGGAAAACTTATTGACAACAAAGATTACAAAGATGAAGAATTAGAAAATTTAACTTGGCAAGACAAGACCCGTTTGATACAGTCAGATCCTCTACCAGACATTTCGACTACTCCCTTCATATCTTTATGAACCAGTTCCTGTTATCAGATTTAAACCCCATTGGGAAGGTTGCAGATTGGTTTTACAGAATAGAGTTCCAGCAAAGAGGTTCCCCATGTTGTAATGTGCTGATTCTCTAAAAGTTGATGAAAATTCATATGATGACATCTGTAGCTATATTGACAAGTACATAACCTGTTCTTTGCCAACAGATGATGATGAGTTGAAGAGTCTGATAAAACTACAAACAGACAAACACAGTAAAACATGCAAAGGAAAAAGGAAATAACATTGCAGATTTGGCTTCCCCAAGCCTCCATTGAAAAAAACTCAAATTTTGATACCTTTTGATGCAGATAAAGATCCAGAAGAAAAAAATAAATATCAGAACATTTGGAAGAATATTCACCAAGAATTGATATTAATGTCAGATGGTGTAGATATGTCCTACGAAGATCTCTTGACAAAGTTGAACATCACTGAAGATGATTACATCATGGCTATAAGAACTTCAATATCTTTCACAACTGTATTTTTAAGGCGTTCACCTTTAGAAATTAAGAGTAAACAACTACAATCCTAATTGCCTTAAAGCATGGAGAGCAAACCTTGACCTGCAATATATATTTGATCGTTATGCCTGTGCTGTTTACATTGCGTCCTATCCTACAAAGGCCCAGAGAGGTATGAGTGAACTTTTAAGAAATGCTTGCAAAGAAGCTACTGCTGGCAATAAAACCATAAAAGAACAAGTGCGCTTGATTGGAAATAAATTCCTGAATGCAGTTGAAATCAGTGCACAGGAGGCTTGCTATCTGTCACTTCAACTTCCACTTAAGCGTTCATCAAGACAAACCATCTTCATCAACACTAGTCCACCTGACCAGAGAGTAGTACTTCTGAAGCCACAAGACCAACTTAACAACTTCGACGATGATGATGAGGAAATTGAATGTAAAGGTCTTTTAGCCAGATATTCTGAAAGACCCAAAAGTATGGAAAATGTTACATTGGCTGAATTTGGATCATTTTATGAAAGAAAGAAATCTTCATTCACGCACAGGGCCAACGCAATATGCAAAACAACACGAGATGGTCTTATCCCTGATCCACAGGCAGTGTCAGATGCTGAAACAGAGGATCCCACTAGTGACACAGAAGATGGACCACAAGCAAAACAAGCCACTAAAGATGTCGAGTACAGAAAACGACAAAAACCTAAAATCATACGAACTGTACATTTAAATCCATCTACAGACCCAGAAAATTACCATAGGGAACTTCTAATGTTGTGCAAGTAGTGCACCACATAGGCTAAATTTTCCGCCCCTACCCACCTCTCCCATTTCCTGTGGTTCTTCAAAATTTACCGGTCCTTTGGTTCTTATCCCATCCCATATTTCATTTATCATCATCATCATTTCATGCTCATTTTATCATCTTTTTCATGTTCATCGCCTGTAAATAACCTATATAGCGTTGCACGGGCGTGAAACGCCAAATCACTCACTCACTCACTGAAACCACTGATGGGATTGCTTTGAAACTTTGTACACTTGATCTTTAGGATGTCCTCTACCAAGTTCGTGAAATTTTTGAACATCGACCAACCAACATGGCTGCCGTTTATAAAATAGAACAGGGGGTCAGACCATAATTTTTAGCTTATAGCTAAAAAATATGAGATAAAGAAAATCCGAAGCAACCTTCCTTCTTCAGCATCAGAAGCTCTACAAAACTTTCTATTGAGTCACAGTTGTGGAATGACTCCTTATAGGAGTTATTTCCCCTTACTCGTCAAAATTGACCGTTTTACAGTTTTTGGACTTTATCTTGAAATCTGTAAGTGCTAGAAGAAAAGTTCCCATTGAAAAATTTTTCTGGTCATTGAGATTTACAAAAATGATTTCCGGGTCAAAATTGTCAGATGAACCGTTTAAGAGTTATTCCCCTTTAACTGATTTGTCTATCAATTTTAACTTGTTTGGTTTCCAATGGAAAGCTTTGTAAACTTAGTATTGTTGATCTTAAAGTGTTTTCTATCCTAACTAGTTTCTTTATTGTTACTTACCAAGTACATGACCATGTTGCACACTAGGTAAGAGGCTTTAGCATAAGAGGTCAGGTGAGCGATTCAGGCTCCTGGGAGCCTCTAGTTTTTACATAATATATATATTTTTCTGGTGTATTTGCATATTGATTAGGCATAACTAGAGGATACTTGGCTGAATACAGATGACACCATTATTTTAAAAGACGACAATATTATTATAGAAATGAGAGATTTTTTCCAGAGTGAAAAAAAAACGTTGCCACTTTCAAGGGTCAATATTGGCAACCTTCCTAGCTCAAGTGGAAGGGGAACAAAACAAAAAAGAGGAAGGGGTCGCTGGAAAGGGAAGGAAAGGGTAAAAATTAGAGTGGGCATGTCAAAATAACTAAGGCAAAACAGAAATATATGTTAGTTTCTCAGGCCCTCCCTCGTTGCCTCTTAGAATGAATAAAAGCATTACTTAATCATGGTTCAAAAATGATTTTGCAATATAAAAAGATACCTCATCAATTTGTTTGGCAAATAAAAATAACTTCTCTACCTACCTCATCAAAAAAGGACTAAAGCCACGAATCCTCATATTTGGCCCTAAATCGGGCTATTTTTTCAAATTCATTTGTTTGATAAGATTTTTGTGGCCAACTAGTCTAGAATGATTACTTGTTACAAAACAAAATCAATTTTAAAGTTTTCCGTACTTGTGACGTTGTAATGATGCCATAAAGTGACGCTTAAATTGAAAATATGCTAAATTGCAGCTAAATTTCACAATTTTCCACCTGGTTTTTGGTAAAAATGACAAAGGCGCCACCCCTCGCCCATAAATATTTTTGCTTAAATTTTATAAATACATTATTTTCTTCATATTTCAACAAACATTTCGATGGGCGAGGGGTGGCGCCACATAGAAAATCACAAAATTGTGACTGAAAAACAAGTCATTTTGGCCAAAAAGTGAAAATCACTGATTTAGGCTATTTTTGAAGGGTTAGGGTACTTGAAAATTTATTTATACACCATAATCAAATCTTTTCTCTTTTAACACAGACATCCAGCTATACATACACGAATTTTGGTGCCCCCGTGCGGGAACCGGGTGTGAAAAGAATAGTCCCGCAGCCGCCCGTAAAGCTTGTCGTAAGAAGCGACTAAACGGGTCAACATGTTTGCCGTGTGTTGCGACCTGTGTCGGGGGAGGACGGGATCCTGGTCCACGTATGTGGGCTTTGGCCCTTACTTCTCCTAGACAGGCGGTCAGATTCGGCTCGGTCTGATCAATCGGCTGGTCACGCCAAGCCCTGTAAAGCACCACCTTCTCGTTTATTTCAAACTCTCATTCCGTAATATTAGAATGTATAACTTGATGTCAGTTATGCTTTACAGAAGGCGGTGGCTCATGGGTCAATCGTGTGGATGTTATTCTGGAGAGTTGTATCGCCGGGTAACCCCCGGCACGATGCTTGTCTCCCTAAAGGAATACTCTGTGCGAGTATGCTGTCCTTGTAACCCTGGTGCTTTCAACAGGAGAGCCGTTGTATAACAGCATCGCCCTTGTTGGCGCTCCATGGCGGGCGGGGAGCAAGGCAGTGAAACTCTCTTCTCTCATCATGGCTTCCCCAAAAAAACAAGCAACAAGTTCTAGTGAAAAGTATAAACGAAATATTTCATGTAGTGATAGTGATGATCAGGATGCACCAGCTTCTTCAAAACGTCAAAACACAACAAATGATAGTTGGCCAAAGTTTATTGTACTTTCAAGCAAAGATGCCACTCGTCCTTTGACAAAGGTTTCGCCCTTTGTCATTGCGAAAACAATTAAGGGTGTTACCGGAGGTGATGTTCCCAAGGTTACGAAACTCCGATCCGGTAACCTCTTAGTAGAGTGTGCCAAACAACAACAAGCAAAAAACATTTTGACAATTTCATCCATTTTAGAGGTACCAGTTTCCGCTGAAGCTCATCGATCATTGAATCGTTCGCAGGGTATCATTCGAGATAGAGACCGAAACCTTGCTGATTTATCAGAGCAAGAAATATGCTCTGAACTTTCATCACAAGGTGTCTCACACGTTAAAAGGTTTACAAAAAAAGAAGACAACAAAATTATTAAATTAAATACATACCTTATTACATTTAATTCCGCAGCTCCACCAAGTCACATTAATCTGGGTCTTTTCAGAGTGTCCGTAGACATATTTATTCCCAATCCTCTCCGTTGTTTTAAATGCCAACGTTTTGGCCACGGGAAGGCCACCTGCAACGGGAAGGAAAAATGTGTAAAGTGCGCTGAGGAAGGCCACTCGGATTTCAACTGTACGAAAAATCCAAAATGTGTTAACTGCAGTGGTGATCATTTTTCGTCTTCAAAACAATGTCCAACTCTTCTACGTGAAAAAGAAATCCAAAAACTTAAAGCAGAAAAGAACATTACATACCAAGAAGCTCGTCGTCAAGTCTCTATCTCGAGTGATACAGCACCATCCATGTCTTACGCGGAGGCTGCTAAACCCTCTAGGACATATGGTTGGCAAACCATGTACACTTGGCCTGAGGGTGAAATTAAGCCCCGTACTTGCAACACCAATGGATGGATGTTTGGTGCTGACTGTTTCGTGGATGATATCCCAAAAAGTAATATCAAATACGCGAGGCCTTGGAAGGTATTGTGTGATAATCATCCCCCACCACGTAAGTCAACAGCAGGTCCGAATAATGATTCAATGGTCGATGAGGATTTGTTTATAATTCCACGAAAATCGTCTTGGACTGGATTTGGAGCTCCAACCAAAGCTTCTAATCCCCAACCCCCATCAATTTCTCTTTCTTCCAAACAGAGTCAATCGTCTTCCTCAAGGTCGTCATCTGCTGCTCAACCTGGAAATAGACAGCAGCGACCCTCACAGCCAGGAAGACGCCAGAGTTCATCGCAGCAGACGTCACCGCTTAAAATGCGTAGATCAAAGAAGGCCGAACGAGATGCAATTTATATGCATAATCGTTTCGGCTCTCTTGGTGACGACATGGAGTCTGATATGGATCTATCGGAAACACCCGTCGACCGTTCACAGAGCCATTCTCCACAGAGGAGACGTAGGCGATCACTCGGTAGACTTTCTGATCCCATACAGACTCCAAAATGAGTACCATCATTCAATGGAATTGCCGAGGCCTTAAGGCCAACTTTCTTGAATTACAACTTTTAGTGCAGTCTTTTAATCCAACTGTTTTTTGTCTTCAGGAAACACACCTCAAGGAAACTGACACCATTTCCTTGAAAGGTTTTTCTATGTACAGTACGTTTTCTAATACTGAGCGAGCTGCAGGCGGATCCTCCATTTTAGTTAAGGACAGAGTTCTTCATAATTCGATTCCTTTAACTACAGATCTGCAGGCAGTTGCCGTTCGGATTTCATTACATCAAACAGTCACATTATGCTCAGTTTACGTACCACCCAATAATAATTTAACATTAGTACAACTTAAGCAATTAACGGACCAGCTTCCTGCTCCATATATGGTATTGGGAGACTTTAATGCTCACAATCCATTGTGGGGTAGCGTTAACATTAACGATAAGGGTAAAAAGATTGAAGACTTTTTGTCAAAAGAATCTCTTTGTATCTTCAATGACGGCTCCTCTACTTTTTTACACTCTGGTAATGGAACATATTCATCGATTGATCTTTCCATTTGTGATCCTTCTCTTTTAACAGACTTCTCATGGCAAGTCCATGATGATCTCTGCGGAAGTGATCACTTTCCTATCATTTTAAAAGATCTTTTTGGTGAACCTGAGCAAAGAATTCCTCGTTATAAATTAGAAAAAGCCGATTGGCAAAAATTTTCAATTCTCTGTTCAGAAAAATTAAGACCAGAACTTTTTACTGAATTTAAAGAACCAATTTCTGTATTCAATGAAACCCTTATCTCTATAGCTGATGAAACAATCCCTAAGACCTCGGCATTTCCAAAAAAACTTAATAAACCCTGGTTTACCGACGAGTGTGGCAAGGCTATCGGCGATAGAAACAAAGCTCAAAATCATTTTAAAAACCATCAAACTAAAGAAAATTTAAGTAATTTTAGAATATTTCGGGCAAAGGCAAGACGAACATGCAAACAAACAAGAAGAACATCCTGGAAACAATTCGTATCTGGTTTAACCTCTCGAACTCCCATGAATAAAATTTGGAACTTCATTCAGAAAATGAAAGGTAAAAACTCAAAATCATCTGTTAAGCATCTTAATGTTGGCAATTCCACTTTAACATCTGAAAAAGATATTGCCAACAAATTAGCTGAGACCTTTGCAAAACATTCATCTTCATCAAATTACAAGCCTGATTTTCAAAAATTTAAACAAACAGCTGAGAAAACCAAATTAAACTTTAATTCTGACAACTCCGAAAGCTACAACTCTCCTTTTTCTTTGGATGAACTCAAAACTTCTTTAAGTAAAGCACACGATACGGCCTGTGGCCCTGACAATATCCACTATCAGCTTCTAAAACATCTTCCTGATATATCGATGAATACTCTTTTAAATTTAATGAACGATGTTTGGATAAATGGTAAATTGCCCGAAATATGGAAGCTTGCCACTGTTGTTCCTATCCCTAAACCAGGGAAGGATCATACAGATGCTTCAAACTATCGTCCGATAGCATTGACAAGCTGCGTCTGCAAGACTCTTGAACGTATGATCAATGATCGGCTTGTTTGGTTCCTGGAGTCCAATGGACTCATTTCGAATATCCAGTGTGGTTTTCGCCAAGGCAGGAGCACACAAGATCATTTGGTCCGTTTCGAGTCATTTCTTCGGAACGCTTTTGCGAAGAACGAACATGTTGTGTCTATCTTTTTCGATCTCGAAAAAGCTTATGACACCACATGGAAGTATGGCATTTTAAAAGATATTTCTGATATGGGGTTGAAAGGAAGGTTGCCGAATTTTTTGGCTGACTTCCTGTCTGATAGACATTTTAATGTTAAAGTAAATAGAACAATGTCTGAAGAGTTTAATCAGGAAATGGGCGTTCCTCAGGGAAGCATCCTTTCTGTCACTCTCTTTAGTATCAAAATAAATAGTATTGCCAAAGTGTTGAAAGATAATATTGAAGGTTCCTTATATGTTGATGATTTTTTAATATGCTACAGTGCCAAAAACATGAACACTATTGAAAGGCAATTGCAACTGTGCCTTAATCGAATTGAAAAATGGGCCTCTGTAAACGGTTTTAAGTTTTCAGAGAGTAAAACCGTGGCTATGCATTTTTGTAAAAAGAGAAAACTCCATCCTGACCCAGAACTTTATTTATATAACAAAAAAATTAAAATGGTTGAAGAAGCGAAATTCCTTGGCGTTCTTTTTGATAAAAAACTGTCCTTTCTACCCCATATCAAAATGCTAAAATCAAGATGCCTCAAGGCTCTTGATATTTTAAAAGTTGTCTCCAGTACTGACTGGGGAGCTGATAAATCTGTTCTTTTAAATTTATACAGGTCCCTTGTAAGATCGAAATTGGATTATGGTTCTATTGTATATGGATCAGCTAAAAAGTCTTATTTGCAAATTTTAGATGCTGTTCATCATCAGGGATTGCGACTTTGCCTCGGTGCATACAGGACATCTCCTATTGAGAGCCTGTATGCGGAGGCAAATGAACCATCCCTGAAACATCGTAGAATAAAACTCGGTCTCCAATATGCTACGAAGCTGAAAGCTTTCCCAGGTAACCCTGCCTACGACTGTGTTTTTAACCCACCTCTAAAAACTGTTTATGAAAAACACGAAAACAAAACTCCTCCATTTGGCATTCGTATTGCACCACATTTAGCTAATCTTAATATTGATTTGGAAACGATAAAACCTGTTACATCTTTAAAAGTTCCACCCTGGGAACTTCTAAAACCTGAATTTAATTTTGATCTTCGAAAACATAAAAAGACTGAAACAAATCATTTGCTCATTCAACAGGACTATTGTGAAATTAAATCTAAATACCCTGATTTTCTGACTGTTTATACAGATGGTTCTAAAGATGGTGATAGCGTTGCGTCTGCTGCTATCTTGGGTAATAGCACTTCCACCCAACGCCTCCCATCTTCTGCTTCCATTTTTACAGCTGAAGCAAGAGCCATCATTTTAGCCCTTCGTTTAATTGATGCTTCAGAGCACGCACAATTCTTTATCTGTTCTGATTCTCTCGCTTGTCTTTTGGCAATTGAGAACTGCAAACTAAAACATCCATTAATTAGTAAAATTGTTTACATGATTCACCAATTGATGAGAGGTGGTGCAGAATTGATTTTCCTATGGGTACCCAGTCATACTGGTATTCATGGGAATTCAGTCGTGGACAGGGTTGCGAAGGAAGCCCTTCGCAAACCAATTTCTAAATGTTTTATTCCCTATTCGGACTGCAGAAATGCAATCCGTATATATGTTCAAAGTTTATGGGATGAGGTTTGGGCTGCCGCTGAGCACAACAAACTTCATGAGTTAAAACCACAGCTTGGGGAGAATCATGCTTCATTCCGATGCCGTCGAGACCAAGTGGTCATCACTAGATGTCGTATTGGACATTCTAGAGTCACTCATGGCCACTTGATGACACAAGAGAAGGAGGCACCTGTGTGCATCCCTTGTGACTCTCCGTATTCGGTGAAGCATGTTCTCCTTGACTGTGTTGATGTAGCTCCAATACGTGTGAAGTATTTCACCTGTGCTTCTATGCACGATTTGTTCAGCGGCACTCCAAACGATGCCATCATCCACTTCCTTAAGGAAGTTGGATTGTATGCAAAATTATAGTTTTGTTGTTTTTTAAATATTTTACTATTTATAAACATTTAATTTGTTTCACCTGATAATTTTGTATGTTCTATTTACAATTGTCGTTTGATAATATTAGTTTTAGCTTTTACTTAAATTATTTTAAGTGTTTACTTTTATTTATTTATTAGCAATAACAATTTGTTTTAGTCTCGGTCTTTTGACTTAGTTTTACTTTAAAGATTTATTAAGTTATAACATGTTTTTGTCCCGATGATGGCTGCAATATCGCCGACGGGACATAAAGCAGATACCAATCAATCAATCAATCGAATTTTGGTGTAAAACCAACCAATTTTGATATTTGAGTATTAACAAGGCCAAATATGGGGGTTCGTGGCTCTAGTCCTTTGCAAATTGGCTTAAGAAACAAACATATAGGTTAATCCGAAATTTAAAGTTTTATAAACTGCAATAACTTTCTCGCATTTTTATACAACCACAAAAAAATTGTGGATGTATTATGGTATGATGCTGTCGTCATTGTCGTCGTCGTTGTCTGTTAACTTTAGTGTTGGCACTATAACTTTAGTTCTAGTTATCTAATTAGTTTGAAACCCTTATCATAAAAGGATAATTGGGAGCCATCCCTTTTTTGTTTAGAAATATGGGGCAAAAAATGCTACTTTATAATGTTTGTTTGCACAATAACTTTAGTTCTAGTTATCCAATAGCTTTGTATTTTGGCATTGATGTTCCGTATCATAAATGGGATTGATATTGGGGGCCCCCTTTTTTCATTTAGAAATAACGGGCACAAAAGGAGCAAAAAATTCAAAAAGAATGTTCCTTACAATAAAAGAAGATGCCTCATGAATTTTCATGACCCCTTTTTAGCTCACCTGGCCAAAGGACCACCACTGTGCGTCCGTCTGTCCGTAACACTTTATGTTTACTTTGATTTCTTGAGAATTGCAAGTCTTATTGTAATGAAATTTTGTACATTATCTCATTGTAAGACAAGAGATTGCAGCTAAAGCTCTTTGTTGCTCTCAGAGAAACTGATGTTAACCTTTTTATTGTTGACCTTTTTGTATTGCCATTCTGTGCACAAGGTACAGGCAGGGTATTGGGATCTTCGCAGCATAATATTATTGTTTACATTTATTTAGCTGTAATCAAAGATTGTTATTTAAAAGATGTTTACTTCCTATGTTTAATATAAAATCATACGCCAGGTTTTGCTATTTGTATTTTTTTTTTGGTTATTTTTATGCAATTTTTAATATTACCTTCCTTGTGTTGTGAAATATTTCATGCATTTTATCTGTCTCATTATCATGTAATTATTGTGTTTATTCATTGCTATTTTTCACTTTGTTTCTCTTTGTGAGAACCACAGTTATACATGTTAATACATTTACCAATGATATGAATGAGACTAGCATGAGTATTAAAAGTGTATTACAAAATTTCATTTTTATCATGATTGTCATTTGTAAAAATGTATTTTCTTATAACAAGTAATATGTTATCATTTATCAGTTGATCACGAAAAAGGTGCTCTTTGCACATGTTACAATTAAATTACTTTTACAACAAAACATGTATTATTTCTGTATTTATTACACACTGGTTTTATGTTTATGCATATATTCTAGTATCCAGTTTTACCATTGGTGCGTTTTTTTTCCTTTCCTATATATTGTTCACATTTATTTTCTAAACGATTAACATGAAGAAACACTTGATTTAGATTTGACTTAAAGCATTGTCAATGGAAAATTTAACACTAAAGTACCGTGGACTCATTTATTTTAGTGGTTTGATGAAAATTGATAGGTTTGTGGATTCTTAAATTCGTGGTTCTGAAGTTTGCAGCATGGAGATCAATGTTATATTTCCTTTTCGTGGGTAATCAAATTTCGTGGGTCAAGGCCACCTATGAAAACCACGAAAATTGATACCCCACGAATAATAATGAAACCATAGTATATGATAAACAAATATTTTCTAGAGAGAAAAATTCGAGGTTAATCATTAGTTAGTTAATGAAGCCACTGTAAAAAAAGTGAGTTAAATTTTGTTTACATATATTTGGTAGAAGATTATAAAGAGGATGATTATGAAAAAGAGGAAAATGATGAAGGAGAGGGGTTAGTTAGTTAGTTATTGCTTTACTCCCAAGCAGCACGATTTCGGCTTTATACGTGAGATGAACATGAAAGTGGGATACAATGAACATGAAATGATGATGAAGTGGTGGAAATGGGGACACGAGGCCAATCGCGTAGGAGAGTTTTGACTGCCACTGGAAAAAGGAGTGATGGGTAGGGACGGGAAATTTAACCTCCTGCATGGGGATCCTACGGGTCCTACTCTTACCGAGACCTGCAGCAGGGTTCTTTAACGTGCGAGGAACGTGACATTTTTCAAATACCAAAACGCGGGTATAAACGGTAATTTGGATATGCTATATATCGATATTTCAATGCGGAAAACCTGACCGCAAACCATAGTGGTGCACCGTGTTGGGAAAAATGTCACGTTCCTCGCACGTTAAAGAACCCTGCTGCAGGTCTCGGTAAGAGTAGGACCCGTAGGATCCCCATGCAGGAGGCTAAATTTCCCGTCCCTACCCAACACTCCTTTTTCCAGTGGCAGTCAAAACTTTCCTACCCGATTGGCCTTGTGTCCCCATTTTCTCCACTTCATCATCATCATTTCATGTTCATTATATCACCCCTTTCATGTTCATCTCCCGGATATAGCCGAAATCGTGCTGCTTGGGAGTAAAGCAATAACTAACTAACTAACTTACTCTCATCAGCAGCATTTATATCAAAACATTGGAAGGTAAAATTCCAAAACTGTTGAAAACGAAAAGTACTCGAAACCAAATAGTTCGAACAAGGAAGCCAAAAAAAAAAGAAGGCAT